>CM069907.1:73276518-73490736 GCA_036172215.1 Camellia granthamiana
GATCGCTCTCAGCCTCAAGGTTCAATCTATCTGTTCCGAACCTGGAATCCGTTCAGAATATTCAAGCAGTCAGCCGCCATGTAATGGCCGTGTGGCCCAATTTGAAGCAGCCCTCGAGCAAGAGGCATCAAAGTCAGATCAAAAAGGTCAGATCCCACCAGGCAAGGCTCATGGAGTAGCCGTGATGGACTTTCCTGCAAATCAACACAACAGTCACTCTCCAGGATATAGAGAGGCTTCAATCTCAAAACCATTTGGCATGGACTAGCTACACTTTTACCCTTTGAGAGGCTCGCTGGGCCGAAAACCCTGAAGGGCGACCCAGGCAAAAGTTAGAGCAAAAAAGAAGCAAAGAAAAAGAAGAAAAAGAAAAAAGAAGCAAAAAAAAATACAAAATACAAAAAATTAAAAAAAAAAGCAAAAAAAGAAAAGAAATGGAAAAATCAGAAAAAATTGAAAAGGAAAAGAAAAACATAGCTCGCAAGGTTGAAAACCTGTAACAGGCGCCTTGGCAAAAATTAAAGCCTAAAACTGAAGGTTAAAATACCCGAGTGTACCTTAACCCGAACTACGTATGGCTTGATTCCCATGTTTGGGATACATAGGCAACTTCATCCTGAAGTCCAGCCCCCAACGCTTTCACAGCGTCCCAGTCCATGTCATGGTTTTGATCACTTGTGCCTCCTCCGAATCTGATGTCTCGATTGCAGCAACCTGGAAGTACGTGACCAACTTCCTCTTGAAGTCAAACCACCAACACCTTCCAGGCGACTGTGTCCATATATTGGTTCAAACCGTCTTCTTCTCCTCCGCGTCCGAGGGTCCGATCGTCATCAACAAGGACTGACTTACAACATGCTGCGGCATCATCCAAACAAGGGGCAACTTTCCGTTGCCACACAGTGCCATAAGTTGCCCTGAGTTGCCGTCCAAACTAGGGGCAACTTTCCGTTGCCTTGCCCCTCCTTTAAGCAAGGGGCAATTTTCCATTGCCTCCGATCCGAGGTTGCATATCTCGAGGGTAAGTTCTACGCTCGTTTGAGCATTGATTGTTTGCCAAAAATAGTTTTTGAAAATTTTTACTGAGGTTGACTATTTTCTTGAAAACTATTTCATTTTCCAAAACCGGATCATTTTCTTGGACCCGAAAAGGAGAATTTTCAGTGCTCACAGCCTGACTTGCATGATTTCAAATCAAAAATCGAATAAGTGTGTTAATCCGACTCTCTTTTTTTTTTGGTCAAAACTGTTTTAGGAAGAAAACAAAAAAATGATCAAAGTGACGAATTAGGGGCATAGTTGAGTCAGGTCTTCTATCCTTTCCCCGTCAACATACTTGCCAAGAGGGCACTCTATTCACCGGAAGAAATAGCCGTGAGCTAGCTGTATCGGGCGTGAACCCACAACCTCTCGTTTACCCATCAATCACTCTGGGGAGGGATGAAAAATGAGAGAATGAAGAATAGAGAGGAGTAAGTTGAGAGAAAAGTGAGCAAAAGGGTTTTTGTGAGAAAAACCGAGCCTGAGGGCCGAGTGATGTGAGTATCACAAATCAGAAAGGGTGGGAATAATACCCGGAGGAACTGGCTTCTCGAGATTTGAGGTCGTGTTGTAAACACGTCTGTGTGTCGTGTCTTTTGATTTGTCGACCTTAATTTTGGCTTTGAGTCTTTTCCGAGCATGTCTCATTATGTCAGATCGTGTGCCTTTTGTTTCCTTGTTTGAGTCTGTCTCGTCGTGTTCTGTGGTAGGCTCGATACCCCGGTTGAAAACCCATCATTTTCCAAAAAGTAATCGCTTGTGCTCAGAATGCTGTGCCATTCTCTGCAATCATGCAAAGCAAGAGAAGGAGAAAAGAAAAAAAATTGGGACATCCAAGTGTGTTTCAACTTCAACTGTTCCAGCTTTCGGGGTCCGTCTTGTCAGATTGGGCTGTTTGTTCAGGGTTTGCTGTGTGCAGAATGAACCGAGTGCTGTGTTATGGGCTGTATGCAGATCAATCCCCAGTAGAGTATGGGCTGTCTATTCAGTTTGAGCAGTGGTTTGTATGAGTTGTTTTGCTGTTAATTGGTTGGTTATCCGATTATCATAGCACAATTGCTCAATTTGCAGACAACAGATCAAAAATCATTTACATTTGAGGTGTAATATGATGCAATGCATGTGAATGCATGTGCAAACTATGAGATGTACAGATATAACACTCTTTTCAGACAAAAAGTTTGTTTCATTTCATATCATCTTTTTCAAGTACATAGTTTTGGAAACAAAAATCTGCCTGCGGCAGTACAAGGTAATCTAGCTACCAAAAAGAGAAAAGTACAAGAAAAGAAAGAAAAACAGCAAAAGTCTGGGTCATCAGCATCATCAATGGCCTCGCGCCAAGGGGTCCATCCTCGCCCTCTTCCTGGGCAGAAGCCCAGGAGCATCACTGTCTGAGCTTGAGCCCGAGCTGTCCCCGGCCTCCTCCTCAGATGACTCCGCCTCCGCCTCCGACTTATCATCTGGAACTGGAGCCCGCGAGCTGCTCCCGGCGTAAGTACGCCCTCCTCTGGTGCGGGGGAATACTCTGCCATCCCGAGTAGAAATGGGAGGTCCAGATGGAGCGCCACCACCCATCGGAGGAATCTGGAAGGGAGGCTGAAAAGTACAAAAGGCAAATACATCAGAAAGCCGTGAGCAGTTTATCAGTGCAGAATGCAGTGTATGAGTACAGTGTGTGAATGCCGTGAGCAGTTTATCAGTGCAGAATGCAGTGCAGGAGTACAGTTTGTGAGTGCCGTGAGCAGTTTATTAGTGCAGAATGCAGTGCAGGAGTACAGTATGTGAGTGCCGTGAGCAGTTTATTAGTGTAGAATGCAGTGTATGAGTACAGAGTGTGAATGCCGTGAGCAGTTTATCAGTGCAGAATGCAGTGTATGAGTACAATGTGTGAATGCCGCGACCAGTTTATCAAGTTTTGTGTCGTGCATCAGATTGTATGAAACAGTGTATGGTTTGAGACTGCGATCAGAAGAACATACCGGAATACTGTAGAGGGCTAAGATGTCGAAGGTCCGCTGCAGCATCCCCATCATGGAGGCATTCAACTCCACGGACTACCGGGTGTACTCAGAGGACGCCTGCAAAAGTATCAGATGCATCAGTATTCTGCGAAATATCAAATAAACTGAAATAAAATGGCAATGCAAGATGCAAAATGAAGTGATACATACCGGAGGTAAGTCGGGAATACCGGCCAACTCATGATCAGCCCGGGGAGGAGCAAAGGGGATCTGGTAGGTCTCCCCACCCTGCCCTCTGTATGTCAGCATAGTGGGCAGAGCAGGCCAACCGGACCCCCGTCCTCTCTGAACCCCGCCTCTACCACGGACTCGGACTCTCTCCCGTGCTCCTCCTCCTGCCCCTGCCCTAGCCACCGGCGCCACGGGCCTCTCTCGCTCAACTCGGGGGCCGCCGCTCAGAGGCCGCATAAGGAAGGTCCGGACGTACTCTGAGTAGTCGCCCTCGCCCCTGTAGCCGCTCTCGTCCCAGCCAAGGGTGTAGTCCGCCATCTGCTCGGTGGTGAATCCCTCGGTATCCCTCATATGCTCAGGAGGGTGAACCGGGACTATCTGCTCTGGTAACCCTAGGGTCTGGCGTAGAAAATGCTCACCCAGGTACCAAGCCCGAAAGACCGGGCCCTCTAGCAGAATCCGGTAGCGCGAGGTCTCCTCAGCACCGGCAAACCGATCCTGGATCGCCGCTGGCACTGCAGCCCATGGCCGCCAGGTAATCTGGATTTGAAATACAGTTGGTTATCTACTGTTATCGAAATATGCAGTGCAAGACAAAGCTTAAATGAACTGCAAGTAAAACATACCTCGGCAGGGGTGATAGTGTCGAAGAAACGGCGGAAGAAGCCAAATGTCTCCCGGGGCCGCCGTGTGCACCTCCCGTCATAGCGGCGTGAGAAGGGGATGACTAGAGGAGTCTCCGTCTCCGGCACTGGCTCCAGCCTGGGAAAGTAGGCGTAGACCCACAACTGCAAGGTGAATACCAGAATGTTTATCAGATAAAGCAGAATACAGAATAAAGCAAAAATAACAGAGCCGTGTGTTGTGCAGTGTATTGAGCAGAGTGTACAGTGTGAGCAGTGTACAGTCAGTGTAAAGTAGAGTATGTGTGTGCCGTGTGTACAGTAGACAGTCCGTGTGAAACAGACTACAGTGTGTGCAGTGTGCAAAGTACAGGAAATGTAAAGCAGAAATGTAAAGCGGAAAAGAAGACGTACCTCCCAAGCTCGCCAGTAGCCTCCGAGCAACTGCCCGCTGCCGCGGGAGACTGAGCTCATGTATCCGTAAAGGGTGGCCAGAGCGGCGCCACCCCAGTCATAATGCAAGATCTGCCTGACATCCACCAGCGCGTTGAGCAGGCAGAGGGGCACAGTGTTCGCCCGGTCGGCGAAAAGGGTAGTCCCCAGCAAAAACATCAGAAAGCCGCGCGCATACTGCTCCACGGCCTCCTGGGTCATCGGGGCTGTATCAACGAGGGCAGGCTGGACCCTGAACTGCACCTCGAACCAGGAGTAGTGGACGAAACCTGGACGCGCAAGAGGTGGCGCCTTGCCAAGCAAATAGATCTGAGCGGCGGTCCACTCATCCATATCAATGTCGAAGGGGATCGGATCACCCCCCACCCCGATGCCTGTGAGCATCGAGAAGTCGTAGGGAGTCATCGTCATGTCTCCCGCCACAGATAAATGGAACGAATCGGTGGTGTCCCACCACCTCTCTGCCAGGGCAACGAGAAGAGGCCTGCAAGCAGTAAGCCGGGTCAGCCCCCTGCAGAAAGCGCCGAAGCCGGCCTGGTCCACGATACGTCGAACCGCCTCGGGAAGCTCCGCGTACCAATCTCGAGCAGCGACGTTCCCATACCCGCGGATGGTATGGGAGTCTCCCTGCTTTCAAACAAACAGTTGTGAAGCAATATTCAAAATGCAGTTTCAAGAAGTACACAGATATGGTGCATGTGTGCACATTTTTCAGATTCAAGCAGATATCGGGTTACCGTGTGCTAGTGGGTGAACTACAACGTATGATGTGTCAGCATGTTTTGTGTGGTTCAGTGTAAATACAGCATACAACATGTTTTCAGATTCAAATAAGTACCGGGTGTTGGTGAGTTTGCAGTGAAGTACGGTGTGTGCCGTGTGTTCGGGTGATTAAGGCTAGTGCAACGTGGGTGCATGTGTCCGTCTTAAACAGATATCGATTGTAAGTATGATTGCGATCAACTACAGTATACAGTATACCAGAATTAAGCAGTTAAAGAACAGATTCAGCTATGGCAGTTGACAGTTAAAAAGTTCTACATTGCAAAAAGTGAAACAGAAAAAATGTTACCTCGGAAGCACCGAAGGATAGGTGAGAGGTAGGCTCGCGCAGGAGGAGCTCCGGGTCCAGTGCCCGGTCAAAGCTGCGAAAATAGCGGAGTCCATCCGGTGGTAGCACATGAATCGCCGGGCGGTAAGTCGCCGGGTCGAAAGGACGCTCGCTCAGCGGGAGGAGCTCGACCCCGGGATCCATCTCGTGATCCGAGGGAGTCCCGCCGCATGGAACGTCGTCGGCCATGTCAAGAATGATGGGAAAAATGGTTGAGGAATGAAAATAGGCTCGGAATGTGAAGGGTCAACCAAAAAGTCAACCCCGAGAGGGTCGGGAAAGGCCGGGAAGGTCGAAATGTGAAAAGGCACGGGTATCGAGAAGAGATCGAGGGGAACAAGTCCCAAAAAGGTGAAAATGGCAAAGGATGTGCCGAAATGAAATTTTCATCGGTCGAAAATGTGCGAAACGCGAAGGTATTCGCGAATCGAACGACGAAACCGAGCCTAAAACGCGAGAAAATGAGAGGATCGAGGGCCGAAAATACTCTAGAGAGAAGGGGGAGGGATTTTCGGCGCAAGGGAAGTGAAAGAATAGGGTTTAAAACCCTATTTTAAAAAGCCTGAGGTGAAATGTCAAAACTGCCCCCGATCAGGCACTTTTGGCCGGTCGGCACTATTATGTGCCGGTCGGTACAATATTGTGCCGGTGGAACTTTTATACAGCTGGTGGCCAGCCGGTGGCCACCTAGTCCCGGCCGGTGGTGTTCCCAAGGCCTTTTTTAGGCCATATGAGTAGTTTTGGGTCTTCATAGCTCAAGAAAGTGCAATAAAGTGTATCTCCGATGCTCAACCGGCCTCCGTTTTGACCTCGGACCGTGTCTTCTGTGCGTGGCACTCAAATTCATGCAGTGATTGTATCCTTTTGTATCCTTTTGTCTTTTATAAGATTCAAAATTGCCCCGTGTGCGTTGCACGCATCCATCACATTGTCCGGCGCGTCGCATCGCGCCGTCTTGCACGTCCCTTGCGACTTGCACCGTTTTGCATTTTCGTGTGGTATGCGTGCCTCATTTTACATTTTCCATTCAATGAGGTATGCGTCCTCATTTTACATTTCATTGCATCTCGAGGTACGCGTGCCTCGTTTTGCATTTCATTTTCCATTCAATAAGGTATGCGTGCCTCATTTTGCATTTCATTGCATCTTGAGGTACGCATGCCTCGTTTTGCATTTCATTTTGCATTTCATTGCATCTTGAGGTACGCGTGCCTCGTTTTGCATTTCATTTTACATTTCATCGCATCTCGAGGTACGCGTGCCTCGTTTTGCATTTCATTTTCCATTCAAATGAGGTATGCGTGCCTCATTTTGCATTTCATTGCATCTCGAGGTACGCGTGCCTCGTTTTGCATTTCATTTTACATTTCATTGCATCTCGAGGTACGCGTGCCTCGTTTTGCATTTCATTTTACATTTCATCGCATCTCGAGGTACGCGTGCCTCATTTTGCATTTCATTTTCCATTCAAATGAGGTATGCGTGCCTCATTTTGCATTTCATTGCATCTCGAGGTATGCGTGCCTCATTTTACATTTCATTGCATCTCGAGGTACGCGTGCCTCGTTTTGCATTTCATTTTCCATTCAAATGAGGTATGCGTGCCTCATTTTGCATTTCATCGCATCTCGAGGTACGCGTGCCTCGTTTTGCATTTCATTTTCCATTCAAATGAGGTATGCGTGCCTCATTTTGCATTTCATTGCATCTCGAGGTACGCGTGCCTCGTTTTGCATTTCATTTTCCATTCAAATAAGGTATGCGTGCCTCATTTTACATTTCATTGCATCTTGAGGTACGCGTGCCTCGTTTTGCATTTCATTTTACATTTCATCGCATCTCGAGGTACGCGTGCCTCACTTTGCATTTCATTTGCATTTCATTTTGCATTTTGCATCCATGAGGTATGCGTGCCTCATCTTGCATCTCATTTTGCATTCCATCGCGCTATTTTGCGCACCTCATTGTTTTTCGCCGCCCGGTCTGGCGAGACCTTAAACGCGCACGGTCTAGGAGACCTTAAATCCTTGGAAGGTGCAAGACCTTCAGTGCATTGGCGTGCACAGTTCATTTGCATTACCATGCATTTCAAAAGCCGCACGTTGCCGCGCGTTTAAAGTTCATGCATTTCCATGTACCTCAAGCCGCGCGTCGTCGCGTATTAAAAAAAATTTTCATGCATTGTCATGCATTCCAAGCGACATGCGTTGTCGCACATTCCATGCAACATGCATCTCATGCATAATTAGCATTTCAAAACAAAACAAAAACAAAAAAATAATGCATATGTCATGCATCATTGTAAATACTGCATATGTCATGCATCATTTTATATTCATTTTAATATAGTGCATATGTCATGCATTTCCGTCGTATCTATTTCATTCCAGTGCATATTGTAAATATTGCATTGTAGCTTGCATGCATTCACTGCATCACTTCCATTCATGGCTCGCACCTTTCCTTGTTGAGTTTGGTTTGGTATGTGCTCGTGCTTTTCACGTCAAAGCACAGTTCTGCATGTGTACGCGCCTATTCGTTGATGAACTTTGTTTGAGGGTGGCGGCACCTTTTCTGTGTTAGACACGTCTCGTTTGTGTACATGCCTTTCCTAGGCAAGATTCGGTTTGGCCTGCGTGCCATTTCCATCGTATCTATTTCATTCCAGTGCATATTGTAAATATTGCATTATAGCTTGCATGCATTCACTGCATCATCCCTTTCATTTAGGGCTCGCACCTTTCCTTGTCAAGCTTGGTCTGGTATGTGCTCATACTTTTCACGTCTATACACTCATAGTTCTGCATGTGTACGCACTTTGAGGGTTGCGGCACCTTTTCTATGTTAGACGCGGTTTGTGTGTGTCCATGCCTTTCCTAGGCAAGATACGGTTTTGGCTGCACACCATATCCATTGTAAATATTACATTGTAGTGTAATTGTTGCATCAGGCATTAGGATCATTGTTCTTTCCTCAGCGGGTCGTCACCCCACTTATGTCAATCCACCCAATACTTGTCCTTGTGTCCGTCTACATCACTCATAGTTCTGCATGTGTATCGCGCCTACTCCACGCTGGTATGTTGGTTTGAGGTTGCGGCACCTTTTCTATGGTAGACGGACTTGTTACTTCCATCAACCTATTTGACATTTGTGTGGTTTCGAATCGCTCACGATTGAATCATGATTCAATTGCTTTGCATGTAGTTTGCATAGTTTCAATTGCATTGCATTATCATTTGCATTGTTCATACATCATTTTGTATATATTGCATATCATCTTGCATTCATTTCGCATTGTCATGCGTATTGCTAACAATATTGTACCTGTTAAGTTTACTTTCTTTGCAGGCACGATATTGTATGTACGGCTCATTTGAGGCCGGTGCAACCGGACGAGCCGCACAGGTATTGTATCCTCCGAGTGAGACGTATTGAGAATTGCATAATTCTCTTACATCCTTTCTGCATTGTAGTGTAGTTTGGTGCTTGCTAGCTTATAACTGTCGCATGCATGCTTCATTACAGCTTTCTTTGCATGATCATAAGTTATGCTCGGCTCCTTGCATTTTCGGTTGCATTTTGCCCCTGCCTTCGGGCGCATACCTTGCTTGTCTTGCATGTTTCTCCAAGTCTTCGGCCTTGTCAAAAATGGGTCGTCTCTGGGCTTTGACATTCACTCCCGTCATTGTTATGACTTCCGAGTTCTGTCAAAGAGGGGCAACTGTAGACACCCCATTTTTGACCGTCCTCAAGACCTGGACGTCACCGCTTGAACACTCGGTGATTATCCATGTTCGTGTTCGTTTGGAGTTCCCGGAGTTCTCGGCTACGCGCCTTGCCTCAGGAACTCCGAACTTGACCGTTTTGTGTCTGGTTTTGCACCAAACACTCGTGCTTTGCCTTGGAGGGGTAGGGAATGCCTTGTGAGGCATCTCCACACACCACCGGCAGTGGCTAGAGGCCACCGGCTGGTTTGTGTTGATATCGGCACTATATTGTGCCGGTCGGCACTCTTTTGTGCCGGTCGGCAGTCAATTTTGTCAAAATGACAATTTTGCCCTGCCGACTACTGTTCAGATGCTTTTTCAGATATTTTATTACAGCCGTCTGGCATTGACTTCCCCTCCATACACGTGTATGGAGGGATGCCCCTCTTGGTTGCTTAACTTGTAAGCATTACAAGTTTGGCTCCTCTATAAGAGGAGGCCTTACCCCTTGGCTTTAAGGTTGGCTTTGGAGGGGAAAAACAACTCAGAGCAAGCTCTGGTTTTAGGGTTTGAGTTCCATTCATATCCTATCTCCATATCTCCTTTGTGTGTGTTCTAGGTGCTTTGTGTCTTACTATTGCACACAAACACCTAGTCTTTCACTTTTTCTTGGTTTCTTCAAGGGCCAGAGCTTGTTCTTGAGGTTCTTGGCTGGATTTGAGCTCAAGGAAGCAACAAAACCAACATTTGTGAAGGTGGTCAACAAGGGTGAGAAACTACCCCTTTTTACCCCATTTTTGCACTCCATTTTTGCATAGTTTAGAACTGTTTTTGTGCTTAGTGTTTAATACAAAAAAGTTCTATTTTTTAGTCCTCTTGATAGTTCATTAAGGGTGCTTTGTGCTTTGGGGAAGTTTGGCCACCCTTAGGCCTTGAAAGGCCCTTGTTTTAGGCCATTTTGTGTGAGATCCGGGATTTTGGTGTTTGGGTTTCTTTACCACTGAAATCTTGAGGGATTTCAGTGGTATAGATGATGCCTTGAAGTCCCAAGAAGGAGAGGGCCACCCCCTCTCCTTGATGTCCTTGAAAAGGGCAAGTTTTGCCTCTTGAGGGAGCATTGTGCTTGAGTGTGTGTTGAGCATGTATGGACTGTTATTCATGCTTAGGATATCATGATTTAACATTGCTATGTGTTGGTTTCCGTACTCCTTGCATGTTTTGCATAGATGCTTTGTAATGCCTCTTTGGTTCTTTAACATGCATTAGGTTGTGTGCCTTTATTCTAACATGATTTAGGCTTAGACTTGTGAAGGTTTTGTGCTTATTTTGCCATGTTTTAGCTCTGTCCATAGTCATTTGGGTCAATCTTAGCATGCTTAATATAGCCCCTTTGCATTGTAGCTTGTATGCTTCAAGTAGGTGCATGTGTAGTATGCATTGCTTTCATCATTTCAATGGTTTGGAACCATTTAAGATGTTATTTCAGTCCCTTGGACATGCTTGAATGTTTGTCTTGCATGCCTCTTTAATGCTTTGAAAGGTTGTGTTGCATGCTCCATGTTTTGGCCATTGTGCATGCCTTTGATTTTGAGCCACTTAGATGCCATCTAGGAAGCTCCCTTTGCATGGTCTAGGGCTGCCTTAGACCTGTTTTAAGCCTCCTTGGCCTTGTGAGGCTTGGTTGGCTTAGCCATAGTTTGGGTCCCCTTTGACTTGCCTTAAGTTCTTGGACCATTTGCATGCTAGTATGTTGCTTGTCTTGTTTAACGTGATTCAGCATCATTTTATAGCATGATTTTAGAGCTCATGTTGCATGCTAATCGTCCATGTTATCTCCTTTCAAGTGTGCTTGAGAGTGGTTTGTTTAATGCCTAAGTTGTGTGCCTTAACATGTGTATGTGTGCATGTGTGCTTAGCTCTCATACTTAGCATTTTGGCTACTGATTTTAGGCCTAGTTAGAGTTGCCTAGATCATGTTTAAGTCCACCTTTTATTTGGTTTGCATGCTTGCCTTACATGTTTGCTTGTATGCTTACATAAGTGCCTTGCATTGTCCACGTTGCATGTTAGCTAACATGTTTAGGATTGCATTACATCAATGCGCATGCTTGGCCTCTTGAGATGAGCATGATGGAGGTTTGGCACCCTTTTATGTTTATTTGGTTTGCATGCATTTGAAATTAAAGTTGCATACTTGGTTCCTTGGGCCATCATGCATGGAAATGCGTGATTGGTGGTCCGAGAATCGAGGCACATCCTCCTTTGAGTCATTAACATGATAAGGAATGTGTTTGATGCATAAATTGCTTGAATTGCATTGCCATGCAAGTTGTGTCCTCTGCTGCTGTGAGTTGCAGGTTCTGTAGGAATTTATTGCCGACCGGCAGTGTTAAGTGCCGACCGGCAGTCAATTGGCAGCCGATGGATGAATTTTGTGCCGATGGCCACATGCAGCAGCCAGTGGATATTCCGTCCAGCCGGTGGTGATCTCCAATGTCCAGGGAGGCATCCCTTAGGCTTTGGCAGTCTTCAGAAGGGTAGAACAGGGAAAACAGAGGCAAGCTAGGCATGGCAGTGTGATTCCGAGCAAGTCCCGAGCATGCGTTGCACCCGGCTCTCATCTCGAGGCAGTTTACTACTTTAATTAGATTAATTCATTCATTTGATTAATTTAATGGGTCTGTAATATTTTAATTAGCTTGCATAGTTAATTATCTGTATTATTCTTTTGGTCCCTCCGAGCGAGGGCAAATCTGTAATAAGCGTGTGTGAGTGTGTGTATGTCTTCCAACCCCCACTTCTTTCTCCCTTTTATTTACCTGCTTTGATGGTTAGTATTAGGGCACGTTTATTTTTAGCATCCCTTATGCTATGCATGCGTGCATCCATGCATTTGTTGACATGCATCGGGCTCGGTACATCATACAAACTGCATTGTATTTTCAATTTCCAAATTGAATACGTGCATCAACTGATTGCACCTTACATGCCATTTTAGGGTTAGCCGAGCCTACTCTAAATCACATCCTTGCTTGTGATGCATTAGTCATTCTAACATGAACTAGGTCATGCATGTTTGCTAACTGGTTTATTGTTTTGGCACGGAGTACAATGTAAGTCTTTATGCTTTAGCATCTCGCATGCGTGTGAATGTTGACATGACAGTATGCTTACCATGCGGCTAAGTGCTTACATGAGATAAACTGTTTGAATGCCTGTGGGTGGAGGCTGGATTGCTTGAGTTGGAAAACTCATTGAAATCCGTATTTTAGCCTACTTGCGAGTAGCAAATTCCAAAGTGTTTTCGAAACAAACGGATATGCAATGCTTATTTCCGAATTAGGCAATCTAGTCTATACTTGTTTGCTGTGCGCATAACATAGTAATTCTAGGTTAATAATTGGAATAAGAACACATAACGTTTTCAAAATCAGATATCACGGTTAGTAGAGGCTGGTCTTTGACCGGGCGAGAGGGGGTGCTCATAGCTGACCTTCCCCGATCGTACCCAAGCTCCCGAGCCAAGATCACTTTGGTGATGATGGACACGTGGCCTTCGGCACCGAGTCAGGGTTTCCTAAATTTCCCCATTTTAAAATATTTAGGTGGCGACTCTGTAATCTGGCAAAGCAGTCCATGTTTGGCACTTCTTTCCAAAAATCAGTTTTTCTTCAAAACGATTTGCCAGAGTTGGACTCTTTGGTTTAAGATTAAGAATCGTGACAATTTTGAGTCCTGAACTGTAGTAGACCCACAAATGAACAGAACGGGATTCATCCTCCCGGGACGTTCGAGGACGTCTACAACGCTCAAGAGTATGGAAACCAAACCAGAGAAGAATGAAATCATAAAGGATGGCCTGGTTGGTGCCTCTGAGGTAGCCTTTTCCTAATGCCCGGACTTCAAGAAACTAAGAGAGAAACCGTGGAAGTGAAAACAGATGGTAGATGGTTAAGAGACTTAACATCACCCATGATATACTAGTATCAGTCAATTCCACTATAAAAGTACAAGAAACACTGTTAGTGGTCCATAGAGAACTTTGATCACTTATGCGGAAACCCCTGCAGCAATTTATCTTAAGGATGTGTACAGAATGAGATCATGAGGTTAATGAGCATGGACATTCAAAATGAGCTATGAACAATGAACAATGTGATCTTGTAAGCAGCATGAGTAGTGTACGTAAAAAGTTGGATGCAAGAAAAACAGATATCAATGATAATGAGATTATGGCATCCAAGCACAAATAAGGCAAAACACTTACACCTACTCAAGGAACAAGTAACACTCTAGTGATCGAGCATGCTACCCAAGGTCTTTCTAAGGAACTCAAACCGAAGAAGATCAAGGGGTTTTGTAAAATTATCATCTTTTTGATGCTCAGTGGGTATATGTTCAAGAACAACAAGGCCTTCTTCCACTAACTCTCGAATAAAATGATGACGAATGTCAATGTGTTTTGTGCGACAGTGTTGGACATGATTTTTTGAAATGTTTATGGCACTTGTGTTATCACAAAAAAGAGTGAGAGTGTTTTGTTCTATCCCATAATCATGAAGCATTTGCTTCATCCACAACATTTGTGCACAACAACTCCCTGCAGCAATGTACTCAGTCTCAGCAGTCGAAAGAGAGATGGCATTTTGTTTTTTACTATGCCAGGAAACTAGATTATTCCCAAGGTAAAAACACCCCCTGGATGTACTTTTCCTATCATCAGCACACCCTGCCCAGTCGGCATCAGAAAAACCAGTAATTTCAGCTGTAGTATCAGTGGAAAACCAAACCCCATACCCCAAGGTCCCATTAACATATTTGATGATGCGTTTTACCGCAAGAAGGTGAGACTCTTTAGGACTGGCTTGGTAACGAGCACAAACACCGACACTGAAAGAAATATCAGGACGACTGGCTGTCAAATACAAAAGACTCCCTATCATACTCCTATAAAGGGTAGGATCAACATCAATACCAGAGGAATCTTTGGAGAGGTGAAGACTGGTGCTCATGGGAGTACGTGCATGTTTGGACGACTCAAGACCAAACTTGGACACAAGATTTTTGGCATACTTAGACTGAGAAACAAACATACCCGAAGGAGACTGTTTAATTTGAAGACCCAAGAAATACAACAACTCTCCTATCATGCTCATCTCAAACTCATGTGTCATGCAATCCGAAAAATATTTCACAAGATGATCAGCAGTGGAACCAAACACAATATCATCAACATATATCTGAGCAACAAGAATATGAGACTTAGTATGTTTCATAAATAAGGTCTTATCCACACTACCCCTTTGAAAATCATTATCAAGAAGAAAGGTAGTAAGTCTATCATACCAAGCCCGAGGGGCTTGTTTCAACCCATACAAAGCCTTGTCTAACTTGTAGACATGATTAGGACATTTAGGGTCCTCAAACCCTTTTGGTTGCTCAACATATGCCTCTTCTTTTAAGTACCCATTCAGAAAGGCACTTTTCACATCCATTTGAAACAATTTAAAGCCAAGAAAACAAGCAACACCAAGCAAAATACGAATAGATTCGAGACGTGCAACTGGGGCAAACATCTCATCATAGTCAACCCCCTCTACTTGTGTGTAGCCTTGTGCAACCAACCTAGCTTTGTTCCTAACAACAGTACCATTCTCATCAGATTTATTTTTAAAGATCCACTTGGTACCTATCACATTCATGTCTCTAGGTGTGGGAACAAGAGTCCAAACTTTGTTACGCTCAAATTGACCTAATTCTTCATGCATAGCATTGACCTAACTATTATCTAGCAAGGCCTCTTTAAAATTCTTAGGTTCAATTAAAGAAACATAACACATATGTGATACCTCATCCCGAATCTGTCTTCGGGTTTTCATTCGATCCGAAACACTTCCAATCACCTGTTGAGCTGGATGATTCAGTTTCACCCTTGCTGATGGTTTAAGTTCAGGACTTGCGGTGATAGAAGCAACAGGAGTGATGTCCCTTTGAACACTCTTTGGACTTGAGCTTACCTGTGAGGATGGTGCTATAACAATTTCTTGTGATTGAACCGCAGCTTCTCCTTGATTTTGTGGTTCAGTATCCAAGATTGGAGAGTCACCATTGTCATCCTCATTTGTTGCTGGAGTAGGTGCACCTGTGTCATCTATAACCACATTGATAGATTCCATTAAAGATAAAGTTCGCAGGTTATAGACACGAAAAGCCCTACTGTTGGTTGAATACCCTAGAAAAATACCTTCATCACTTCGGGAGTCAAATTTACCCAGGGGCTCCCTATTTTTGAAGATGTAACATTTACTCCCAAAAGTTTTGAAGTATTTTACGTTAGGTTTCAAACCCTTCCACAATTCATATGGAGTTTGTAAAGTGCCGGGCCTTAAATACACACGATTTATGACATAAACCGTAGTATTTAGGGCTTCAGCCCAAAACTTTGGAGGAAGTTTCTTACTAAGGAGCATGACCCTAGCCATTTCTTGAACCACTCTGTTCTTCCTCTCAACCACTCCATTTTGTTGTGGAGTAATAGGTGCAGAAAATTCATGCTTAATTCCATGCATATCACAAAAATCCGAAAACGAACTATTTTCAAATTCACGACCATGATCAGTTCGGATTCTTATGATACGCCCAATAGAAACACCCTGTTCATTTTGGATTTTAAGAACTAAAGCCTGGAAAGCATCAAACGTATCAGATTTTTCCCTTAAAAAATTTACCCAAGAAAACCAAGTAAAATCATCAACAGTTAGAAAAATGTATCTTTTACCTCCAATGCTTTCAGTGCGAGTAGGACCCATTAAATCCATGTGAACCAATTCAAGTGGACGTTTGGTTGTAAATCTGTTCACCTTTTTATGAGGAGCACGGGTTTGCTTTCCAAGTTGACATGGTCCACACACATGGCTCAAATTCTTACCCAGTTTAAGTACTCCTCTCACAAGCTCTTTGTTGGCAATCTTAGTTAGGTCTTTGAAATTCATGTGACCTAATCTTTGATGCCACAAATCAATGTTACTTATGATGGCAGAGTGACAAGTGAGATCATCAGTAGTAACAATCTCATAGCAATTATCAGATGTGCGAACCCCATGTAAGACAGTATTTCCCTTTCTATCCAAAATTTCACATTTATTTTTTGAAAACAATACTTCATGATGGGAATCACACATTTGACTAATGCTTAAAAGGTTTGCTTTAAGACCATCAACAAGTAGAGCATTATCCAGTTTGGGAAGACCAGCAACACTTATAGAGCCCTTACCAATGACTCTAGAAGTGCCGCCATCTCCAAAGGTAACAATTCCTCCTTCATATTTTTCAAGAGAGGTGAAGTAGGATTTGTTACCGGACATGTGACGAGAGCAGCCACTATCAAGATACCACATGTGTGAGTCACGTGCTTTTAAGGCAGTGTGAACAACTAAACAAGTCAAATCATCTTTCCTAACCCAAATCCTTTTGGTCTTGGTCAATGTCTTGGCGTTGTGAACACCCTCATGAATCTTGGTATTTCGCCTAGACATGTAAGGTTGTCTCCTAACCCAAAAAGTATTCGAATTTCTACCCTTTTGAGACACCTTACCAAACAGTTCATAGCAATAAGGACGAATGTGGCCATACCTACCACAATGATGACAAATAAAAATAGGTTTTACCTTCGTTTTGTTGATCTTACCCACTTTCGGTAGATGAAGAGAGGAATCATCCTGGTCTACCTTCAGCTTTCCTTTTGCTTGAGTCTTCAGGTTATGTGAAGTAGAGGCCTGTCCCTTGTGAGCTGTTGCGCCATAGCCTAGCCCACTTTTGTCACAACCCATTTGTTGAGACCCGAGGATGTCTTCTAGAGATTTGGAACCTTTGTTCCACATGGAGATTGTTGCTCTAGCAATACGAAGTTCTTCATCTTTCTGACAGACTATCTCTTCCAATGCAGCTTGTGACATCTCAAAGCTTTCAAGCTTTTCATCATATGTGGAATACACTTTCAGAAGTTCATTCCTTTCAGTTTCGCAGGATAGAAGTTTTCCACATAAGTCTTGCCTGTCACTTGAGATATTGATGATATTCTGTTTTGCTGTTACAAGTTCTCCTTTTAGCCAGACATTCTCGCTCTCACATGTTTTGAGTTTGAGAGAGAGTTTGTCGTTGGTTTTGGACAAATTCAGAGATTCCTCGTACAGCTTTTCGTAAGCTTGTTGTAGTTCATCGACATTGATCTCATCATTGTCTTCAGATGTTTCATTATCCTCTTTTTGCTCTTCATTCTCCTTGACCTCATCCAATCTAGCAACCAAGGCAGATAAGTTGCTGGATGGTGGTAGAGGTGAATCTCTTCTTTCATGGAATTGGCTCAGAATTTCCTATGCATCTTTAGCCTTTGTGCAGTGAACAACCCGTTGCTGTTCTTCATTGGAAATTGCACCACGAATAGTGATCAGGGCTCTCAGATTGCCCGGATTATCTGCACTTTCTGTATCTTCTTCAATGGCTTGCCAACCTTCTGGTTCAAAAGCTCTCAGAAAAGCCCTCATTCTAATTTTCCAATACAGGTAGTTAGTCCTATCAAAGGTGGGAGCATGATGCAAGTTCTGACCACGAACTACTTCCGAAGGCTTTGGAAGAGGTTGAGTAAAAGTGGTCCAAAATGCCATGAAAGCACTATCCCCATCTTTACCAGATTCAGGTTCTTCGGGTTCTTGCTCCGACCCGCTTTCATCATTCCAAGTCACAGTGTAGACTTTCTTTCGATTCTTTTTCGAAGGGCATTCAAGGGACATATGGCCAAACCCTTGACATTCATAGCACTTGAACCCTTGCCCCCTTACAATCTTCTTTTCAGTTTTTTGAGCAAATTTTGGTGGAAACATTTTGGGTTTATCATTATTCTTATCTTTTGAAATAGGATCTCTGAAATTAGGCTTCTTTTTCAAAAAAATTTTAAACTGTTCTGTGAGCATAGCCGTCATCTCAGACTCTAAATCAAATTCAGTCTCCGGAGGTTTTGCAGTCTCCTAAGCACTTGTGAAAGCCACACTTTCTTTTTGTTTTTTCTTTGAGACTTGGTGGGCTTCATAAGTCTGCAAATTTCCAACCAATTGATCGAACTTGAGGGTATCAACATTCTGATCCTCCTCAATGGCTGTCACCTTTGATTGGAACCTCTCGGGAAGGGACCTCAAAATTTTTCCAACAACTTTAGCTTCCGGGATTTTTTCACCGAGAGTGAAACAGGAATTCACGATATCACTGAGTTTTGCATAGAAATCATCAAACGTCTCATCATCATGCATAAAAAGGGTTTCAAAGGCAGAGGTGAGACGTTGAAGTTTTGACCTTTTGACAGAGGTAGTACCTTCGTGAATCGTTTCAAGAATATCCCCCGCCTCTTTTGCTACCTCACACGTGCAAATTCGACGAAATTCTTCAGGTGTGACGGAGCAAAAGAGGGAGTTGAGAGCCTTGCTATTCCAACTCGAGTTCTGGTAATCAGTTGTGTCCTATTTATCAAGGGGTTTAGGAATATCTACACCATCAATGGTGACCATAGGTTCACTCCACCCATAGACCACGCAGTGCCAAACTTTCTCATCGATAGATTTTAAAAATGCTCTCATACGAGCTTTCCAATAAGAATAGTTTGTACCGTCGAGTAAAGGAGGTTTATGAGTCGAGTTACCTTCACGAATAGAATCCATAATACTAGTCACACAAAATCACACTCCTATAGTTTTGATAAAACAAAGAGTGACCTGCTCTGATACAAATTGAAAAACCTAAGTGATTCGTGATTAGATCAAGATTAAAATATTCTAAATCCCAATTATTCAAAACACTCAATCTAAAATCAACAAGCACTTACGAGAGTGATTTTAGTTTGTTTGTTTTTAGGAATAAATAATAAATCGACACAAACGATTTTTACGTGGAAAAATCACAATTGAAGAACCTTCAATTGTAATCAAAAACCACGGGCGAACCGCCACTAATCAATCCACTACTGAAGAAAGAAAGATTACAAAGATAATACACAAATTACCCAACCCAGTCAATTTGTCCTCGAATCTTCTGTAACTTTTTCACCACGCCTTCGTCACGGAACCGATCAATTATGAAATTGATTCCACAACTTCACTTGTCGAATTAACGACTACGTATAGTATCAAACGCCTTTTGAAACTTTACGTCTTTGATCTTCGGAAGCCACCGAAGAGAACTCTCTTGAATATAAAGTATCAAACTCCTTGATGTATGAATCTCAATTCATAAGTTTAGAACTCTCTCAAGAACATCAAGGAAAACTCACAAAAAACTCAGAAGAAAACTTCAAATAAAACCCTAGGACTCTTAAATAGGATCTAGGAAAAGTCAGTATAATTTTAGGAGAAAACCATCTACTTATAGACAACCAAAAGGAATCCTAGTTTTGGAAGAAACCAATCACTTATAGAAATCCGGATTCTAAAGCTCGCTCGAGCGAAGCTTCTCTCGCTCGAGCGAGGAGTTTATCTCGCGTGATTTCTACTAGTGCCTTCGCTCGAGCCACGAACTCTTCGCTCGAGCGAGGAATAAACTCTTTCAGGTTTTTGTATGGACGCAATCCTTCGCTCGATCCACCAAATCTTCGCTCGAGCGTACATTGATCTTTGCTCGAGCCACCAATGCTTTGCTCGAGCGTACATTTACTTCTTTCAGGTTTTAAGCCAAATGCAGTCCTTCGCTCGAGCAAGGACTTATCGCTCGAGCGAGGAAGACAAAAATGCACAGAAAATTACAACTCAATCAATAAGTTTGTTCGCGGGTTTTGACAAGATAGGACCTAACAGATAGATATAAAAATGAAGCTTTGGTTTTTCTGTAAACCTCACACAAGAAAAATGGGCTTAAAGCTATAAGGCTCAGTGTATAATTTCTGAGAGAGGATGTAAACAAAAATTGAAGAATACTTCTCAGAGGATTTTTCAGAGAATAGATGTGAGTGATTATAGATCAAAGAATATTTCTAGGTTTTTTTTTTGTAACTTGTTTTACATTAGAGGCTTTGGTATATATAATGAAAATTATAGCCGTTTATAGCCGTTGTAGTCATCATTACTAATTTAAATATCTTCCACTTGAACCTTTTGAACCTTTTGAACTATTCATTTGAATTTATAGCCGTTGTAACTCCATCATTACTAATTTGAATATCTTTCCCTCTATCATTACAAATTTGAATATCTTCCACTTGAACCTTTTGAACCTTTTGAACTATTCATTTGAATTTATAGCCGTTGTAACTCCATCATTACTAATTTAAATATTATATCATTACAAATTTGAATATCTTCCACTTGAATCTTTTGAACCTTTTGAACTATTCATTTGAATTTATAGCCGTTGTAACTCCATCATTACTAATTTAAATATCTTTCCCTCCATCATTACAAATTTGAATATCTTCCACTTGAATATTTTGAACCTTTGTTTTGTGATGTTTGAACTCCTGATTTAATCAAATATTAAATACATTCTAATAACATTTAGGATAAAGATTTAGGTGAGAAATAATGGGACAAAATAAATTTTGATTCTATTTTTCTCTTTCAAATAAATTAAAACATAATTAAATAAATCATCAAAATAAATTTTGGATTTAAAATATAATTAAATAAATCATCAAAATAAATTTTGGATTCTATTAAAACATAATTAAATAAATCATCAAAATAAATTTTGGATTTAAAATATGTGGAGAAGTGGTTTGGAAATACTCTTCAGATCCTGGGAGACGTTGGTGATCCTCAGCTAGTCACTTGAAAAGAGGAAAACTCCGGTCGGGGGTGCCGGAATTAGCACTCCGACGGACAAGTTAGTTCAGACACTCAAGATCAAGGTAACTTTCTTTTTAAGTTAAGTGAAGTGATTCTTACATACCTTTTTGGATTTGCGGTTCCTATATTTATACTCACTTTTCTTTTTGGGCCTCGGGGCCTGAGCCTACTTTTATCCTATTCACCTTACATTTATTCGAATCTACTGACCCTTGTCTATTCGGCTTTCTTAACGTATTCGGTGCCCTAATCACGCAATACGAAGCCGAATAGTATCCATTTTCTGGGGTACGCGTCTCCCGACTCTTCCATTTATTCGGCTCCCACAATTGCCCCCCAAGCACTTCACTGATGACAGTTAGCTGGAATGCTTGGTTTTGAATTTCGAAAGGTCAGAGCCAAAATTCGGCGACTATCCTCATCGTTATGCAGATATCTAAGTGCACTTCTTTCGGTTGTCGTGTCGACTTTTCCCCTTCGCATATATGTTTATTTATTGCGATGTAAAAATTTGACACCCTTTTGTGTATCTCGTCACGCTCATCGCTGGTTTGCCTTTTGGATATTCCCTACAACTCTGTTTTCCGATATCCCCTTCGTCCTTTGTAAGTTCTCTCCTCCTTTGCTTTGAAGGCTTTTTCTGGTTTGTTCCCTCTTTGGCATATTCTTACTAACTTAAGTCATGGCGAAACATTTGAAAAACCTCCTCTCGTCAGATCGAATCGCTGGTTTTAAACGCCATTTCTCCATTCCTGATGATGTCCGTCTGTCGCTTGTAGCAGACGGCACTCTTGATATGGAGAGGGAGGACGAAACCACGATTGTCTTTCCCCTTTTGTCAATTACAGAGGGTGGAGTCTGTTTCCCCCTTCACCCGTTTCTCAGGGCTGTGCTTCGCTACTGGGGTTTAATCCCTTCCCAACCTAATGTGAATTTCTTTAGAATCATAATGGGGATTATAGCACTCAACCGTCACCTAAGAATTAACCTTGGCATTCCAGCCATCCGGCACTGTTATGCCTTGGCTAAGTCTTCTGGTCGGCACGGGCGTTTCTTCCTTAGGGCCAAGGATATCGACCATCAGCTGGTTACGATGCTTTCCAGTTCTGGAAAACGAGTCGATGACATTATGGTCATCGTCCAGGGTAACTGGGAATTCGGCGAAGGGGAGGATCATACCGACCCTATTCCTAAACGGAGGGGCGAGCCAGGTGGCTAATTGCCTTCTCGTTTTTTTTTTTTTTTTTTTTTTTGAAGCCTCTTCTTTGAAATGTGACGGCCTGTCTTCTACAGGGAGCGTTTTGAAGAAAGTTCTGCCTTCGACCAACGGCGCCGTTCTTTCGGATATAGAAGTCGCGCTTAAACATTTCGGCCGTCGAAGTCTTTAGAAACAAAGGAGGTCGGCGCATATCCTGCTTCGTTGCGAGCCGACATATACGACCTTCTCGGCCGCGGAAAATATCCCTGTTCCGAAGGGCGAAGATTCTCTTATCGCTCTTATTTTGTCTGACTTCAAAAACTTAAGGTAGGTTGGTTTTGAAGGGTCCGATTCAGCGCGGAGCGTAGCTGATAGCGAATCAGATCAGTCTGAGACCGAATCTGTAGAGGTATGGAATTCGGCCGATCCCCCATTCACTTCTAGTCGAGAGGATCTTTCACTTGACGGCGTTGTTCACAGTTTGGAGAATATTCCCGCTGCAGACCACGAAGACATGGCAGGATTAAGCCTGACACAACTTGCCAGGAAGGCGAACGCGGAAAGGTTGGCTGTGAGGCGAAGAGCGGAGGCCCTGCCGTCTGAAATATTGCCCGTCACCGACCCTCAATCCTCCCCACCTGCTAGTGGATCAGAGTCCGTGCGCGTTGAGGTGGAGACGCCATCAAATCGGAATGCCGAATCTTCTGTGATCGAGAAGGCCGGTCAAGAAGTTGAGGCAGAGAAGCGCCCTATCGAGTTTGAGGCCGGCTGTGAGGAACACGGCGGCAAACGTTCTCGATTAGAGGGCTCGGACGTAGTCGTTCCTTTTGTGATTCAGCCGACGGTAAGAAACGTACCGATTTCTTCTGGTGCATCGGCGCTCAAAGATCCAGAAGTTGCATTCAGCTTGGCCACGTCCATGTCGTTACCCTTTGACAAGGAGGCTTTCCGGGTGGAAACAGATCTGAATGCGACAGCACTAGCCGCCCAATCGGCGCTTTTGGTACATAGTCAAACTTAGCTTTACTTAATCCGAATACTATTGGAGTTAAGGTTCTAAATGCTTGTTTTGTAGACCGTTGGATGGATAGCCGATTTGGGCCGTTGCCATCGCGACGCCGTCAAAGAGATCGGCCGTCTACGCGAGGAAGATGAGGGCCAGAGGAGAAGGGCCGATGTCGAGGCTTTGAGGGCGAATAAAGAAGCCTTAAGGGCCAACGCCGAGATGGAGAGGGCTCGTAGCGCGGATCAGTTGAGATCGGATGCCGAGAAGAAGGTGGATGCGAGCGAAGATGCGCTCAAATTGGCCCAGCAGGCGATCTCCAGACTGGAGGCTGAGTTTGCTGCAATGAAGGCAGCGAAGGAAGCGGCCGACTCGGAGTCTTCCAAAGTGTTCGAGGCCGGGAAGAATGTTGGGCTTGTCGAGTACGTTGACCAGGTCCCCATGTTTGAAAATCGGGGAGTCAAACATGGCTGGCTTAAAACCCTTGCGGCTGCCAACACTTCGTTGAATATGCCGATACCATATGAGCAAGTGGATGTTGAGCCATTGGAATCTGACTCTGATGGCTGATCCGGCTAACTGACAGTTTTTTAAGTTTTAAATTTGTCGAATATACTTTTACAGTTTTTAATTTAGTGTTTTTCATCTGTTGCTACAGTGATGAGTATATATATAAAACGTGAGTTGTGCTCAATAAATGTTGAATGCTACTTTACTGTTGTTTTTGTTTTTTTTGTTTAGATTGGCTTGCTTAATAAACCTTGGCTTGCTTAATAAACCTGCCCTTGTCTTAGCCAGGGCGCGAGCTTGGGAAGCCGAATGGGCCTTACTCGCGAGCTGGCAAAGGCACAGACTGTTCGGCCGTTTGCAAATGAAAACCAGGCCGATAAGATTAAGAAATCTGCCCTTGCCCTTGCCTTGGTCAGGGCGCGAGCTTGGGAAGCCGAATGGGCCTTACTCGCGGGCTGGCAAAGGCACAGACTGGTCGACCGTTTGCAAATGAAAACCCGGCCGATAAGGTTAAGAAATCTGCCCTTACCTTTGTCAGGGCGCGAGCTTGGGAAGCCAAACGGGCCTTACTCGCGGGCTGGCAAACGCACAGACTGTTCGGCCGTTTGCAAATAAAAACCCGGCCGATAAGATTAAGAAATTTGCCCTTGCCTTTGTCAGGGCGCGAGCTTGGGAAGCCGAAAGGGCCTTACTCGCGGGCTGGCAAAGGCACAGACTGGTCGGCCATTTGCGATTGAAAGCCCGACAGATAAGATTAAGAAATCTGCCCTTGCCTTTGTCAGGGCGCGAGCTTGGGAAGCCGAACGGGCCTTCCTCGCGGGCTGGCAAAGGCACAAACTGTTCGGCCTTTTGCAAATGAAAACCCGGCCAATAAGATTAAGAAATCTTCCCTTGCCTTTGTCAGGGCGCGAGCTTGGGAAACCGAATGGGCCTTACTCGCGGGCTGGCAAAGGCACAGACTGTTCGGCCGTTTGCAAATGAAAAACTGGCCGATAAGATTAAGAAATCTGCCCTTGCCTTTGTCAGGGCACGAGCTTGGGAAGCCGAATGGGCCTTACTCACGGGCTGGCAAAGGCACAGACTGGTCGGCCGTTTGCAATTGAAAGCCCGGCCGATAAGATTAAGAAATCTGCCCTTGCCTTTGCCAGGGCGCGAGCTTGGGAAGCTGAATGGGCCTTACTCGTGGGATAGACAGTTGGCATCCGACTGTTGACGTTTGGGATTGCTAACGTTGCCTCAAAAAGGCTGCAAATATTGAAGGAGAAATGGGGCGGATGCACGCCAGAGGCCCTACTTTTTATTCAGGGAACTGAGGAAGGACGAAGATTAACTGAATCAGACGTCACAATGAGTCGCAAAAGTGAGCCTACGCGTGCGGGAAGAAGGACTTCTAAGGATCAGGTAACACAGCAGCCCCTTAGTCATCGAAGCAGATCGCCCCGAAAGGATGGGCGACCGAGAATCGAGCCTGAAGCGACGCCGCGGCCGTTAAGTTTTGCGGTTTCTGTGAGGAATAGACCAATGATGGAGGCGGACTCTATCATCAAAGACCCAGATATGGCAGTTGAGTTCGCTCGACAGATATTTCCGCCGGAAGTCCAACAATCGATGGTCGGACGATGAGATTTTGAAGTATTTTGAGACGGCATCCACGGGGCCGTGAAAGGACTATATACTGCCTATGAAGTCGGCATGCGTCTGCGAGAAGCGCGACGTAAGATCAAGAAAAATGATGAAAGGAATCGCAGTTTGGAGGTTCGTGCGGAAAAGGCTGAGCATGAGCTTCAGGAACTGAAGAATGTTCAAGCGAGCGCGTCGGTTGAGACCGATCAATCTAAATTGGTTGGTACGGGACGAGGAACCCAACAGACCTCGGGTTATGAAAAGGGATTTCAGGATGGCCTGAAGTTCGGGGTAGAGAAGACCAAACAAGACCTTGCCGAGGAGGCCTGTCGATGTGAAAATCGTGGATTTAAGCATGACTGGATCAAGGCCCTTCAGAACGAGGAATCCCTCAAAGCCGCGAGAATTGATTCGGCCTTGCCCCTGTATCATCGTCATCACTTTCCTTATCTCGACTTCGAAATTGAGAAGAGCGACGATGAGGGTGCCGATTGAATAGACATTGCGCTGAATAAATAGAATTTCTTTTCTTTTCAACGTTTGTATTTGGTCTTGACATGTTATGTGTTTAATTAATCGTATTATTTCATCTTTCTAGCAAGTTTTGTGTTGTATGACGTAAATGTTTGGACACGTATTGGCCGATGTGAATTACGAATGATTCTTATTGAATATTTATTCGGCCAATTAATTGGTCCGAATACAAACCTCAGAAAGGCCAGTCGGGGTATGCACGAAGGGCGCTCCGAATCTGGAGTCTATTTTGGCCAATCGTGATAACCACGAAGGGCGTGCCAAATCCGGAGTCTGTTTTAGCTAATCGTGATATCCACGAAGGGCGCTCTGAATCCGGAGTCTTTTTTGGCCAATCGTGATATCCACAAAGGGCGCGCCGAATCCGAAGTCTTTTTTAGCCAATCGTGATATCCACGAAGGGCGCTCCGAATCCGGAGTCTTTTTTGGCCAATCATGATATCCACGAAGGGCGCTCCCAATCCGGAGTCTTTTTTGGCCAATCGTATATCCACGAAGGGCGCTCCCAATCCGAAGTCTTTTTTTTTTTGGCCTTGGAAGGCTTAATCGGACCTCATTAATCAAGGCTTGGGAAAACGGGAAACTGTGTATTACAAAAATGGAACACGTACAAGTATCAAGCCCACAAGTCGGGTCAATGATAGAATTTTCACAAATGTGTAGAATTCCAGGGCCGTGGCAGGCTTCTTCCTGTCATGTCTGAGAGCCGATATGCCCCAGTTCCTGCGATGGATTCGATTTGATAGGGGCCATCCCAGTTTGGACCTAGTTTTCCATCGGCCGATCTTCGGTCGGCTGGAAGCACCTTCTTTAGGACAAGCTCGCCTGGCGTGTATCAGCGCAACTGAACTCGCTGATTGTACGACTTGGCGAGCTGCTGTTGGTAGCGTGCCATGGACGCTAAGGCGCGGTCTCTTCGTTCTTCAATGAGAATCAGATCTAGGGCAAGCATCACGCCGTTTCGGCCCATGTCAAAAACTTGCGATTTCAGGGTTGGGAGTCTGATTTCCAGTGGTAAGATTGCCTGGGTCCCGAAGCATAGAGCAAACGGCATTTCTCCGGTGGATCTCCTTGGCGTAGTACGATGGGCCCACAATACACTCGGCAATTCTTCTACCCATTTGCCTTTAGCTTTTTCCAGTCTCTTTTTGATGCCGTCCAAGATGGATTTGTTAGAGGCCTCGACCTGACCATTGCTTTGTGGGTAGGCCGGTGACGAGAAGTAAGGCCGAATGCCGTATTTACTGCATAACTCTCGGTATACGCCACAATCAAACTGGGTGCCATTGTCTGAGATCAGAGCTCTCGGAATGCCGAATCGTGTTATGATGTTTCTCCATACAAAGCGTTTAATGTCGGCATCTCGTATATGTGTTAGAGCCTCCGCTTCGACCCATTTCGTGAAGTAGTCTGTCGCGACGATTAAGAATCGTTCGTTCCCTGGGGCCCTGGGCAATGGTCCTACGATATCAAGTCCCCATTGAGCAAACGGCCAGGGGCTGGTGATAGAGTTCAACTCTTCGGCAGGCAGATGGGTTAATGGGGAGAACTTTTGGCACTGTTCGCACTTTTTTACATAGCTTTCCACGTCAGCCCTCATTGTCGGCCAATAATACCCCTGCGTTATAGCTCGATGGGCCAGGGAGCGTCCGCCGGAATGGGCACCGCAACTGCCCTCATGTATCTCTGTTAGAAGCTCTTCCACTTTGTCGGGGTGTACGCATTCCAAATATGGACCAGAGAGGGACTTTTTGTAAAGTCCTCCTTGCGGATCCAGATAATATCGCAGGGCTTTATTTCGCAGCTTGTGTGCTTCTTTTTTATCCTCTGGGAGTTGTTCAGAAGAGAGGAATGCAGCAATGGGGTGCATCCAGCTTGGTGCGGATTCTATGACATTGACACGGATTTCCTCCGAAGGGCCAATACTCGGCTCCGGGATGAAACCTACTTCGATGGTCCATTTGATCTCAGAATTGATGACGGAGGCTAAGCATGCCAAGGTGTCCGCGTGTGTGTTCTAATCGCGCGTTATTTGGTTCAGTTCATGATGGTCAAATTTTGCCAGCAAGGAACTGGCGGTTTTCATGTAGGCCGCCATACGATCGTTTCTTGCCGCATACTCCCCCTTTAGCTGATTGATTACCAACTTTGAATCACAAAACACAAGTAGATGCCGAGCGCCGAGAAGGTGCGCGTTCCGCAGACCGGCTAGAAGGGCTTCATATTCGGCTTCGTTATTTGATGCTTCGAAGCCAAGCTTGACGGCCTGCTCGATCACTGCGCCGTCTGGAGACATGATTACAACTTCGGCGCCACTGCCCCTTTGGTTAGAAGATCCATCACAGTATAATTGCCAAATATCCCTGACATAAATTCTCCAGTTCGGCTTTGGTAGAACCTCGGCCTTTGGTCGAACATCAGGTTTGAAGTTGGCAAGCTCGCCGGTAAATTCGGCAACAAAGTCGGCCAACACCTGCCCCTTGATTGCAGTTTTAGGTAAAAATCGAATGTCGTATTGGCCGAGTTCAAGAGCCCATTTTGAAACACGTCCCGATGCTTCTGCACTCCATAGTACCGACCGGAGGAGATAATCTGTTAGCACCCCAATGCTATGTCCCTGGAAGTAATGCATCAATTTTCTTGCCGCCATGACTAGGGCTAAGATGAGTTTTTCCAGCGGAAGGTAGTGTGTTTCGGCGTCAACCATTGCCTTGCTCACATAATACACTGGCCGTTGCTCACCCTCCTCCTCTTTTAACAGTACGGCGCTGACGGCCCTATCGGAAATTGCCAGATATAGGATGAGGGGTTCACCAGCGGCGGGTGTTGTCAAGAGAGGTACTGAGCGGAAGTAGGTCTTGAGCCCGTTGAAGGCTGCTTCACATTCGACGGACCATTCAAAAGCCTTACCCTGCCGCAATGTCTAAAAGAATTATCGGCAGCGATCTGTAGACCGGCTGATGAATCTGTTAAGTGCAGCGGCCATCCCCATCAACTTTTGGACTTCTTTTACTGAACGGGGGGAGCCGAGTTCCAAAATTGTTGTGACCTGCCTCGGGTTGGCTTCGATTCCTCGGTGATTGACGATGTAACCCAGGAATTTGCCAGAACCGATTCCAAACGCACACTTGGAAGCATTCAGTTTCATTATGTATTTGCGTAAGATGCTGAATGTCTTTTCTAGATCGGCTATATGATTCTGTTCTTCTTTGGACTTGACCACCATATCATCTATGTATACTTCTATAGTGTGGCCGAGTTGCTATTTGAACATGGCAGTGACCAGTCTTTGGTAGGTTGCCCCTACATTCTTCAGCCCAAAGGGCATAACTTTGTAGCAATAGGTTCCTCTTAAGGTGAGGAAGGCAGTTTTGTCCTGGTCATCTGGATACATGGCGATCTGATGGTAGCCTCTATAAGCATCGAGAAAGCTCATGCGTTGGTGACGTGCTGTCGCATCGACGAGTTGGTCGATTCTAGGGAGAGAAAAATAGTCTTTGGGGCAAGCTTTGTTCAGATCTGTGAAGTCGACGCATACTCGCCAAGTCCCATTTTTCTTCTTCACCACCACTGTATTGGAAAGCCACGTAGGGTAAGTAACTTCTCTAATTGCCCCGGCGTCAAGCAGTTTGTCTACCTCCTCGACAATGGCGGCAGTGTGCTCCGTGGCTGACCGTCGGCCCTTCTATATGATCGGCTTACATTTCGGGTCAACATTCAGACGGTGCTGTGAAACTGACGGGTCTATTCCCAGCATTTCGTACGGAGTCCAAGCAAAGACGTCGAGGTTGTTGAGCAAGAAAGAGATCAGCTGCTGCCTGTCAGCCTGATTCAGAGAGGCGTCGATCATGAAGAACTTTTCTGGGCTGCCATCAATGTCAACTCGGTCTAAATCTTCCGTGGCTTTCTCATTTGGATTCCGCCCAACGTCATCCAGGATTTCCCTATTCGGCACCTCAATGGAATTTACTTGCAGTTCCTTTGGCGTTCTGGCGGCGAGGAAATAACATGCTTGTGCTGATTTCTGGGATCTGCGGATTTGCTCAATGCCGTGTTTTGTTGGGAAACGAAGCAGTTGATGATAGGTGCTTGGGACGGCCTGCAATGTATGCAACCACGATCGCCCCATGATGAGATTGTACGGCGATGGCAGCTTGACGACCAAGAATTCCACGTCTACCATTCTGGAACCTGCCCGAACGGGTAGGCTGATCTTTCCCAATGGGTATTCTGGAGTGGCGTTGAAGTCGAACAGTGGATAAGGGGCCAGAGTCAGGTCTGACTTGTTGAATCCGAGTTTGATGAAGGTTTTATAATACATAACCTCCGAGGTACTGCCCTGGTCGATGAGCACGCGTTCGACCGTGAACCGGTTGACGCGCAACTCAACAACCAACGGATCGATGTGAGAGAGTGATACACCGATCAAATCAGAATCGTCAAAGGTGATACTTGGCGATTCTTGGGGCCGCTTCGCTGGCGTGAGCTACTGTTGTGGACCTGAATGTGATTGGATCGCATGTACGACTGGGGCTGCTGGCAGGTTGTATATCATGTGGACGGTATCAAGCGGAATTGCGCCCTGCAGAGGGGCAAGTGTTTCGACTACATCCTTCCGGACACACTGGTGAAGATGTTCGTCCTTTACCAACTCCGTAGGGGGATCTGTTGTCACGTAGCCGCCATCAGTTGCTTGTCGTGGGGCCCGGGATCGTCAATCAGAAGCGTGGCGTACCATTCGTTTGGATTTTGATATTTTCGAGGCCAAATCGCGACGAAGGCGTTCGTTCTCAATGATGATGTTGTCCAACCTCTGTTTAATTTTCCTAGCTTGCGCCATGGTCGCCTGTATTGTCCTTTGCGTTGGGTTTGACGATAAGCAGAGGTCTGAGGCTGGTCTTGCTGCGATGATTTGTTGTCCAAGCGCGTTGGCTGGAATGAGGTTGCCTCTCTGTGCGGTCTTGTCGGTGGCCATCGGAGGATCTCCGGTCACGCCTGCCATGGAGGTATTTGAGTATTCCCACAGACGGCGCCAATTGTGGAGAAGTGGTTTGGAAATACTCTTCAGATCCTGGGAGACACTGGTGATCCTCAGCTAGTCACCTGAAAAGAGGAAAACTCTGGTCGGGGGTGCCGGAATTAGCACTCCGACGGACAAGTTAGTTCAGACACTCAAGATCAAGGTAACTTTCTTTTAAGTTAAGTGAAGTGATTCTTACATACCTTTCTGGATTTGCGGTTCCTATATTTATACTTACTTTTCTTTTTGGGCCTCGGGGCCTGAGCCTACTTTTATCCTATTCACCTTACATTTATTCGGATCTACTGACCCTTGTCTATTCGGCTTTCTTAACGTATTCGGCGCCCTAATCACGCAATACGAAGCCGAATAGTATCCATTTTCTGGGGTACGCATCTCCCGACTCTTCCATTTATTCGGCTCCCACAAAATATAATTAAATAAATCATCAAAATAAATTTTAGATTCTATTTTTCTCTTTCAAATAAATTAAAACATAATTAAATAAATCATCAAAATAAATAAGTCTAACATGTATTGTATTTGGTACCCGCGTGGGGAGTCAAGGTGGCCAATTGCCCTGTATGCACATATCACCGAACGAATGTGAGAAAATGTTTTTGGGTGTCCACGAGCCCACCATTTCCGGAGTCGACAAATATGGAAAAACATGGTTTTGGGTGTCCACGTCCCCACCATTTCTGGAATCAGCAAATGTGGAAAGGAAAATGGTTTTTGGGTGCTCATCGCCCTGCCGTTTCTAGAGTCAGCAAATGTGGGACTATTTTCAGTATACAAAATCTATATCTATGTATGTATTTTGAATTTCGACTCTTACTTGGAAAGTCATAGTATATTTACCGCCCCGTCTAAAATCAAGAAATGTAAATTAACCTTAACATTACTCATTTCATACTCATGCATAAAGGCATCTATATGTATACATAATGCAATTTACCAAGCGGTTGCATTGCATGATCGTATGTTTTTCAATTGATGTTATAACCTGTTAAGTGCATTACCTCCTGAGCTTTTGCTCACCCCAAGCTAACCAAATTTCAGGAAAAGAAAACGAAGTCCCTCCTAAATGACTGTTTTGAGAAGAATAAATCATTGGAATGTGAAAGCTTTTGTTTGAAGTCATGTTATGTGTACGCCTAAGGCAAGTTTGGTGACTATCTGTTGACTTGTATCTCGGTGTAACAAAGGACAAATTTCGAGGGAGAACTAACTTGTAACTAATTTTGTCGTATCATTCCTTACTTGTTGAACTATTATATTTTGTTTATGAATGTAATGAGACAATGTTGGAAATAGTTCAAAAGGGAAGGAATGTTATTGATGTTACTTCATTACTATTTGTCTCGTTCTCGTTGTTGATTGTATATTGGGAATGCCCAGATGAATGGGATCAAGGAGGTTCATTGTTAGGGTGTTACAAGTGGCTCTTTCAGATCCACAACAAACTCATCCGAATTCGACCAAAAGAATTCCCTCTTTAGAAAAGACTGACATGTCTCAGCAGCGTGGGCCTGGACTTGATTCTCAATTCTAAGAATGTCTATAGATTCCCGCAACGCTCCTGCCCTTTCTAAAGCCAAAGCTCCCATGGCTTGTTGGCCCGCAGGCTCGGCCACATTTGCCTGGCCAACTCATTCCTCTTGTGCCAGAATTTCATCATGAATTGGCACTTCCTGACGTCTAGGCCTACTACGCATACCATCACCACGTCTGCATCCTAACATTCTAATAAAGGTAATGCAAAAATTTAGCGCATTCACAAATGTGCCATAACTAATTCACACATGTTCTAATACAATGGACAACACGATAATTCACTCCACGAAAGCACCCAATCACATATTCATAAATGAATCTCCTTTCTAGATAACAAACATTCCGCAACATTGCCAAAGTTCCTATTAGAATTAGTAGTGATCGAGTGTTCTTCTAACAAAGCTTCTAAAAATTCGTAGACACAATCAATATCTTAGAAACTATATCCCATAGTCATTTAATCACATAAGCATGTTATTACATAGCATACCAAGTATACAACTATTACTGCCTAGCGAAACAAACCCATTGTGGTAATAACCACGTCCCACTAGTCCAAAGTATTCAAACTTGTTGCACTCTGATACCAAGTTGAAACGCCCTGAAATTTATACAACGGATACCCTCATAATACCTAACAGATATACGAAAGCTAATAAGATTCAATCATTCGATATAAGACACATTGTCAGAACTGCCATCCATTCCTTAAGTCCTTTGATGTGTTACAAAAAAAAATGTCACATGCATTGGTACATTCATTAACCCTAAGCCATAAATCTATAGCATGTGACAGATATACGTAAAATCATAAAGAAATAAAGACAACTCCATGGCCTAATGGCTACATTTTTCCAAGACGATACTTAGTTACAATAAAAGTAGGTTGATGCCCAATACAGATAAAACCCTAGGCTTATACAAAAATATTTATAAAACAAAAAGGATGAGCCTTTAGCTTCTCAATCCTCCCAGGCTAACTACTTAGCGGAGGCATATCATCAATTCTTGTAAGTTGATTTCCACATAGGGTGAGCTAACGCCCAGTAGAAATTAATTTAATATTCTATATAATGTTTAACAATGCCATACGATGAATGCACATGAATGCCATTTACCAAACGATGCATTTTCTCTTTCAAACAATGCAATGCCATGTTTATAATTTAATTCATAAACCATTACTTTCAAAACAAAATATAGTGCAGTGAATACACACACTTGGAATCTCTAGCTACGTCCAATAGGCTATACAAGTATTACCAAAGCCATTTTATCGTTACTAACCGGAAGGATCGGCACCTAACCACGCGGGTTTCTGGACTTGCACCAAAGACACACAAGCCAACATAAAAATAACCACAACCACACCCCCTAACTAGATTCTCCAAGATATTCACCAATTTTTCTAAAAAATGATACATTTCAATGTATGAGTATGAAACAATGTTCAAATGAGAGATGCATGAGTTAGTGGTTTTAATTGACTTAGTTTTCATGCAATTTTTACAATAATCAAAGTTATCCTCCATCGATAGTCCAAAACAAATATTTCTATTCAAAAGATAAATTTCAAGCAATAGATATAAATTCATAATTTCGAATTTGTAGTAACAATACATGTTCAACTCCACTATCTAATTCAACAAGGGTTCAAATATTACTCCACCATTCTCATCCTTATTCAAAAACAATAATTTCCACGGTTTTCCAACAAAATAACTATTTCTTTCAAAATCCATTTAAAAGAGAGATTTTCAAGATTTCAATTCTACTCATCAATACAACCATTTTCAATGAATCCATTTCAAAACCCCTCTTTTATACCCCCAAAATCAACCCAAAATACTACTCTATTCAAGAACATATAACGAAGCTAAAAATCATATAGAGATGTTAAAGAAATCCCTACCCGAAAATAGAAGAAGAAGAAGAAGAAAAGGGATAAACCCAAAGATTTGATGGAGACCAAAGCTTGAGCTTTTCAGATTACAATGGTCACCATGACGAACTCTACCATTTATCCCAAAGCACTGAGGCAGTGAGATTAGCAGATGGTGTATGGGAAAGTTTATATAAGATTTTAGAGAGAGACAAAGAGAGAGAGAGAGAGAGAGAGAGAGAGAGAGAGAGATTTCATTCAGAGAATATGGACATAGGAAGAGAAAAGCAGAAAAGTGAAAAAAAGATCTTTTCCCACAACTTCATACTAACAGACCGCTCAAGCGACCAAAACACCGCTCGAGCGTTAGACATAACACACTGCTCAAGCGACAAAAACATGGCTCCAGCGGAGAAAGAAAACTCCCAGAAAATTTTTCCCAACAAAATAGATCGCTCGAGCGAGCTAATCACCACTCAAGTTAAGAATAACCCCCTCTAAGAAATTCATACCTGCAAAAGACTGCTCAAGTGAATAAAAGACCACTCGAGTGAAAAACACCCTACTCCCAGAAGTTCAGACTGCAAATACCTATTCTGGGAGAAACGAAAGACTGCTCGAGCAAAAAAAAGACCATTCGCGCAAACCCAAGAATAAATTGATAGAATTTTCCTTGAAATACTAAATCCCAACCTGTTCAAAACATGACTAGATGAGATATAAATAACAACAATAGATACCAGATTCCAAATCAAATAGTATAAAAAGGGGTTAGGTCTTAAACCAGACCGCTATAAAATTTACAGAAATATGGGGAACATGAAGAAGGTTATGAAACTTAAAAGAATGAGAAGGAGTAGGGAGAAGACCATTACCATTGTGCTGAATACGAACAGTAGCTCCATCATTAACCATTACCTAATCATGACCATCATAGGGCTGATAAAGATGTAAGTTCTAAAGATCATGTGTAATGTGACTGGTAGTCGCATAATCCAAAAACCAATTCTTAGATGAATCTGGTGGCAACATAGGCTTTATTTGAACCATCTAATGAAGTATGAACAAATTTAGGTAAAGAAGATGGCTGATATAATGAATCTATACAATACCAACAGTTTAGGGAAATATGATTTCCCTTGCTACGGATCTGGCATATGACAGAAGAATTAAATCTTCCACCTCTGCATCCACGTTGAAAGTAAGATCATCCACCTCTATGATCATTGCAATCTCTTTTATGATTAAAGCTACCATGATAAGCATTACAACATCCAGAATTTCGAGACTGTGAAGAAGAGTAAGCCATGTGTGGATCAAAAGGGACCTTAGAAGTATTCTCAATATGAATAGCTTCAAAGCAAAGAAGTGAAGACAGAACATCCATGGAAATTGGATCAGTTTTAGCCGTAATCGTAGTTTTGAAAGCATTATACTTTGTTGGAAGGCCTATGAGAGTCAGGAGGAGCAAATCTTCATCATCGGCTATGGATCTAGCCAAAGCCAACTGATCAACAATATCTATGATTTGTTCAAGAAATTCCTCCATAGATGAAGAGGTTTTGGTAATATTATGAAGCTTATTCTTGAGTTGATATACATGTGATCTAGAGAGAGAAGTGAATCTCTTCTCAAGACTATTCTAAACCTCAGAACCAGTTTTACAATGGAATACGATAGTCAAGATCGAAGAAGAAAGAGTTGCAGTGATGCAACTCAATAGATAAGCATCTACAACTTGCTAATGAGTGAATTCAAGATTGAAAACACTCAAACTTGCTTTATCTGTGATCAATTTAGGTGGACAAAACAATTGATCCATCGACATATCCAGGTAATCTGGTAGCACAAAGAATGTTGTACAGTTGTTTCTGCCATACGATCAAGTTCCTAGAAACAAGCTTCACAGTAACGAAAGCACTAAGATTTGAGATTAAAAGTTTTAGATTTGAAGGAAGTTGAAAAGAGGAATCCATGGAAATAATGAAAGGACCCTCGAGCTCGGTAGAGCATTCTGGCTCTGATACCATCAAGAAGTTTTTTATTCAATTCAACTTATCATTCATTTCTCAACTATTACACTTTATAGAGAAGTTTGTTACAACTATTAACTCTTCTTGAGTTAACACTAGCTAAACTAACTAAGGGAGGTTACATACTTTAACTGTAAAACTATTACAAGTCAGTTATAACTAAGTCTTAAGTTGATGCACCGTACAACTGTCTTGAACTTCCTAAGCTACACTCATGTGGACTGCAGTATTGGCTGCACCTTGTGTGAGTTGCACTTGTATTCTTATGACTATTCAATAACAATATCATTTTCTCTCTTCTTCTTTTTTTTTGGTTACTATAACAACAGATAATCCTATTCCATCCCTACTGACATTAATTTAGACCCCCTCTCTTTCCCGAGAAGTTATTCACAGCCCAGAGACACGGCCATGAAGACATGGTGTCACAAATCGATTATAATTAGTATATATATATATTAATTTATGTTGATGATTACAGAATAATGAAGGACATGATAATTGATTATAGAGATAATCATATAATTATCCAAGAGCATGATTACTTTTTTGAATTGTGATTCTTTTCATTATATATTTGCAAATCAAACTATAAGTATAATGATCTCTATTTAATTTAAAATAATTATAAATTTATATTTTTATTTCATGATATTAGATATAAAATAAAATTCTTCCCCTACAAAGGGAGAGGATCAAAGTGTGGCCACCATACCTTCCTTAGGGCTTAATCTCAAGGAGGTCATGGGTTCAATTCCCCTTAGAGGAATTGAATTAAGGGTGTGCAAGCACTTGGGTGCTTTGCCAAGGATGGGGAGATTTTCTCCTATAGGTGCTAATCTAACAACTAACAACTAACAACTAACATTTGCTGATCCAAAAAAAAAGTGTTTGCATTTGATTTAAAACTCAAATCATGATTTGGATCAAAACATTTTAAAAAAAATATCAAAACTCATAACCAAACATACAACTCAAAACTCAATTTAAAATTCTTTTTAAAACTCATAATCAAACTCTTTTCAAGACTCTATTTTTAAAATAAAAAAATTCAAAAAATAATATTTTTTATTTTATTATTTACAATTTTTTTATCTTTTTATTTTTTTTGAAAAAATATTATTTTTTATTTTATTTTTGAAGAAAAATATTTTTTATTTTTTATATTTTGTTAATTTTTAAGTATTGGCCAAATAATTTATTATGATTTAGATATATATGGGTGATCCAAAAAATTTTAAAATTTTAAAAAAAGTATTAAAAAATTTAAATATTTTAAATAAATAAATAAATATCAAAAAAAATTATAAAATATTTAAAATATTTTAAAAAATAAAATAAAATATTTAAATAAAAAAATAAAAATTATATATATAATAAAAAATAAAAAAATTTAATTTTAAAATATTTAAAAAAATACAGCGCATAAATGTAGTAAATACAACACACATTCAAATTTGGAAAAAGGTTGAGACCCCCTTTTTCTTTGACCCCCACCACCAACAATCATTGCAACAAAAAAAGTCTTTGGTGACGAAAACTAATGACGAAAATAAATTTTGTCATGAAATACTTACCTTTTAGTGAAGAAAATAATATTTCATCTCTAAATGTATCATTTTTAGAGAAAAAAATAAAATTTCGTCACTACTGTACATACATAATAAAAAATTAGTTGACGAAATTATTTTTCATCATTAAATTTTTTTTTTTTTTGGTCGCCAAACATTTTTCCCGCCATTAAAAAGTTTGGAGGGAATTATGCCACCAAATTAGTGACAAAACATTTCGTCTCCATTAAAAATATTATTAGTGAGGAAAAATTTTTTGTCACCAAATATTTCAATATACAAAATTATTCAGAGAGCTCACCAAATCCGTTCTCTTCACCCAAATATAATAACACTCATTCACAAATCTTAGGGCTACGAACAGAGGGGTTTTTTTCGGCTCTCCTCTCTCTCTCTCTTTTGGGTGTCACTGGTTTTGGCATCATTCAGACTCTCTCTATCCGGCAGTTGCAGTGGTGAACTGCGGAGGACACAAATCCGGTGAGTTTTTCCTCAGACTCTCTCTCTTTGCTGCTTCTCTATTTGTTTGTCTCAATTTTGTTTCTCTTTGCTACTATTCTCTTTCTCTCCCCCTTCTCTTCCTCTGCTGCTACGGTGGCGAAGATGGATCTCCTAAAATGTTGAATTTTTTTTGTTGTGTATGAAACTAGAAAGAAACCTAGAACGAGAGAGAGAGAGAGAGAGAGAGAGAGAGAGAGAGAGAGAGAGAGATAGAGAGATAGAGAGAAAAAAAGAGACAGACGATGAGGGTTATGGATTTGGTGGAAATGGGTTGAGTTTTAGGTGGGGTTTTGGAATTGTGATGATCTACTTGTTATGTTTTCAATTAACTGATTGATAATGTTGTTAATTGTTATGGTAAAACTATAATGGTCGATAAATATACTTTGGTCAAATCATGTTCCTAGGATTGGAAAAACATTTCCAAAAATTCTTCAGAACCTGAAGTTAAAGAAAAAAAAAAAGAAAAGAAAAGGTAAGTCAAGTCTCTGTTAGGGCTCAAACTCGCACATTTTTATAGATTGTATTTCCCAATTTGGTTGCATAAGAATATTGGTTGAGGAAGATGAATGGGACCCAAATCATATTAATGACTATGAGATGAGATCTTTAACCATTATTTACAAATTGGAGCTATTTGCAGACCATCTTCATAACATCATAAAATTGGTAGCCCACAGCAAAAGAAGATATGCAAATGAAAAGTTTGAAATCAAATGACAAATGAAAAGATTCTACTGAATGAAATCAAGCAATGGAGGAAACAAGAACGCAACCATGTTTCACTTTCAGCCACTGTAAATTCTTAAACATGTTAACAACAGAGCTATCATCCTACATTATTCCTAGTCCATACCCAGCAACTCCTATATAATTATTTATTTTAATTTTTTTTTAATTTGGTCAAAAGATGATTTTTTTTTTCAACTATCTTTTTTAATAATATTCTATCTTCTTCCTCTATTCTATTTGAATATTTCTTCATTTAAAAAAATTAAAATGTGAATCTCTTTCTTGTTCTTCTTTTTTTTTTTTTTTTTTTTTCCCTTCTTAAATAAGTCTAGAAACACAGTTAGATTGAGAAAATAAATGTAAGAGTTTTTAGAGTGGGGAAGATGTTATAAAATCTTATTCTTATTATTTTTTATATTTAATTTATGTGTCCAATTCTTGTTAATTTTTATATCCACCCATGTGTTTTTTTCTTTGAAAAGTGAGAATTGGTGTTGGTCAATTTAAAGCCGACTGCTCTCATGTTGTGAAATTGTTTTCTTCCATTTTTTGCCCTATATTTGTAGATAAATTATTTGGTAGTCTTGAGATATAATTAGGTGATGTCCCAGCTATGTTGTGATTGATGGAAATGGTGATACTCACAATTTTAGTTGTTACTAGGATAAAAACCATAAGTTCCATGAATTTATATGTATTTATTTGTTAAGCAAATTTGAAAATTAATTGAATTGGGTTTTGGATTCTTTGCTGGGGACATATGTATTATATGTATATATATATCATTTGAATTGGGTTTTGTTTATCTGCTAAAAATAAAAATAAGAAAGTTCAAGTATGCAATGAATTTTGAAAAAAAAAATTTCTTTTTATTTGTTTTCTCAACTACTTAATGCTTTCTTATTTATTGGTTTATGTTCAACTTTGAATGTACATGTTGGTAGTGAACGGTCAGAGGGTGAGATGGAATTGTATAGGGATCTAGTGTTTTGGTGGTGAACAAAACATACTTTGTAATTGATTCAAATATTGGGATTTTCTATTTAAATCAATCTATTACACTTTAAATAGGACCTAATATTTAAACCTATTATCCTATTTCAATCAATCACAGAGTGTGTTTTTGTTCACCTACAAGCTTGAATTTTTTGTCCGTTAGATGGGTGTGGCAAAATGTTTCTATGCCTAGTCAATTTGACCATTGTTAGGGAATCTAAAATATGATTTTGTCAGTATGTTATAAAACAGTGTAATGATGGGTCAAGTGGTTAGTGATCAATAGGAGAGTTGGTGTTTAATTTTGATTCATCTAATATTTTTGTTTCTACTTTGTCTTGTTTTTTTTTTAAAGATGTGTTAAATTTATTAATGACCATTTTTGTTAGTTTTTATTTCTTTCTTGCATATAACCTTAGAACTTGTATGAGAATCTTTATTAAAGATTTATACTAGGGGTGGGCGCGGGTCGGTTGCGGCCACGAAACCTCCAATCCGTCATCCGTCCGCCAGATTGGCGGATTGGAGAAAATCATTCCGCATCCGTCCGCCAATCCGGCGGATGTGGATTAAGCGGATTGGCGGTTTGGCGGGTGGACGCGAATCGGTTTGGCGGTTTGAAATTTTATAAATTTTCAACATAGTTCAACTTGTACACTTCCTCAAAAAATATATATATATATTACAGTCAATGACTTAAAAAAGTATTACAATTATTGCAAGCCTCATCCAAAGAAAGAAAGTTTGAAACTTTAGAATATCACAATCACTGCATGCCTCATCCACATATTACAATCACAACATGCCTCATCCACATAAAGTATTACAATATGTGGTTCTTAAAATATAAAAACAATTCAAACCACTAAAACTATGAACAAAGCAGTAGTAGAGATTGTATGTCTTTGTATTGTTACGTTTATATATGTTTTTGAAAACAAAAACCAACCAGCATATATCATATTTTCTATTTATTACTTTTAGAGTTAGATTTAAAAACCAAAAAGTATAGATAAATAATATGTTTATTTTTTTCAATTCAAAAAATGTATTCAAGTTGAAAACTTTTTTTTTCAACAGAATATTTAAATTCTTTTTCAATTGAAAACACAAACAAAATATTTAAACAAATTGAAAACACAAAATCTTATAAATTACTAAAGGTGCTCGCGGTTTGGCGGTTCGGTTGCGGCTAAAGGAACCTCAAATCCGCCATCCGTCTGCCAAATTGGCGGATTGGAGAAAATCAATCCGCAACCGTCCGCTCGTCATCACGCATCCGTCCAAAATGCGGCGGATCGGTTCGGTTCGGTCGGTTTTGGCGGATCGGTATATCCGCTACTCACCCCTAATTTGTACATATATTTGGTGAAACTCTTATTGAATTTTTCAATTTAAATAGTTCATAAATACACAAGTCTATGTTATACTATATTGCTCCGAATCTTTCATTTGTGATTAGACATGGATAAAAGTTGGATTGCCCTAGGTAGGACAGCTGATGGAAGGATGAGTAAACTATATAATGATGGGGTCAAGTTATTTCTTCAATTTGCAATGGGGGTTTTAGACCAGAATGATAATATTTTGTGCCTGTGTATAAAGTGTGTGAATGTTTGTAGACAAAATCTTCAAAATGTGGAAATTCATTTGCTCCAAAATGAGATTATGCAAACTTACACTATATGGCACCAGCATGGGGAACCCCGTGTTTCAAACGAGGCTTATCATGATGATGAGATGCGACTTGATGATGATGACATTTTAGGTCGTATTGATGCCTTAGTGGAAGATCGAATAAAAGGGGAATCGATTGATACAACCCAAGGAGAGAAAGTGAAAACTTTTGATAAGTTGTTGATCGATGCCAAGCATGAGGTGTTCCCGAATTGTACAAATTATACTTTGTTGAAATTTGTGATCGAAGTGCTTAATATGAAGGTAACAAATCATTTGAGCAATAAGTCAGTTGACATGCTGCTAGAGTTTTTAAGTAGACTTTTACCGAAAGAAAATTTGGTTTCAAAGTCAACTTATGAAGCTAAGAAAATACTACGTGACTTGGGCTTATCATATGAGCTCATTGATGCTTGCATAAATGATTGTGTATTATTGTGGAAGGAGAATGCAACACTAGATAAATGTTCGACTTGTAAGATATCTAGATACAAGATCAATTGTGGAAGGGGTAAGAAGATGCCCCATAAAGTATTGCGGTACTTTCCTTTGACACCAAGGTTGAAAAGATTGTACATGTCAAGGAAGAGGGCTGAGGACATGAGATGGTACAAAAACAAACGAGTGGACGACAAGATATTGAGGCATCCCGCTGACAGTGATGAGTGGAAGGAATTCGATGCACAACATCCCGAGTTTGCCTTGGAGCCTCGAAATGTGAGGCTAGGGTTGGCCGCTGATGGGTTTAACCGTTCTGGGAACATGAACAACTCTTACAGTTTGTGACCCGTCATACTCATTCTATGTAACTTGCCATCTTGGTTGGTTATGAAGGATCCATTTTATTTGATGTCATTACTTATTCCTGGAGAATCGTAACTAGGGATTGATATTGACGTCTACATGCGACCATTGGTGGATGAATTGAATGAGTTATGGACAAATGGTGCACTAATTTACGATGCCTCCACCAATGAGACTTTTCGAATACACGTAGCTTTGTTGTGGACAATACATGATTGGCCTGCTTTTGGTGACATATCTGGGTGGAGAACAAAGGGTCATTATTCTTGTTACACTTGCAATGATGAACCATATTTTGAATCTTTGAGAAGTAAGACTGGGTACACTAACCATCAATGTTACTTGCCTGAGGACCACCCAGAAAGGTGAAAGAGTAGGGCTTACAATGGTAAGATTGAGAAACGAAAGAGATCTTTGGAGTTGCCGGTGGAAAAGATACAAGAGCAATTGGAAAACATGACAGCTGTCATACATGGAAAGCATCCAAGTAATAGGAAAAGGCCCCGTCAAGCACCTAATTGGACAAAGGCAAGCATCTTGTATGAGCTACCCTATTGGAAAAAGCGAAAACTTCAACACAACATTGATGTCATGCATGTGGAGAAAAATTTTAGTGAAAATGTTTTCGGAACTATGTTAGGCATTGATGGAAAGAACAAGGACACAGACAAGGCACGGTTAGACTTGGAAGATATGGGTATAAGGAAAGACCTATGGCTAACACAACGATCCGATGGGTCATATGTCAAGCCTCAAGCAAGCTTTTCATTGACACCTACAGAAAGGGAGGGTTTCTTTGAATTCTTAAAAATTGTCAAGTATCCAAATGGGTATGCTGCAAACATTAGGGGTGAGCATGGTCCGGATTGGACCGGATTGGGGTAAAACCAGGACCAATCCGTTATCTACGGTTTCTGAAAAATTGGAACCAATCCAATCCGTTTAAATCATGGAACCAATCCATTTAAATACGGATTGGATCAGTTTAGGACCACGGATTCACATAATTAAATAACAAATATATATATATAACACTTTAATTTCATAAAAATATAAACATAGCGCTATATTAGTTTCACAATAGCAACATGTTTTTTTTATAATAGCGACATACTGTTCTAGAATTTAAATAACTATAAGAAAACTGGTTTCACCATAAGTATTTAGACCATTACAAATTAAAATTAAAAACTAACAAACAAAAGTAATAAAAGAAGATATTATATGATTTTAGGTTTGAGTTTAGATTTTATATAGAATAAGAGAAGATACTATGGGGGAGGATGTATAATAAAAATATAGACTATTTGTATACGGTCCGGATCGGTTCCAATCCGGAACCGTGGGATTCAATCCGAAACCAATCCGTGGACTACGGATTTTTAATTCTTCAATTCGAAACCAAACCGCAGATTCAAAAAACCAATCCAAACCTATCGGATTGGACTGGACTGGATCGGATTATGGATTTTACGAATTCCTTGCTCAGTCCTAACAAACATATCCAAATCAGTGAATACAAGAAATGGTATATTAACAGGCCTAAAAAGCCACGACTGCCATGCACTTATACAAAGAATTCTTTCCATTGGAATGCGTGGTTACGTGGATAAAGAAATTAGCACAACACTTTTTGAGTTAGGCAATTTCTTCCAAGACCTATGCTCTAGGACACTAAGGCAGAGTGAACTGGAGAAATTAGAGGAATGTATAATACACATTTTATGCAAGCTTGAAAGATCTTCCCTCCAGCCTTCTTCAATGTGATGATCCACTTGGCTGTTCATTTGCCTCGTGAGGCTATTCTTGGAGGACCCGTGCAATATCGATGGATGTACCCAATTGAAAGGTATTTTTTACACTTATATTTGTAAATGAGATGTGCGTAATTGTGTTGCATGTGTAACTATACTCTTAATTGGTTCTCTCTTTAAGGTTTCTTGGAGCATTAAAAAAGTTTGTGAGCAACCAAGCTCAACCGGAAGGTTCAATTGCTGAGGCTTACATTATGAAAGAGTGCATTACTTTTTGTTCAATGTATGTTGATGGGATTGAAACCGTTCATAATCGACCAAAACGGAATGAAGATCGTGGTAAACGTCAACAAGGGTTGACAATATTCACAGAAACTGCACGTCCAGTTGGTCTAATCACACGGGATGCTGAAATGCCTCAAGAAATTCGTGATATTGCTTGTTGGTTTGTGTTATACAATAGCCCAGAGATAGAGAAGTATTTGGAGTATGTGTTTCATTGAATTATGTTTATGCTTAGCTTTTTTATTAGTGGTACGTAGTAATCACATTTTTTATATGTAGGGAACACAAAAATATATTACAAACTCGAGCTGGACATGACATAACCCATATACAACAACAAGAATTTCCCAAGTGGTTCAAAGACATTTTTCGACATTTACAATTTAAACAAAATTAAAGTTTTATAAAATTTCGTCATTTATAAATTATTTAATTATTGTTTGTTACATGTATTTGAAGATAAATAGATTGAGAGTTGAAGAGTCATTAGAGGTAACTGATGAATTGTGGTCATTAGCAAATTGTCCTAATTTGCTAGTGAAAGAGTACTCAGGTTGCATAATCAATGGTAGACGGTTCTATACTCGAGATCTAGACAATCGTCGTAAGAGTCAGAATAGTGGTGTGCTTATAGAAGGAGATCACGAAGGAAAATTGCATGACTTCTACAGTCACTTGTGCAAGGTTTTGGAATTTGACTACATGTGTGATAAAAGGTTGTTTTGTTCCAGTGTGAATGGTACAACACAGGTAACACTGGTAAAAACAGAACAATACGATTTGATACATATTGCACAAGCATTGACGTGAACAGTCGGTGGTACCAATCAGACCCGTTTATCTTACCTAGTCAAGCTAAGCAAGTCTTCTATCTAAATGACACCAAATTGGGTGAACCTTGGAATGTCGTACAAATGGTGCAACATAGGGGTGTCTTTGATGTTCCAGAAGTTAGTGATGGAGAATTGTTGGATCCTGCAGAAAATAATGATGTGTTCCAACAAGAAAACATTACTGATGTTGTTCCAATTGACATTGACCCAATTGTTTGATATTGTAGGGATGATGTTGAATTCAATATTATTTCGGCAGTAGGGTCATTAGATGCGATAATGGAAGAGAATAGAGATGACGAAGGAGATGAAGAACATGATATTCCTGATGTTGATATGGATCCTGATATGGATTATGATATGTAACTTTTTATTTTATATTTTCTTTTTGAACAAATGTTATTAATTAATGTAATGTTTTCTTTATATGTTTATTTTACTTTCTTTTTCTTCTTTTATTTAATGGTGCATGATTAAATTGTCTATATTTTCCAATTAAAGTTGCATTATGTTATATAGTTATAGAAAATGGTCAAAGGCAAAAAACAATGGCTGAAACTAGGTGATTTGAGAACTAAGAAGCTAACAGAATATGAGAAACAAAGAAATAAGCGAATCAAGGAGAACTGTGAGGTAATGAACAAACTTGGAGTGAAGAATATTACAAATTCTTTGGTGAGTGCAGTTCATCCCAAATGTGCAAATGCAAAGGAAAAGGGAATTAGAGTTGAGGTAGATGATGATGATGAGTATAAACCATCAGAGAGTGAGGATGACAATGATGATGAGTCATTGGGTTCCTTTGACCGCGAGGTATTATATACATTATTTTATATTTGTGTGTGAACATGTCTTTTACTATTTACATATCTTAAACATCATTATCTTTTTTAAAATATATTTTAACTGTGTTAAATATCCTTTTTACTATTTGATTATTTTATTTCAGGATCAAGAGATGCAACCTAGACTCCGTTTACAGTCTCATTCAAGGCCATTAAATCCCACTCCAGAGGAAGGGACGGATCCCTTATGTCAGGACATTGGTACCCAACCCTTATTACCTCATAATGTGCAACCTGAGCACGAGGTGACTGCATCTAGCAACATTGGTAAGTTTGCAAAGTTACTTTTAAGGTCTAACTTCCATTTGTTTACTTACTAACTCAATTAATATTACGTCCTTGCAGCATCATAGACACGCGGCATACGGGCCCAGCGCATTGTCGATAAGGGTGGAAAGATGTTGATTCCTATACCTAAACAGTTTCGTGCGCCAGTAGGAGAGCAAGCCTCTAAGTTGGCCTCCAAGATTGGTATAGAGGTTCGAACACAGTTACCAGACCTAAGTGTTCGTAGGTGGAAAATGGTGAACAATGTTGAAAAGGAGCCGATGATCCAACGTTTGGCGGTAATTATTGTCAAACTCTTATCTTTGAAGTTGTAGCATTGTTTGATTTCTTTATTATTTCTCATCTAATGGCCTCTTCTCTGTACATTGTGCTTGGGACCTATTTAGAGTTCATAGGCCTAGAGTAACTTGGCATAGGCTGATTTGGTTTAACTTCCACATCCCTAGATTTAGTATTGTGGTAAAAGTAACAACAAGAAATAACATATCTGGAAACATAATTGTTTTGAAAATTCATGTTTAGTTTGATGATGATGAGGATGGTATTTGTGTTATAGAGAACCTGAACATAGGAACAACCACTTGTCAATACCATGTACATAGTAGGCAACATTGGTCCCAAGACATGAAACATCAACTCAGCAACACTGGGACCATGATTTAAGCATGATTGAAACACATACAGTACGCCCAAACTGCTAGCCATACGCCAAAACACGATATATCTCCTACAATGCCCGTAGGAGTAGGCCACAAAATCTATAAGGACACAAATCGGACCAGTCTCAAAAGGTTTATACATATAACAACTATGAATAAAATGAAAACTGAAAGGGTAGTAGGGTGCATGAAGCTGCCACCACCAATACCCCTCATCTTTGGATAGGCGCACAATGCAGCCATAACCAATCCACAAAACCACCAGAATAAACAGTCAAATTGCCACCATTACACCAGCAAGGCACAACTGCAATCTGATAGAAGTCACCAAGCTAAAAAACCTAGAGGCCTACTCAAGAATGGAATAAGCATTACCCAAAAAGAAGTAGTACAAATTCCATAGCAGCATTAGGCTTAAGCACACAATATTTGAGCTCACACCACTCAACCCACAATTTAGGATCTCACATCTCTCTGTAACAGCTTCCTTAAAATGCATATAAAACTTTACCGTATAAATAACATTAGTACATCACTCATATCATGCCTAAACACACTCAACCCACAGAATTCACACTCACAGATTTGAAAATGTAACATTTTAGACTATATGTCTCACAATCACTCAACCCTCACAACCTGCAATTAAGCTCTTCAACCTACTGCACAACAAGAAAACAAATTAGTATACCACTTATTTATGCTAACCTTCACTCAACTCTCATTTAGTGAACTCACATCTCTCACCAATCTCCTATTTCTGGTCACATGGGGCTTCAAGATAGTCTCAGGAAAATTCCACTGAGCAAGAAACCAGTCATCCCCTGTTGATCTAAGCAGATTGTTTATGGACAAAATTCTTCCCCTCATCATTTGAATAATTGCTTTGGTAACCACCTCTTCAGGTTTGAATTCTTTGTTAAAAATTCTATTATTCCTTTCAAGCCATATGTGATAGATAGAGCATAACAAGGACAATCTAATAACTATTGATCTCCAGGATTTACCTTTAGTCTTTGTTGTGGTATAAGCAAACAAATTAGGCCATTGAAGGTTAGGCCAATTAACATTGGACTTAGCTTTAAGAACATTCCAGATCCTAGTGGAGAACAAGCAGTCAAAAAAAATGTGAGAATAACTCTCAACAGGACCTTGACAGAAAGGACAGGTAGGGTTAGAAGTCAAGCCAAACTATTGCAATCTATCCCTAATATTCAGTCTAGAATGAAGAGCAATCCAAACTATGAAACTGACTCTAGGAATCATGTGAGGTCCCCAAATAAGCTTATGCCAAGTAACTTTGTCAAATTTATGCCTCCAATGATCCCAAGCAAATTTGATAGTGAATTCCCCATCAGGATTAAGCTTCCAAACAGGTTGATCATTTCTGGAGGAATCAGGTTTACAACTACAGGGAGTAGAGGATTAAGCTTAATAGTGCTAATTAATTGCTACCCTTTCAAAGGGTTAAAAAAAATACTAATTAATTGCTACCCTTTCAAAGGGTTAAAAAAAATATATAGAAAGCATACTCAACTGAAGTTGCTTTATTTGGTGGTACTTTTACAATTGATAATACTTTCTTTCAAGTTGCTTGCAAGGTGTTAGTGGTATTTACTCACATCAATTCATATCTGATGGTGCTTTTACAAATAATAACTACCACTTTTATTTGATTGCCCAATGTTATGAGCTTTTGTGTTAGAATATGAAGAGCCATTTGCTGGATAATTCTGGAACTTTGGTTTTAAAGGCCAATAGGTAATGAGATAAAAGATGTGGAATTTGAGGTCATGGCCATTAATGTTATGTGTTTTGTGATGTGATATATATATTTACTGATGTGTGGATAGATGTTGTTGCTACACTATGTTGCTTTTGATCCTCAGCTGCTGCAGTTCTATGGTTGTGCTATAGACTAGGTGTGGACTTTATAATATTATGGTTGTTTGCTAGTTTTACAAATAATTTAGCTCGCAGGTTGGAGTGCACAAGGGGTAGCTGACTAGGTACTGCTGAATCAAATGGCCTATTTTCTTGTTTATGCACCATGGTTTGTGCAACACTTAATACCCCATTTTCTTGTTTGTGCAACCATTGTTTGTGTAACACTTGGTACCCATTTTGAAATTTCATGCAACAGAGATGCATTCCAATTATGTTATCTTAGGAACTTTTAGTTATTTAAGAATAGTTTTCTCTCTTCTTTTGGATGGTTGTAATGGTTATTGGTTTGATAGTTAAAATTCAGGATGCATACTATATATACTTATTGTTGCATGTGCTAAAAAATGTGCTTGTGAGATGCATCTTGTAGATGCTATAAATTAATTTTTTTTTTTTTTGCCGTGCTGTTATGCTAACTGTGGCTCCAGCCATGCTCATTGTTGTGTTCTTCACCTCTGTAGCAGCTTTATTGCTATGATTCCTTTTTGCAGCAGCTTTGTGGTTTGTTGCTGTCTATAGCCCCAGCCCAAGTCCTATTCTGTTTTGGGCAGCAAGGGGAAATTTGTGGCTACCTTGAGTGTTAATTACTTAGTGTTGCTAGGAGAGTATCTGTCTGTGTTTTTGTGATCATCTGTGTTGGAGTTCTATTCTGTTTTGCTGATCTGGTGTAAGGCATATAGCTATTGTCCTATGGCAGCATACAACAGCTGTATAGAAGACATGGTTTTGGTTTGGTATGTTGTTGTATACTGCTGTCTGCTGCTGGTGTAAGGTTGCTTTTTATGTTGCTAATCTGATAGAGTGCATAGGGCAATTCCTGGTGCAATTTGCGGCTACCTTGGATGTTAATTTCTTAGTGTTGCTAGGAGATTGCTGCAGTTTTGGGCTATAAATTGCTGGAGTTTGTTAGGGGTGGAGTTGGTAGATTTAGAAGGCTGTGTGGTTGGGTGGTAGGGCCCATCACATCAGTCCAAGGCCCAATGGTGTGTAGGGCAAGTCTAGTATACAGGCCCATTAAAACCCATATGAAGCCTGAGGCATGTTAGCAGAGCATATATAAAGCCACTATTATGAAAACTGATTGTTGGAAAAAGTAACCATTATTATGGAGAAACCTGTACTGTTTTTCAAATAAACAGCATTATTATGCAGCCACTATTATGGACAAAGCAGCCATTATTATGCAACTATTATTCAAATAAACAAATAACATTTGATAATCACTTATGTTGTTTTTCCAAGAAACCTGTATGGACAAAGTAGCCCTTATTATGGAGTTCTTTGTTTTCATAAGATGATCTGTTTTGGTTACTCTTCCAATGTTGCTTATTGTGATTTTCGACGTTCTTCCTTTCCTAATATCAAAGAATATTATTATACACCCTTTCCTGTTGTGTTTCACAGTTGGTTACTACTATGTCTAATTGTGTATGTGAACAAGAGAATGGGTTATTTAACTTATGAAAAAAAATGATTTGATTTTGCAGGATCAGTTTGATCTACAAGGAAATGAGAGTGATGTAGCAAAGGCGTTAGACACACGATTTGGTCGGCGATTGAGTGGCTTCACCTATAGGTTGCACAAAAAATACAAGCAACTTAAGGATGCAAGAGGGGAGGAGTACGCGAGAAGCCACCCACATGCAAGTGTTACTCTTGATCAGTGGACATCTCTAATTGACAAGAAGTGGAATAGTAAAGAATTCAAGGTAAACTATGTTATGTTATTTGTCAAAAATTAAGTTTCTTCTTACTAATGTTAAGTTTTCTTGTTTTTATTGTTGTTTCAATCGTGTAGGAACAATCACTAACTAATGTGAATAATAGGATGCAAATGAAAACAAAACATCGATGTGGATCAAAATCAATCCCGGTCAAAGTGTACAGCTCGGTACGTTCTACTAATTTTTTAATTGGATTAGTAGGCTTTGTTATTTAAATATTTGAAATTACATTAAAAAAAACAAATGAATCAGATAATTGCAAATGGAAAAGTGCCCGATTTGGCAGAATTTTACAAGTCCATCCACTACAATTCGGACATGCATGAATGGATTTCATCGAAGAGTCAAGCTAATTATGTATGTACAAGGCAATGCTTTGCGAGTTTGATAAAATTATTTATTTTGCTTTGTAGGGTAGAATAACTAATAATTGTTTGATTTATTTCAAATTAATAGGACAACATGATACAGACGCAAGCAGAACACCTCTCAGAGACTGGTGCAATCCCCTTGACCCCAGAGGAGTTGTCAATCAAGGTGCTTAAGCCAAGGGCAGGTTATGTGAAAGGACTCGGCATGAGGCCTTCTTCTTCTATGAAGACTACTGTTGCACCTGCTGAAAATAGTGACTATGTTCAACGCCTTGAGATGCAAATAGCACAACAAAATGAACAAATTGTAAGGTTTCAAAAGTTAGAGAAAAAACAAAGCAAGAAGATACAAAGTATCATAGAGTGTTTGAGGTAGAAATGTATCACGAGAAATTTTGAGAGTGGAGAAAGTTCAGATTCTGATGGAGAAGCTTCTTGGTTAGTATATCATGTTTCTATGTTAATTTAGTATAAACTTTCTTCTTTAACTAGTGTAGAATAAAAAACTACTTTTACATTTAGGCACGAAAAGTACCGGGAAAATAGTGAAATATGCATGTAAAGGTCCGGGAAACATCACAAACACCTAGAGACAGAACAACATAAGTTGTGCGAACTTATGGAACAAGCACGTGGCTCTCGATTTGAAAACTACTTTGAAATTTGCACTATTCCAATGCTTAGGCACGGAAATAAGTCTTTGGGAGGGGGGAAAGCTTCAAATAGGCACGAAAAGGCTTGGGAAACATCATGAACACCGCGAGACGAACCAATGTAAATTGTGAAAACTTATAAAACAAGCATGAGACTCCCAAAAATTTACCATTGTATTCCAAACTAACCAATGTAAGTTGTGGAAACTTACGGAACTCACACGGGACTCCCGTTTTGAAATCTAAGTAGAAAAATATACTTTTTTAACACTTAGGATAGAAAATAGGCCATCGGGGGGCCAAAATCGTAAAACAACCACAAGAAGGCCCAGAGAACACCCCAAATACCTCAAGAGGGACTAATGTAAGTTGTGGAAACTTACGGAACTAACACGGGACTCTCGATTTGAAAACTAAGTCGAAAAATGCACTTTTTCCAACACTTAGGCTTGAAAATAAGCTATTGGAGGCCAAAATCATGAAACAACCACGAGAAGGCTCGGGAAACACCGTGAACACCTCGGGAGGGACCAATGTAAGTTGTGGAAACCTATGGAAGTAGCACGGGACTTCCGGTTTGAAAACTAAGTCGAAAAATGCACTTTTCGAAAAATGTTAAATTGTATATTTTATTGATAAGATAGTAATTGTCTTCCTCTTTTTTTTGTTTTTTTTTTTTTGTTTTGTTTTGTTGCAGATTGGAGATTAGAGATGGACGTGTTTAGTAATCTAGAGAGCAAGAGCTTGCTCATTTTGTGTTTTTGTTAATATTACCTTACATATATTTTGGTTACGTTGTAAAATTTATATTTTTCTATATATTAGGAGACATGTTTGGTAATTTGCACTTGATATTATATTTTTCTGAATATTAGGAGACATGTTTTGTAATCCGCAGGTGATATTGTATTTTTGTGGATATTATGCGGTATATTTCAAATGTGGTATTTATGAACATGAACAAGTTTTTGTATTGATCTATAATAGATATTTCATTAAACATGTTATTAAAATGTGCAGGGAATTTATAGTGAAAAAAAAATTTGAAAATTGAAAATATTATACTATTTTTAAAAATGTTAATTATTATTAGCGACGAAATAAAAAACCGTCACTATTAGTTTTCAAACAACTTTTCTTGATGAATAATTTTGTCACTAATGATATAGTTCCAACAAATAATTTCATCACATTTGCTGAATATTTCGTCACTAACTTGAAATATTTGGTGACAAAATTGTTTTTTTCATTGAAGAATTTTGTTTTGTGTTCGTTTTAGTGACGAATTTTCTTGTCACCTTAATCTATATCATTGGTGAGGATAAATTTCGTCACCAAAACCTTTATCTTAATATTTTGTGACGAAATATTTCGTCGCCAAAACAATTACAAATAAAATATTATTTAGATGGTATAGATGACGAAAAATTCAACATTCAAAGACGAAAAATTTCGTCTCCAAAAATGAAGAATAGGTGACGAAAATACAAAGTACTTTCTGCGACGACAAATAAATGATAAACGTGGTGACAAAATTTTTTCGTCACAGATGACTTTGGTGACGAAAATTTAATGTTTGGAGACAAAATAAGTCTGTCACCAAAAGCCTTTTTTTGTTGTAGTGAATGTATTAGGATTGGCTAGCTTTTTACTTTTTGTTTTTTATTTTTTTTCCTCCTATCACTCACTGACATGTGTTTATGGGGGTTGTGGGGGTCAAGCAAAAGGGGGGTCTCTATCATTTCTGTTCAAATTAATAAATAAATATTTAAAATAAAAAATATTTACCCTTAAAAAAATTAAGAAAAATTTTAAATATTAAAAAAAATAAACCAAAAAAAATTTTTAAATACAACTCAAAACTCAAAATTCAAAATACAACTCAAAATTCTTTTCAAAACTCATAATTAAACAATTTTTTTATTTTCAAAACTTATATCTAAAATTCAAAGCTCAAAATACAATTCAAAAACAAAATCAAATGGAGTCTTAGCTTTTCCCTCACCATTCTTCCTTCTCTCTCTCCTCCTCGATGGAGAAATTTAAAATAGGGTAAATTATACTAACATTGCTTAAGGTTTCTATTTAATACAAATCCCTCTTCACATTTGAAAAATTACACTTACCCCATGTCATATTAAAATGACATATTTGCTCATTAGTCTTTATACATATAAAATAATAAAATAATTCTAATATTTTGTTCATGTTATTTCAAAAGAAATAACAATCATCTTCTTTGGTTTAACTCACACAAAAAAAAAAAAAAAATTAATTTTTTTTACTTTTCGCGGTTTTTTTTTTTACTGAATTTTTTTAATATTTTAAGTAAATTTTTTTATTTTTTAGATGCACCTAATGTAAATATACTTAAGTATAATATTTTGTACTTTTTTTAAATTCACCATATAAAAAAAAATACAAAAATTCAATAATACTTTAATAAATGTGAATGAGAGTATTTGGTAATATTGTAATAAATGTGGGTGAATAGACGAGAAAAAAAAATGATGGTGAAAATGAAAATGAAAAATTTTATTTATATATAAAAATTTATATAAAAAATATCATAAAAATATTGTAATAGTGATATTATTGTAAATATAAATCATATTTATGAGTGTTTCGTTTTAAAATGAAAGATCACCATTAAGTTATATCATTGTGTTTAAAAATTTTATATAAAATTTATATTTATATATCATCATTCAATAAAAATATGTTCTGATAGAATTTAATGATAGAAACTTTTAAAATATAGTCATGATGATAGAAAGAAGAAATAATATAAATAAATAAATAAATAAAATAGTCATTTAAAATATTTTAAAGTATAACATTAACAATTCAAAAAATAATTTATAATAAAATTACAAACTTCAAAATATATATATATATATGTCTTCTAAATGTAAAAAGATCTGTATTAAACAGAACTATCAAGTGTCAAGTGTAATTTACCCTTTAAAATAAGTCACTCACCAGCACTTTCATAGATTTTTTGAAATTAAAAAAAAAAAAAAAAAAAAAAAAAAAAAAAAAAGGGTCATCCACAAACCAAAAGTATATTTTGACTATTATACTATTATTATACATAACGAGACCAAACAAAAACAAAATTACAAAATGTGAGAGACCTTGTGCTGCAGGGCCAGCCTCTCCACGCTCCAAAAGAATCAACAAACTAAACCAACCCATAAACACTTATAGTCTCTCTCTCTCTCTCTCTCTACTCCACCGATTTACCGGAAAAAGTTCTTTGCAAAATCCATTTCTTCTTCACTTAAGGCATAAATTTGCATGCAATAGCAATAGCAATACCACGTAGTTGCACTTGCACCATATAGTGAGCAGGCAGGTTTGAATTGAATTATTATAAGTCCAGTTTAGCACTGTGGAATGCTTGCTTTGTCACCTTTAAGGACCATCAGCAAAGATGAAATTAGGCAGGGAGAGATGGAGAGCTTTTCGATCAGAGACAACGATGTCTTTGTGGACTTTTCAGGTGAGAATTTGCTGGACGGTATTGATTTTGATGACCTTTTTGTTGGAACAATCTTCTGTGTAAATAAAATAAATTGAAACTAATTCAAACAAAATAAAATAATAAACTTACAGAATTTATTTTGTCGAACCAAATGACAATGAAAAACCAAGTCGAGTGTGTGATACTCTGTCCTTAAGACAGATTCGCCCTGCTATGGTGCTTACGGTTATGTGGCGTCTATCTCCCAGGATACAATAATCTTAACCAATTTGTAGTAGCACTCCAAAACAAATTGAACGGCGAACCAAACCTGTGTTCTAACTCTCTGAAATTTATTCTAAAACTAATATAAAAAATAATGCACCAAAGATAAAAGTTGGACAGCACAAAGAAATTAATTTCAGACTGTTTTTTAAATAGAATACTGTTGGAAATGTTGGTATATAAAGGCATACAAAGGTCGTCCGAACAGGTAAGTTTTTTTAACTTCAACAGATGCTAAACCCTTGAACAGATTTAGTAAAGAAACTAGACAGATCTGCAACTGTGTAGATTTTGAATCTGTCCAGAATTTCAACAGATTGAAAACCTGTCTGGATTGAATTTACTTGATGTTTTGATCAACCAAAATCTACTGGAACAAGTCTAGAATATATAGACCCGAACAGGTACTAATTTGAATTGAACAGATGTTGTTTGAAAATCAAACAAATCTAGCAGTTACAACAGATAACTGCATAGCAGTTAAATCTTTTCTGGCCAGTTTGAATCTGTTCAGGTGCAACAGGTTTTGAGACCTGTTTGGACTGATTAATCTGTTCAGAAATAATGGACTGGAAGAGGTAAAAAAAAAAAATTCAAATTTGAATTTATTTCGGTTTCCTGCAAGAATTTTGAAAAAAATTCAAATAAATTTTGTTCAAAAAATTAATATTAGAACCGACTCGACCCGGCTCGACCGGACGGACAGCGGCGGCACGCGCGCGTGTGTGGTGGTTTGGGCTAAGGTTCACTTTGTCCATAACTCCTCCCATCTACAAACTTGGGGCCCAACCCAAGTGTTGTAGGTTAGAGCTTATATACTCAACAAAATTCTCTTAAAATTTCAATGTGGGATAAGCCTCACAAGGAAACCCACATTTAAAACTTAAATGTTCAATTCCACGAACCCGAAAACGACGTCAAGTTCCCATTCACTCATAAATGGTTTTGATGAACCGTTTTCACCGTGTGACTTGCCACGCGGCAAGGAACACATCACCTTTTCGGACCTACCCCAAAAAACGTTTGGGGCCCACTCCATTTTGGGATCAAAGTTGGCCCAAAATAAGCCTTATAAAACACCATTTTTCCAACAATCCCCCACATGAATAGAATTTGATGGGGAGAAAATGCAACAACATGATTTAAATACAGAGAGTACAAAAATTGAAAATATTCTGCAAAGAATAGGTAGCTTTTGGCTTTAAACCTTCCCTTGTGAGACACTATCGGATTTACTAGCTAACCAGTGAACATGATGTCTTGAACTGTTCAGCCGTTTGTGTAAACCAAGACAATAGAACTCACACAGTATATCCCCAGACACAGTTTAGTTCTCACTATTGTGTTCATTTTGGCCCTAAACAACCTGGTCTTTCATGAGTGCTCTAGAGAATTGTAGCCCTTCACAAATCTCATAGAACCGGCCCAGTTCACACTCACATAGGTGATTCTTATGAAGAGTACCCTGCCATACTCCACTAGGTTTACCTAGATATAAGAATCATTAAAAATATTACTTAACCTAAAACGCTGTAGACATCACTATTTCATCATAGAAATGGGTAGGAGTTAGACTCCCTAGTGATCCTTTTGAGTCATACACAACTCGGTTGTCCCTTCGAACCTAGATCTTGGGATCTCCAGTCAACTAGGTTGGGTTTCCGTTGTGGTAACTCTTATTTTATAGGCTTAAGTCCTATTCCCCTCGATGAATTCTCAACTAGCTCTCTTGCTAACCCTTTGGTTAGTGGATCCGCTATGTTGTCTTTAGACTTCACATATTCAATGGAAATAATTCCATTAGAGAATAGTTGTCTTACGGTGTTATGTCGACGACGAATGTGTCGCGACTTACCGTTATACATATAACTCTGTGCTCTACCTATTGCTGATTGACTATCACAATGTATGCAAATAACAGGCACTGGTTTTGGCCATATTGGAATATCTTCAAGGAAGTGGCGAAGCCATTCTGCTTCTTCCCCAACTTTGTCTAAAGCTATGAATTTTGATTCCATAGTAGACCTAGCAATACAAGTCTGTTTGGAAGATTTTCAAGATATAGCCGCCCCACCAAGAGTAAAGACATACCCACTGGTGGACTTTGAGTCTCTAATATCTGATATCCAATTTGCATCACAGTATCCTTCAAGTACTGCTGGATATCTAGTATAATTCAACCCAATGTTACGAGTAAATCAGAGATATCTTAGAACCCTTATAATTGCTTTCCAGTGTTCTACTCCCGGATTACTCGTATATCTACTTAATTTACTTAATACATAAGCTATATCTGGGCGAGTGCAGTTCATCAAGTACATTAAGCTTCCAATAATTTGGGCATACTCTAATTGAGAAATACTTTCTTGTACATTCTTAGATAGAAACAAATTAACATCTACAGGTGTTCTAACAAGATGATCATCATCTTTGCTGAATTTGTCAAGTATTTTCTCAATGTAATGAGTTGTGACAAAGCATAACCTTCTGATGTTTTGGTAATTTTCATACCAAAAATTACATCAGCAATGCCCATGTCCTTCATGTCAAAATGTTTATTCAACAGTTTCTTGATAGTTTTAATCATATCATTATTACTATCTATGATGAGCATATCATCTACATAAAGACATACAATGACATAACATTTGTCTGTGTTTTTAATATAAACACATTTGTCACATTCATTAATTTTGAATCCATTTGACATCATCACCTCGTCAAATTTCTCATGCCATTGCTTTGGCGCTTGTTTTAAACCATATAATAATTTAACTAATTTACACACTTTCTTTTCTTTTCCTGGAACTGAAAAACCTTCTGGTTGTTTCATGTAAATTTCTTCATCTAACTCACCATTTAATAAAGCGGTTTTCACATCCATTTGATGAATTTCTAGATTGTATAGAGATGCAATGGCAATTCGCATTCTAATGGATGTTATTCTAGTAACCGGTGAGTATGTGTCAAAGTAATCAAGACCTTCTTTTTGTCTAAAACCTTTGACCACAAGTCTTGCCTTGTATTTGTCAATTGATCCATTTGCTTTCAATTTTTTTTTTGAAAATCCACTTGTATCCAAGAGGTTTACAACCTGGTGGCAAATCCACCAATTCCCAAGTGTGATTTTGTAAGATGGATTCACCTTCACTATTAATAGATTCTTTTCATAAAGGAGCCTCAGGACTAGACATAGTCTCTTTAAAAGTTAAAGGTTCATTTTCTAACAAATATGTTAGAAAATCTGGACCAAAAGATTTTGAGGTTCTAGCAAGTTTACTACGCCTAAGTTCTTCTTCCTCATTTTGATCTAACTCTTGTTCTTGATCATGTTCTTGATCTTGACTAGTAATAGCATCATGAGATCTTTTATTGTTACTAGTCTCTTGTCCAGTCTTATTTGGAAATACATATTCAAAGAAAGATTCATTTCAAGATTCAATAATAGTATTTACATGTATTTCAGAATATTCTGATTTATGAATCAAAAACCGATATGCACTACTATTCTTGGCATAACCAATGAAAATGCAATTAATGGTCTTAGGACCTATCTTAGTCTTTTTAGGACTAGGAATAGCCACTTTAGCCAAACAACCCCACACTTTTAAGTATTTGTAGGATGGTACTCTTCCATACCACAATTCATAAAGTGTTTGATTTATTTTCTTTCGGGGTACTTTATTTAAAATATAATTTGCAAAAAGTATTGCTTCCCTCCACAAGTTCTGAGGTAATCTAGAACTTATTAACATGGCATTCATCATTTCTTTTAAAGTCCTATTTTTCTTTTCAGCAATTCCATTTTGCTGAGGTGAGTAAGGAGTGGTGGTTTGATGAATTATTTCATGTTCTTTACAAAATTCACCAAAAGGTGATTCATATTCACCACCTCTATCACTTCTTAGTTGTTTTATTTTCTTACCAAGTTGATTTTCAACTTCATTCTTATATTGAATGAAAGTTTCCAAAGCTTCATCCTTGGTTCGAATTAAATAAACATAACTATATCTAGTATAGTCATCTATAAAAGTGATAAAATATTTTTTCCCACCTCTAGTTTGAATTGATTTAAAATCACAAATGTCACTATGAATTAATTCAAGTGGTTCTGTACTTCTTTCAATTGAATGAAAAGGAGTTTCGGATAATTTTGGCTCAACGCAAATTTCACATTTATGATTTGAATCAATGTTAAATTTAGGTAAACATTCCATATTAATTAATCTACGCAAAGATCCATAATTAACATGTCCTAATCTACCATGTCATAAATTTGAAGACTGAAGCAAATAAGAACAAGATGTATTTTTATTAATAACTAAGGGAACAACGGTCATTACATTTATCTTGAAAAGGCCATCAGACATGTAACATTTCCCTACATACATTCCATTCTTAGTAAGTACAAATTTATCACTCTCAAACACTAGCCTAAACCCATTCTTACTCAACAAAGATCCGGAAACAAGATTCTTGCGAATGTTCGGTACATGCAGCACATTGTTGAGAGTGAGTTACTTTCCTGATGTTATCTTAAGTATAATCTTTCCTTATCCTTCAACTTTGGAAGTTGAGGAGTTACCCATAAAAAGGTGTTCACTGTTGTCCACTGTAGAATAAGATGTAAACATCTTTTTGTCAGCACAGATATGGCAAGTAGCACCAATGTCCACCCACCATTCTTTCGGATTTCCGACAAGATTTGCCTCGGAAACAACTACAAAAAGATTTATGACATCTACACCATTGGAAATTTTATCCATTTCGGTCATTTTGGCTTTAGCAACCTTCTTACTTGATCTTCCATTGCCTTTGCGTTTGTAACGGCAATCTTTGTCCCGATTTCCCTCTTTGTTACAAATGTAACACATGTCATTAAACTTGTACTTCTTAGTTTACCCTCCTTTAGATAGTATTTTCTTCTGCCATCTTTTAAAAACAGTTCCTAAGAGCTTCTCTGGTTTTTCACCATGATTCACTGGTATAGTCCTAACATAAGGAGGGGTTGGCGTGATGGCAATCACCATACCAGTACTGATTTGAACATTAGTTTGACCAGTTTCAGTAGCCATAAATTTTAAATTATAAAACAAAATTATAATTAGAATTTACACTACACAGAAAATTAAACCAAATTTACAGAATTAAATTCTGTAAAAATAAGAGAAACAAGAATGTAACTTTTATTTTTCAATTAAGTTGGAAATAAAATAAAATTTTATTTAACCAAAATAATTCCACACAGAAAATTAAATTTCTGTAACACTCTAATAATTAAAGGAAAATGAATGGGAGTACTAATTAGTGCCACCACTAATGATGTGGCAGTGGGTGGGACCCACTGCCACAATGTTATTGTGTCTTTTTTTTTTTTTTTTTTTTTTTTTTTTTTTTTTTTTAAGTAGATGCCACATCATTAGTAGTTGCTTTAGAGCACCACTTTTAGTAGTCTCTATCATTGCCCATAATTAAAATATTGAAACAAAATTTTAATTAATGAAAACTTAGAAAATAATTTCTAAAAACCAAAATTAATTTCTGACAAAATTCCACAAATAAATATTCTAATTATTAATGACACCAATATATTACTACTAGTTGTCAAAGAAAATAGTCAGTATATTACTATTATCTATCAAATAGCATATAATCACTATTTGTTTTTCCAACCAGAATATTATTTTGTAAATTTCTTAAAAGAAGAAAGAGAAAAGGAAACAAACGAAAAATTCTCTAAACAGAATAATTCGAATCTGTCTTAAGATTGTTGGAATAATCTTCTGCGTAAATAAAATAAATTCAAACTAATTCAAACAAAATAAAATAATAAACTTACAGAATTTATTTTGTCGAACCAAATGAAAAATGAAAGACCAAGTCAAGTGTGTGACACTCTGTCCTTGAGACAGATTCGCCTCGCTACGGTGCTTACGGTTATGTGGCGTCTATCTCCCATGATACAATGATCTTAACCAATTTGTAGTAGCACTCCAAAACAAATTGAACGGCGAACCAAACCTGTGTTCTAACTCTCTAAAATTTATTCTAAAACTAATATGAAGAATAATGCATCAAAGATAAAAGTTGGGCAGCACAAAGGAATTAATTTCAAACTGTTTTTTCCATAGAATACTGCTGGAAATGTTGGTATATAAAGGCATACAAAGGTTGTCTGAACAAGTAAGTTTCTGTAACTTCAACAGATGCTAAACCCTTGAACAGATTTAGTAAAGAAACTAGACAGATCTGCAACTGTGTAGATTTTGAATCTGTCCAAAATTTCAACAGATTGAAAACCTGCCTGGATCGAATTTACTTGATGTTTTGATCAACCAAAATCTACTAAAACAAGTCTAGAATATATAGACCCAAATAGGTACTAATTTGAATTGAACAAATGTTGTTTGAAAATGAAACAGATCTGGCAGTTACAACAGATAACTGTCCAGCAGTTAAATCTGTTCTGAACAATTTGAATATGTTCGAGTGTAACAGATTTTGAGACCTGTTTGGACTGATTAATTTGTTTAGAAATAATGGACTGAAAGAGGTAAAAAAAAAATTTTGAATTTGAATTTATTTCGGTTTCCCGCAAGAATTTTGGAAAAAATTCAAATGAATTTTGTTCAAAAAATTAATATTAGAACTGACCCACAACTCACACCCGCACCCGGCACGGCAGCTGCGCGCGTGGTGGTTTGGGCTAAGGTTCACTTTGTTCATAACTTCTCCCATCTACAAACTTAGGGGTGCCCCTTGGGGCCCAACCCAAGTGTTGTAGGCTAGAGCTTATATACTCAATAAAACTCTCTTAAAGTTTCAATGTGGGACAAGGCTCACAAGGAAACCCACATTTAAAAATTAAATATTCAATTACACGAACCCGAAAACGACATCATGTTCTCATTCACTCATAAATGGTTTTAACGAACCGTCTTCACCGTGTAACTTGCCACACGGCAAGGAACATGTCACCTTTTCGGACGCAACCCAAAAAACGTTTGGGGCCCAGTCCATTTTGGGCTCAAAGTTGGCCCAAAAATATAAGCCTTATAAAACACCATTTTTCCAACACTTTTCATTGGCATCAACGATGGAGATGTGTAGCCTGACTTGGAGATAGATCCTGAAATCCTTGCCGAGTTTCAAACCAATACTGGCTGTGAGGAATCAGAGAAAGTAGAGGTTAATAATTCAAGAAAGGAGGAGGAGGAAGAAGAAGAAAACAAAGTCTCAGGTTGTTCTTCATTCTTGAATCAAGGAGAGGAAATTGTGAACAAGAGAGATGAATCTGTTGCTGATGTCAATCCATCGCCAAAGGAAGCTCGTAAAGGATGAAAATTATCTAAGAATCATCAAGGGAAAAGAAAAGTGAAGGTAATTAGTATTGGATTCAAGCTAAATAGATTAATTATTTGCAACTCTCTCTCTGTCTCTCATATTTATGAATTTTCACATACTTCTTGAGCTGAAAATAGGAGCTCACGAGAATTCTAGTTTGGAATAGTCTGCCTATGTCTAGGAGATGTCAGAATTCGATGAGAGAGAGAGACTAATGTCTACTCATATTGTCTTTCTGCTAGTTTAACATTTGTTGATTTTGTTGTGGGATTTAAAAGAGAGAGCTTATTGTATTGGAATGTGTGTTGTGGGGTGGTAGGTGGATTGGATGCCAGAGCTACACAGGAGATTTGTAGAAGCAATGGAGCAACTGGGTGTGGATAAGGCAGTCCCTTCAAGGATTTTAGAGCTTATGGGAATTCATTGTCTCACTCGCCATAACATTGCTAGTCATCTTCAAGTACTTACTCCTACTTCCATTCCTCCTCTCTCTCTCTCTCTCTCTCTCTCTCTCTCTCTCTCTCTCTCTCTATATACTCTAATTTGTTTCATTCTACTTCTATTTTCTTTCAAGTATGCAAACTTCTACAAAAATTATGATAAAATTCTCTCTCTCTCTCTCTCTCTCTCAGACCTTACTTCAAATGGAAAAAGACTTCAAAAGTATTTTAACATAATCATATTCCTTACTAATTTTTATGGAAAATACTAAATTATGATTTTATTTTATTTTTTTATAAAAAATTTGCTTCTATATTAGTTGTAAGTTCTAATCATGATGATCACAATGTTTATGTTTTTAAATGAAAAAATCACGAAAAGTCATATCTTTCTATACAATAGTTCTGTATCTTTTTTCTGTTCTATATCACAACTACTCATTTTCACAGAACTATTTACCATTATTAGGGTTATAGATTTGTTTGTTTTCTTAGAGTATGTCTTCACTTTTGTTATGCAAATAAATTTATTGGAATTTCATATCTTGTCTGAGATTGCACTTCACTGCACTTGAATGTTGGTTAGTGTAATAAGACCTTGGTCACTGCCTTAATCTGTTGTTTAAAAAACTAAAGTGTGAATTTCAAATCTAATGAAAGTAGAAACACACTAATTAAGTTTCCTTCACTGATTTTTCATGGATTTGCAACTTTAATCTGAAAAACACTAATTTGAAGAAGAATTGTGGGCTGTGTAGAAAAACCGATCGCATAGGAAACATTTGCTAGCTCGTGAAGCGGAAGCTGCAAGCTGGAGCCAGAGACGGCAAACATGTGGTGGTGGAGAAGGAGGTGGTGGTGGTGGTGGTGGTGGAAGCAAGAATATTATGAGCCCTTGGGTGGTTGCGCGGCCTGCCATAGGCTTCCCTCCCATGAGACCGTGGCAACATTTCAGACCTTTACATGTTGTTGGACAATCTACACTGTATTTAAAATAATTAATTCTGTTGTGTACTTAACAACAACTAGAATATAAAAGAAATAAAGGAAATGAGAGAATTTGTTTGATTACAAAAATCAAATTGATTAATATCTTGAATATTATTCTGATCAAGTCCAGTGTTTGACACTGTATCGTTAAGACAGATTCGTCCTCTCCACGGTGCTTTCAGATTGTGGACATCTATCTCCCAGGATAAAATGATCAACTACAAACAATAGCAGCACTACAAATTATTTGCCTAACGAACACACTAAGTGTTTACACTCTCTCACAGAAGAAAATAATGCAGCAATATGAAGAGAATGTTTGCAGAATTATGAAGGACGAAAATTAGAGTTACAAAATCCAAATGAGGGCTGTCCTATTTATAGATAGATTGGTGGCTGCAGGTTTTGAATTAAACAGGTGCAAACCTGTTTGAACAGGTATGAAACCTATTTGGTTTTGAATTTAAACAGATTTGAATCTGTTGGGTTCATAATTCAAACAGATAAAAACGGGAAGGGCCCTGTTTGGGTGTACAGTAAAAACCGGACCAGTTTATTTCTAGAATTAATTTGAATTCTGGATTTTATTTTACCAAAAAATAAAATAAAATTCAAATGTTTTTTACCCAAAAAGATAGGTATTGGACCGAACAAGCCCAACCCAACCACACACCACGCATCCGCGCCCAAGCCCAGCCCAGCCCGCCCGACGGCGGCGGCGTGCGTGTGTGGTGATTTTTGGGTCCAATGGGTCTAGCCCATTTTGCCCATAACCTCCCTCTCTAAAACACTTGGGTACCCCTTGGGGCACACCCCAAGTTCCAATCTCATGCCTTATAAACCCATTCGAAACTTCCCACCAAATCAATGTGGGACAAGCCTTATTCAAACCTTTAAGGATTTTCCACCAAAACTCCATTTTCATGGAGCATACTTTGGCTTCAATTTCCTATTCACTCGGTAATGGTTTTGAGCAACCAAATATACTACGTGAATCACAACGCGGCATAGAACGCGTTACCACTTTGACCCGCCAAATTTGATGCTCGGGTCCTACCTAAATAATAGACTAAAGTTAGGAAAAAATTCTGGTTTTACCCAGAATTTTCCAACCATTTCCAACAATCTCCCACATGAATGGAATTTGATGACAACGGAAATGCAAGAATATGCAGATTTTATCGAAAGAGTATAAGTCGAAAATATCTTGCATCAGGATAAGTAGCTTTCGGCCTTAAACCTTCCCTGGTGATAACCTATCAGACTTACTGGCTAACCAATGGACGCGATGCCTTAAATTGTTCAGCCGTTTGTGTAAGCCAAGACAATAGATTTCACACAAAATATCTTCTAACACATCGTGGTTCTCACTGTTGTGTTCATTTTGGCCTTGAACGCTCCTGGTTTTCATGAGTGTTTCTAGAGAATTTAGCCTTTTTTATTCTCATAGAACCAGCTCCAGTTCGACACTCATATAGGTGATTCTTATTGTGAGTATCTCCTTATACTCGTCTTGATTTTATTCCTAAATCAAGATATAAGTAATCATTAAAAGTAAAGGTTATCCTTATACCCCTGCAGACAACATAAGTTGCAGATATCACTCTCACCATAGGAATGGGTAAGGAATTTTAATCCTTTGGTGATTTCTGGCGAGCCACACATAACTTAGTTGTTCCTTTGAACTTAGTTCTTGGGATCTCCAGTCATATAAATAGGGTTACCATTATGACGACTCTTATGTAATAGGCTTTAATCCCATCCCCTTCAATCACTAGCTCTTTTGTCAAACCTTTTGTTAACGGATCCGCAATATTCTCTTTAGATTTTATATAATCTATTGAGATTATTCCATTTGACAATAATTGCCTTACGGTATTATGTCGACGACAAATATGACGTGACTTACCGTTATACATATAATTCTGCGCCCTGCCTATTGCAGATTGACTATCACAATGAATGCAAATAGCTGGCACAGGTTTTGGCCACATTGGAATGTCTTCTAAGAAGTGACGAAGCCATTCTGCTTCTTCTCCTGCTTTGTCTAAAGCAATGAACTCGGATTCCATTGTGGATCGCGCAATGCACGTTTGTTTCGTGGATTTCCAAGAAACAGCAGCGCCTCCCAGAGTAAAGACATATCCACTAGTTGATTTTGAATCTTTAGTATCCGATATCCAATTGGCATCACAATAACCTTCGAATACTGCTGGATATCGAGTAAAGTTTAAATCATGATCACGAGTAAATCTTAGATATCTAAGAACCCGAATAATCACTTTCTAATAGTCTTCTCTGGGATTACTAGTGTACCTACTCAATTTACTGATAGCATAAGCTATATCAGAACGAGTACAATTCATTAGGTACATTAGGCTTCTAATGATTTAGAAGTATTTTAACTGAGACACCGCATCACCTTTATTTTTTGATAAATAAAGATTGACATCTACAGGTGTTCTAACTAAATTCATATCATCCTTGATAAATTTATCAAGAATTTTCTCAATATAATGTGATTGAGATAATACATATCCGTCAGATGTTTTAGTAATTTTCATTCCTAATATAACATCTGCGACCCCCATATCTTTCATATCAAATCTTTTGTTAAGCATTTACTTAGTTGATTTGATCATGTTTTGACTACTTCCAATGATAAGCATGTCATCCACATAAAGACAAACTATGACATATCCTTGGTCAATGTTTTTAACATAGACGCATTTGTCACATTCGTTTATCTTAAACCCATTAGTAAGCATTGCATGATCAAATTTTTCATGCCATTGCTTAGGTGCTTGTTTTAATCCATAAAGAGATTTTACAAGCCGACAAACTTTCTTTTCTTGCCCCGACACTACAAACCCTTCGGGTTGCTCCATATAGATCTCTTCATTTAGATCACCATTTAAGAAAGCTGTCTTCATTTAGATCACAAGGGAATATATGTCAAAATAGTCCAAACCTTCCTTTTGTCTGTAACCTTTAACTACAAGTCTTGCTTTATACTTGTCAATTGAACCATCTGCTTTCATTTTTCTCTTAAATATCCATTTATATCCAAGAGGTTTAGAACTTGGTGGAAGATCCACCAATTCCCAAGTATGATTTTACATAATGGATTCAATTTCATTATTAACAGCCTCTTTCCACAAAGGTGCTTCAAGACCTGTCATTGCAGCCTTAAAGCTTTGAGGTTCATTTTCTAACAGGTATGTTAGGAAATATGGACCAAAGGATTTTGATGTTTTCGCTCTCTTACTTCTTCTTGGTTCATCATCAGTTAAATCCTGTTGGTCGAGACCATTACTAGTCTCTTGTGTTTGATTGTCATTAGTCTCTTGACTTTGAGTACAATCATTAGTTCTTTTCTGTGAACTTAATTCCTATCCTTTCTTGTAAGGAAAGACATGTTCAAAAAACACAGCATTCCTTGACTCTATAATAGTGTTCACATTTATATCAGGTATTTCTGATTTATAAGTCAGAAACCGATATGCACTACTATTCTGAGCATAACCAATAAACACACAATATATTGTTTTTTGTCCAATCTTAATCTTTTTAGAAACAGGAACTTCAACTTTTGCCAAACACCCCCACACTTTTAAGTATTTGTAGGAAGGCGGTCGACCTTTCCACAATTCATAAGGAGTGCTGTTGGTTTTCTTGTGGGGTATTCTATTAAGAACATAATTAGCAGACAAAATTGCTTCCCCCCACAAATTCTGTGGTAAGCCTGAACTTAGTAACATGGCATTCATCATTCCTTTTAGGGTTCTATTCTTCCTTTCAGCAATTCCATTTTGCTGAGGAGAATAGGGTGCTGTAGTTTGGTGAATAATGCCATGTTGTGCATAAAACTCATTTAATGGTGCATCATATTTACCACCCCTATCACTTCTAACCATTTTAATGGTTTTACCAAGTTGATTTTCAACTTCTGTTTTGTAGAGTTTAAACATTTCTAAGGCTTCATCTTTACTTCTAAGTAAATAAACATAACAATATCTTGTGTAATCATCAATAAATGTTATGAAATACTTTTTGCCCCCTCTAGTTTGAACAAATTTTAGATCACATACATCAATATGAATTAATTCTAGAGGTTCGATTTTCCTTTCAACCGATTTAAATGGAGCCTTAGTTAGTTTTGCTTCTACACAAATTTCACATTTATGATTAGGATTAATTTCAAACTTTGGTATATAATCTAAACCAATTAATCTACGCAAAGCATCAAAATTCACATATCCTAATCTTCCATGCCATAAATTCGACTCAAGAATATAAGCAAAATATGTGTTATTCTTATTCATAGCAACTTTTGGTACAACTGTCATTACATTCAACTTAAAGAGACCATCACTCATGTATCCCTTACCAACATACATACCACTCTCTGTTAATACAAATTTATCAGACTCAAAAACAAGCCTAAAACCATTTTTACTTAACAAAGAACCAGAAACTAAATTCTTCCGAATGTCAGGTACACGCAGTACGTTGTTGAGGGTCAGTTCTTTCCCTGATGTCATCTTCAAGATCACTTTCCCTTGTCCAGCCACAGTAGCAGTAGAAGAATTTCCCATGAAAAGTTGTTCACCAATTGCAGCCTCATTGTAGGTAGTGAATATCTTCTTGTCCATACAAATATGACGAGTTGCTCCAGTGTCAACCCACCACTCCTTGGGATTTCCAACCAAGTTAGCCTCAGACACCACAGCAGAGAGATTGATGTGATTCACCCCGTCAGAGATGTAATCTAGTTCAGTTACATTGGCCTGATTGGTAGTCTTCTTGCTTGTACTTCCATGATCCTTCTTAGGGCGGCAGCAATCAGAAGCTCGATGTCTAGTCTTGCCACAGTTATAGCATTTTCCTTTGAATTTCTTGTTGCTATCGCCTTGTTTAGGACCATCTCCAGTAAATTTCTTCTTTTTGTTATGTGGTTTATGAACTTGTTCAACCACATTAGCCTTAGACTCAATGGGATTTTTCACATTCCTCTTTTCAGCCTTTCGGTTATCTTCCTCAATTCTCAGTCTTACAATAAGTTCATCCATGGTCATCTCTTTGCGTTTTTGTTTTAAATAATTTTTGAAATCTTTCCAAGCCGGTGGTAACTTTTCCACTAAAGCAGTGACTTGGAAAGACTCACTTAGAGACATACCCTCAGTATGAATATCATGTAAAATTAATTGAAAACTTTGAACTTGAGAAATTACCGTTTTGGGAGTCTACCATAACAAAGTCCAGAAATTTACCGACAACAAATTTCTTCGTGCCGGCATCCTCTGTCTTGTATTTCTTCTCCAAAGAATCCCACAATTCTTTTGTTGTTTTCAAAGGACTGTATACAGTATATAGTATATTATCAAGGCCATTGAGGATGTAGTTTCTGCACAGAAAATCTGAATGTTTCCAAGCATCTACAGTAGCAACAACTTGCCGATCACTTTCACCCTCTTTAAGTGCCGGAGCCTCTTCATGGAGAAACCGGGCCAAATTAAGAGTTATAAGATAGAACAGCATCTTCTGCTGTCATCTCTTAAACTTAGTACCGTTAAATTTTTCCGGTTTTTCTCCATGATTTATTGGTACATGAACATGGTTTTGGATAGGGACCGGTGTTGGTGTAACAATCGGTGTACCACTTCCAGTTGCAGTTTCAGTAGCAGTAGCCATAATCTCTGATTACAAAAATCAGAAAAAATTAAAACACAAATTAATTTTCTAGTTACTAAAATCAGAAAATAAATTATAACATAAAATAATTTTATTTTCCTTGTTACTAAAACTAGAAAAATAAAATACCACAATAATTTTTTGTAACACAAATTAATATTCTGCAATTGTTAATGACACCAGTATATTACTACTAGTTGTCAAAGAAAAGATACAGTATATTACTACTAACTGTCAAATAGCATAAACCACTATTTGTTTTTCTAACTAGAATATGTCTTATGAAATCACAGAAAATTAAATACAATGAAGATACCAAAAATATTCTGTCTTAAGATTGTTGGACAATCTACACTGTATTTAAAATAATTAATTCTATTGTGTACTTAACAACAACTAAAATATAAAGAAATAAAGGAAATGAGAGAATTTGTTTGATTACAAAAATCAAATTGATTAATATCTTGAATATTATTCTAATCAAGTCCAGTGTTTGACACTGTGTTCTTAAGACAGATTCGTTCTCTCCACGGTACTTTTAGATTGTGAACGTCTATCTCCCAGGATGAAATGATCAACTACAAACAATAGCAGCACTACAAATTGTTTACCTAACGAACATACTAAGTGTTTACACTCTCTCACAGAAGGAAATAATGCAACAATATGAAGAGAATGTTTGCAGAATTATGAAGGACGAAAATTAGAGTTACAAAATCCAAATGAGGGCTGTCCTATTTATAGATGGATTGGTGGCTACAGGTTTTGAATTAAACAGGTGCAAACCTGTTTGAACAGGTATGAAACCTGTTTGGTTTTGAATTTAAACAGGTTTGAATCTGTTGGGTTCATAATTCAAACAGATAAAAACGGGAAGGGCCCTGTTTGGGTGTACAATAAAAACCGGACCAGTTTATTTCCGAAATTAATTTGAATTCTGGATTTTATTTTACCAAAAAATAAAATAAAATTCAAATGTTTTTTACCAAAAAAGATAGGTATTAGGTCGAACAAGCCCAACCACACAACCGCGCCCAAGCCTAGCTCGCCCGACCGGACAGACGGACGGCGGCGCGCACATGGTGATTTTTGGGTCTAATGGGTCTAGCCCATTTTGCCCATAACCTCCCTCTCTAAAACACTTGGGTACCCTTTGGGGCATACCCCAAGTTCCAATCCCATGCCTTATAAATCCATCAAAACTTCCCACCAAATCAATGTGGGACAAGCCTTATTCAAACCTTTAAGGATTTTCCACCAAAACTCCATTTCCATAGAGTATACTTTGGCTTCAATTTCCCATTCACTCGGTAATGGCTTTGAGCAACCAAATATACCACGTGAATCACAACGCGGTATAGAACGCGTTACCACTTTGACCCGCCAAATTTGACGCTCGGGTCCCATCTAAATAATAGACTAAAGTTAGGAAAAAATTCTGGTTTTTCCCAGAATTTTCCAACCATTTCCAACACATGTTTGGGGTCATCCCTCTATGGATCCATCCTTAATCCACATGTGGGCCAAACATCTACTCCCTTTCCCATCTCCACCACCACTGGGAGCTCCATGGGCCCACCCAACCACATATCCTTCTCCACCAAGACCACTGCTAGACTCATCATTTTGGCACTCACACTACCAAAGGCATAAGGTAATCTCTCCCTTCCTCCCTACTTGTTACCTCTCTCTCTCTAAAATGGCATCTCTTCTTTATTCAGGTTCCAAATTCTCTTACACCGGGAACACCTTGCTTTCCGCCACCACTGCCAACTACGGTAACTATTTGTTTCGAAGCAGTGCTACTAAGTACTGACACCACAATGAGCAAGGATTCCCTTTCCTAAATATTCATGTCCCTTTGTCCCAAATCACTTACAATCATTGGATTATATGAGAATCTTAAGATTTGAGAGACATATCCAATAATCGTGAGTGATTTGAGACAAGTGACAGAAATATTTGGGGACCGGGATCCTTGGACCAAATACGAATTGGTTTACAAACGCTTGCATAGTTGTGTGATTAATTTATGTATTCTAACGCTTTACTGTATCAAAAATATCTAATAATAATTAAAAAAATCTAGTATGGTAGCAAAAAATTGAGTAATAATTAAAAAATAGAAAACAAAATCATTCTTTGTTTATCTTCTCAATAAATCTAATAATAATTTTAAAAAAATCTAGAATGGTAGCAAAAAATGTAGTAATAATTAAAAAATAGAAATCAAAAGCATTCCTTATTTATCTTCTCAATAATCAACCTGTTCTAGTTTATTTAAAATAAATTTGTATAATAAACTCTAAAAATAAAACTTACATTAAGCACTCTTACACAAAGTTTTAAAATTAAAAAATAATAAGAATAATCTATAAACAATTGTAAGTAAACTGCACCGAAAGAAGTTAAAAAGACTTACCTTGAGCTTGGCTCCATCTACAAGCAATTTAATGACACATGGCTATTATAATTGCAGAGATTAGGCACTCGGGATTCCACCCAATGATGCCATGTACAGGCTCAACCCTTGCATTGGTGTCCCTCCCAGACTAACAGGTCCCCACCCTCCATTCGATTTTCACCCGGTGAGAGACTACTGCTCCCTTCACTTTCTCTCTATCATATTATTTTCCTCTTTTTTGCCTTCTTTCTCCTCCTTGTTTTTTGCCTTCTTTCTCCTCCTGATTCAGCTTGCTTGTTTTTATTTTTCAGCAAACACTTTTTAAAAAATTTTACATTCTTATTTTTCATATTTTTTTGTTTTTACTGAATTTTTTTAATATTTTCAGCAATTTTTTTACTTTTTAGACACATCTAACATAAATACACCTAAAAAGTAAAAAAATTATAAAAAAAATCTTTTAAAAATTCACTAAATACCAAAAATATAAAAAATATATAAGAATTCAATACATTTTTTTATATTTTTATGTATTTATTAATTTTTTAAAATATTTTTTCACAAATTTTTTACTTTTTAGATACATCTAACTAAGGTGCATCTAAAAAAGTAAGAAAACTGTTTAAAATTTAAAAAATATTCACTAAAAACAAAAGAATACGAAAACCAAAAAACTCAGTTTTCAAAAAACTTAATCCATAAAACTCAAATCAAATACACTTGTGTCACCATTATATTAGTTTAAAAGGACCCCACTCCTCTCCAATTACAGAAAAGTAGAGTTCAGCATTGGTGAGCCTTAATTCGGGCCTATGTCGATAATCCAAACCATTTGATGTGTAGAACCCGTTGACTACATTATCTCTGCAAAAAATTATATTGATTGAATATTGATAACCATTTGATCAGACAATACTTAGACTCAATTTACTTTGAAATTTATTTTGAAAATGTGATTTGATCAAATAGTTATCGATATCTAATCAAAGTGATTTTTTACAGGGATAATGTACTCAACAAGTTCTACACATTAACGATTTAGATTATTGACATGGACCCGAATTACGACTCACCAATACCGAACTCTCCTCTCTAGTAACTGGAGATGAGCCATGTCCATTTAAAAAGTCTTACTATTAATTTCTGTTATTGATACTGGCATATTACTTATAAGAAAAATGACATAAAATCTACTTCTTAAATTTATTTTTTAAATATAGTGACGTATGAAGAAGATGATTTGTTGATAACTAAATAATATTTAATTATCAACAAATCATTTTTTTTTTTTTTTCACACAATACTGAGTTTAGAAGCTAGATTTAACTTTTAAGTCTAAATAACGATGCTCTATTTATAAATAAGAAAAAATTTAACATAGTTGCGGAGCCGGCCCAAAGGGCAAGCTGGCTTTGGGCCCTGATATTTGGGCTAGAAAATATTGCACGGTTGACCTATCTTCAACCATTGTGCTGGAATGGTGCTGCAAATGATTGGGCATATCCTGTTGTACCAATTTAGGTGGAATCATTGGGCTTTGTTTTGATTCTTATAGCACCACCTATTGGTCTTTGTTTTTTTCTTTATTGATTTATGATGTAAGGTTGTCCTTAATTCTTACCAATAAACTTTATTTTGTTGATATAAAATAAATAAATAAATAAATATAAATAATAAAAAATAAAAATAAAAAACTATTTTTATTAGTGGATGACCACTAATTATTTTGATTCTAACTTGCCAAAACCCAAATACTACATGGCTTATTAATACCAAACTCAAAAACAAAACTATTTTTATTAGTGGAAGCCTAACTTATTTGATTTTTACTCTACCAAACTTTGCCCCAACCCAATTTACCATTGAGATATAACTTTCTTAAGGGTTGGTTTGGCATCATCTATAAAATTTAAAAAGTCAAAAACTCACTAAAAAAACAAAAAAATTCATACTATTTACGTTTATTTTGGCGGGAAATCTGTCAGATGAAAAAAAAAAAAAAAACAAAAACAAAAAACAGTACTGCCATAAAACTGTACAGCCACAACTTCCCAAGTCAAAAAGAAAACGTGGCACACTTGAAGCCACACATTTCCATTAAAAATAAATAAATAAATAAACTAAAATAAAATAAAATAAAAATTGAAAAGAGATAGAAAGTCAGCGCAGTAATGCTGAGGGTAATTTTGTAATTTTACTATTTTATACAATATTTTAATACATATTTTTTCGTAAAAAGTCAAAAAGTTATCCCAAATAACCATCTTTTTTTCCTCTAATTTTTAATCCAAAAAGTCAAAAGGTACATTTATTTAGGACATCCCAAACAACCCCTAAGTCTTGATAATCTCTTTATATGTTGTCAAATTTTGTATCATTCTGATTCTACTTTACTGTTTGTTAATTTGACTTGAAAATTAATCTCTACAATTTGAGTTGATTGTTACTTGTTAGATTGTGAATTAAATTGTTTATTTAATCATATTTCTTGTTAAGTATTTATCTATGTATATATAAAAATAAGAAGAAAAGTAAAATAATTAAGGGCAAAAAGCACTTAATACCCTTTGGTTTTGGGCTGAGGCAAATGGCCCCTGACGTTTGGAAATATGTAAACATCTCTCCTATAATTTTAAACTTATCTGCAATCGTCACGCCGTTAACGTCTATGTCAAAAAAACTAATTTACCCTTGCTAACATAGACACACTCACCCATCACACACGTGACACACATGCACCTTCCTGCTCTCTTTTCTCTTTCTCTCTCTTTACACAGCACATATCACATCACATCACATCATTTAATTCACTTTTTTAATTAAAAAATAAAACAAATTTTATTTAATTTTATTTTAATAAAATACATATAATTTTTAATATATAAATTCAATTTTTATAAAATTAATTTTATTCAAAAAACATCAACAAATTATTTAAAATAAGACTAATATTAACATATTTAATAAAAATTTAAATTAATAATTCAAAAATATATAAAAACTTAAATAATTAAAATGATTTGTATGATTTGAAATTAATGTAAATAAAAATCATTTAGAATTATTTTTGAACAAAAAAATATTATTTTTATTTAGTAAAAAAAAGTTAAGACTAATAAAAAATATTAACTCAAATTGTACAAAATTAGTAATAATAAGGGTAAATTATGTAAATAGTCCATGTAGCTTACACGATGTGTCAATTTGGTTGCTGGTGTTTTAATTTGCTTGATTTTACCCTTTAATTCGAATTGTGTCGTAGTGGTCCAATAAATAACGATTGTTAGGTTTGGTGGATAGAAACTCAAACGATGTATCAATTTAGTCCCTATAGTTTACACGATGTGTCAATTTGATCCCTGTCAAAATCGAGCAAATTAAAATAATAAGGACCAAATTGATATATCGTGTAAACTACAAACACCGAATTGACACATCGTTTGAGCACGTGATGATTTTCTGTCCACCAAACCTAACGGCCATTATTTATTGGACCAATATGACACAATTTGTTAAATTAAGGGGGCAAAATTGAACAAATCAAAACAACATTGACCAAATTGACACATCATGAAAATTACAGAGACCATTTACATAATTTACCCTAATAATAATAATATTCAAACTACTCAAATGTTAACTTAAATTGTATAAATAAAAAATAATAATAAACCATAAAGATGGTAATAATTAAACCATACAAACATTATTTTGTGTTTTTATTAACTCAAATCATACAATAAAAATAATACAAATTAATACAAAAAAAAATTCACTAAAAATAACCAAAAAAATAGTCTCATATATTTTAGCATTAAAAATAGTTTCAAAAAATTATGTCATGAGAAATCCAATTCATTATATTTGATTGAATTTTGTCTTCTATTTTTATAAAAATTAAAATTAAAATTAATTTGTTAAAGAAAAAGATGGCCCGGACACTCGGTTATCAAAAAAAAAAAAAAAAAAAAAAAAGAAAAAGAAAAAGATCATCAATTTCTTATGATTCTATAAACAAATTGTATAATAAAGTTTAATAAAATATGATCAAGTGTTTCCCTTCCAATATTGTTTGCAAAAGACATTTCAATATTGTTAACACATTGTATAATAAAGTTAAAAATAATAAACAATAAAATAAAAAAAAGACACTATAGAGTGGAAGACAAATTAAACAAATAAATATTTGATTAAATAAAAATAATAAATAAGTAAAATAAATAAGTGATATAAGTATAATAGAAAAAATTTTGTATAATACAGTTTAGTAAAATATAATCAAGTGTTTCCTACTCCAATACTGCTTGCAAAAGACATTTCAATATTCCTAACAAATTGTATAATAAAGTTTAAAAAAAATAAACAACAAAATAAAAAAATGAAAAAGACAATATAGAGTGGAAGACAAATTAACCAAAAAAAAATTATTTGATTAAAAAAATATATAATAAAATAAATAAGAGATAAAAATATAATAAAAAGAACAAATTAAAATAAAAAGGAGAGGGAGTACTAATTGTTCCAAGATGGTTCCACTTTTCCCTACAATTTGGGTGGAGTATAACATCCATTTCAAATCATGTGAAGGGTAGGGTCATTTGGGTCTTTTGATCAAATCATTTTTAGAGGAAAATTGTCAAACGAAACAGTACTAAGAAATTCTATTTCCACACACTTGATTAACTTAGTGCACATCTTTTCTCTAAATTTTTTTATTACATTTCTATCCTTCAATCAAATTACCAACACACTCCTCCCTCACTCCTTTCCTCCCAACTCAACCCTAACCTTTGAAAGATTGATCGAAGGAAAGGAATATGCTCAAAGGCTTCCCTAACTGTTAACGTTAAGCATCCTACTTTAAATATTCAAATTACTTTTGATGAGACTGAAAAAATGGTAGCAAGAGAAGTTTAGAAAAGCATTTTTTATTTTATTTTATTTTATTGTGTATTTGTAGTTTTCGAGGACCATAAAGTGTATTGGTAAATTTCTTATTGTTGTATGATGAATGCTGCAGAATAAGGAAAGCACAGAGCATTGTACTATTCAACTTTATTATTGATTTATAGCTATTTGTGATTTAAACATAAGGAGCTACTGAAATTGTAGCTTTAGCAGGTTTAGGGTTAAGATTTGTTGGAGAAGATGAGGATAGTTTAGTATTATCTAAAAATTATTGATGTGTATAGAGATAAAATTAGAAGTTTTAATTTATGTATGGTGTAAACTTAGTAAATAGTGTATACTAAGATAAATAATGATGTGTAAATAGAATTACTCAACAGTACTTGCACATCCGTTTATTTGGATGGAAAATGTGACAGTTACAAATAAATCCAAAATCATAGGAGAGATGTCTACATATTTTCAAACGTCAGTGGAATTATCTATAACAACCCAAAATCATAGGGGGTTAAGTGCTTTTTGCCCTAATAATCAATTCAATTTCAAGTAGGAGCTCCTGATTGAAATTTGAAACTAGAATGGCAAGAACGATAATATTTTAGAGATATTGTGGTGCAGCTAGTTCAATTTTAGATATTAAATTTTTGTATAGTATATTTTTCTTGTGTTAAAATATAAGTAACATATATTCAAAAATAAAAAATAAAAAAAATAAGTAACATGACTAGATTTTGTCTTTTTAATTTTTATTTTTTATTTTGTAATAATTTCTTTTTTAAGCTGATTGTCTTTTCAAGTGGTATTCGCTTAGAGCCTCTAAAAGTTTGGGATCGACCCTTTTATAATTGTTTAAATTGTGAATTTCTACCGACTCTTTCATTTCCAATTTGATTTAGTTGTTTAAATTGCTAATTGCTCCATAAAATTTATTAATATGGTGAGAGATGTGTCTTCCATAAATTAGAAACAATAATTGATTTCTTGTCTTGACTATTTGTCAATGTTGTTTTACAGTCGAAAGAGAGCATTGATGCAGCTATTGGAGATGCTTTATCAAAGCCATGGCTGCCACTTCCTCTTGGACTAAAACCTCCATCTCTTGATAGTGTATTGGGGTAACTACAACTTCATGGAATTCCCAAGATACCACTCAGTTGCGCTTGAAATCCTAAAAACAATTTGGCGATTTCAAATCAAAAAATAACCCTAAATTTGACGACATTTCCTACATTTAGATATCCATCTAAGTTTGCAAAATTTTCACCTTTTCAAAATAAATAAATAAATAAATAAAAACCGGCTTTTCCTTCTTTATGTTTTCCTTCTTTTTTTTTTCCTTTTTTTTTTTTTTTTTAAAGTCGAAATCAGATTACCTCTATTTTCTTTTCCAAGACTGAGCAAGAAGAGCATGATGTATGACGCTAATAACTTTTGTAATAGTTGTTATCAATATAAGACAGTAATAATCATGAGGACCTCTCTCTCTGTCTCACTCTATGCTTCATTGAAGTCCTGTTTGATAACTTAGTAATTTTTCCTTTGAATAATAATGTTAAATTGTTAACTATCAATCCTCAGAAAACTCTTTCATAAGCAGGCTAAACATGTGTTACTAGCTACCAATTTATTTAAAAGCTTTTGCTATTATAGAAAAATGGATAACTTCATTACTTATATCTGCAAACAGGTAATAATTAAAAAAACAAACCACTAAACCATAAAATTTTGGAAGAACTATATACAGGTGGGAATTGGAGAAAAAAAAAATTACAATTACATGGGGGTGCAAGTATGTTGGTGGTGGCATTACAGGAATTCGCACTTTTGCCAACTAAAAATTTAGTCGGCAAAAGTTATCCGCAGCTAATTTTTTTGGTCGCCAATTGAGGGTTGCGAAAAGTAATTAGTGACTGAAAAGTTTTTTAGTCAGGAAAAAATTCTATTTGCCGACTCAATTTTTTGTCGCTAAATATATAATTATTGCAACTAATCCATTTAGTAGCTAACACACTTTAGTCACGAAAAGTCATTTTCTCGACTAATCATGTTAGTCGCCAATTATCACATTTCATAACCAAACATGTTAGTCACCAAAAGTAATATTCCCCGACCAAACCTATTAGTCGCCAAAAGTAATGTTTACCCGACTAAAACGTTAGTCGGCAATAGATCTATTCACGACCAAACTCTTTGGTTGCCAAAATTAATAATTTTACCTACTAATTATTTAGTCGCTAAATGTACCCTTTTGCCCACCAACATTTTGGTTGTCAAATGTGAGTGGTGATACACCGACCAACAACTTTTGTTGGCATAAGTATTATTTATCTTTCCCGACTAATCACTTGGTCGCCAAAAGAGGAAAACCAAAACCAATTTTTGGTCATCAATTCAATTCTTTTTGTTTATCAAAATATAATAACCCATCAAATCCATTCAATATAACCTGTAATTTGCAAGAATCATTCAAACCAACAAAATCAACTGAATCATGAACATCCAACAAAATATATAAATCATCCAATCCTTAATCTGTTTAATTAAAATCATCAACTATTATAAGTTTCCATCCACAAGTAATTCCATACTACATAATTGTCCAATTAAAAATATAATGTAATCTATATAATCATTTAATTCACATCAATCTAGCATATAAATTTAAAGCATAACAAGTACTTGTTATTATGTATTAAGTTTTTATCCATGCACATCTATCAAAAAATATAACTAGTAATCTACCCAAATATTTTCCATACACATCTATTCAAAAATATATAATTCTTCAAAAAATGTAACAATTGCCAACTAGTCCTGTACAATTTAGCTTCATGTATGAGTTCATCCATCTATACAAAAGAAAAAGGAAAATAATGTCAGGGAATTTTTTTTAATCAAAGTTATAAACACATCAAATGATTGTAAAATTGGACAAAAAATGAAAAAGGTCCATAAAAAATAAAGGTATACCATTTTGTAAATAAAACAACAACATTCATACGTATATATCCAATCAAGATTACAATTCTATCAACATCAATGCACCACACTTAGAAAAATTCCAATAGTAATAGATGTATAACCAACAGATTAAATGGAATAATAAATAAATAAAAGGAAATAACCTTCACATTGATCCAGTACTCACAGACTTCCAAAAAGCTTTATCTATACACTTGCTACAACCAACAAAAGATTCTCCATATTTAAAAGAAAACTTCTCATAGTGGATACAATAATTCTAACAATTCAAACATCATCTCCATCACAAAGCTTATCCAATAAATATATATAATTTAAAAATTCCATCTAATTACCCAAAGGTTTACAAGGTAGAGACTTCATAATCATCATTTGTATGAAACACCAATCTTGGTACACCGCTTTCAATCTCTGCATTTTTGTTAACATAAAAGGCTGTACAACTCCAATGAGAATAACTAGGCCGAATAAGTTTTTTCTGTAAAAGAGTATTTATTTCTGTTTTACAGAGTTCTAAATACTCTTTTTTCATTGACTAGGATGAGACCTGGTAGGAATTGTGCGCTCATCAAATCCTGGTTCATATGGAAGAGAAACTATATGTTTCTTTCGTTCCGAGAAAGCATTAGGAACATTACTACAGATTTCTACATAAAATTCTTTTTCAATTAGTTTGATTTTATTCTATAAAGAAGATTGTTGTAATCTTTGTTCGGTAGTAAGGAAATGAATTTCTTATTGAAAGAAATTAATTTGTTTTTCCTTAAAATTAACTAGATCTTTGATTTGATCTAATTCTTTTGTATACGGTTCTGTAATAAACTCGAAAATAATCGGTTGATTACTAATGGTTGTATGGATGCCAATGGAATCCACTTTGGTTATAAGCATTAATAAACACAGGAATGGTGTCCCCAAAATAATAGTTTGGGACATATTTCTGATAAGAACAAATGAAGTTAGAAGACAAATGCCCTGATTACAAATAAGAATTTCTGGAAGTTTGTAACGAATATACATGGAATTACCACTAGCATTAGTTAGTGACTGGGTAGTTTTCTAAAAATATTAAGTAGGAATTAATCCTTCTTGAATGCAATTCATATCTGCACCGCTATCCACAAGAGCGACAGCATCTTTGATTATAAAATCTGGTTTTGTAATAAATGTTATTCTGATATACCATTTTTGAAAAGTAACCTAATTCATCAGCATTAAATACTGATTATCAGAAGGGTCAGTCTTACTACTGCTGGATTCGGTTTCAGTAATATCTTTATTTTTTATTGAGTCTTTTTGTTGGTTAAGCTGAGTATTAATTTTCTTAATATCAGCAGTGATTGCTAAGTTGGCAGTTTGTAGATGTTTAATTTCAGTTTTTAAAACATTAACTTCCATCTTGAGGTCCTGGATTGTTGTAGGTTTTTCCTGTGGAGAAGGTGTTTGTAAACGATGATAAACTTCTCTCATACTGTAATGATTAGGAGGAAGGCCAATTTCCTCTTTTTTATGCTTTGATAACATATTTCTAAAAAATTTAATTTCATTTCTGGATTGGTGATCTGGTCAGCAATGTTTAACATTTGCTGTTCATTATCAGTAAGGACATTGAGACTAGGTCCTCCTATGTCAAGTCCATTTATTTCGACTATTGCTTTCCAATAGTTTGCTTCTAAACTTTGGTTAATATTATTTTGGTTGCAGGGACAATTTTCTGAACTAGAGTTAGATTCTGAATCAGACTCTAGGGGTGAGTAAAGCTCGGCTAAACCATCATCAGAACTCAAGCTAGTAGCTGTATCTTCTTCAGATATAGCTTGGAGGATTTGTTGCTGGATATGATTATCTATTGCCATTTCATTAAGTTTCTGTTGGATTTTGGATTTACAGCGATTGGAATAATGTCCTGTTTGTCCACACTTGTAACATTTTATTGTGGATTTATCTTTTCTTTTATAAGAGGTTTTCTGTTTGCCTTTAGATCTTTGCGGCTGATTTTGCTGGTAACTATGTTTAGGAGATTTATACTGTCTGGTTTTTCTGGAGTAGTATTTGGAAGGTTTTCCAAACTTGTGTTTCTTATGTTTAGAAGGATATTAGATTTTACTATCATGGCCGAATTGTTCACAAAATTCACCTATCTCTTTTTTCCCGGTATGATGTTGTTTTTTCATTTGATGCTGGAGTTTGAGTTCATTGTATAAAGCAAGACCTTCTTCAGTAATAAGACTTATGAGTTGTCCATAAGTATATTCATTGTAAGGTATAGTCATTCTATTATGTCGGTCACGTAATTTATTTCGAACTCTCTTAGCAAAGAGAGTAAGAAGGCCATCAATGAATTTGGCTTTCCAATATTCACTGTTTGCATCAAATTGACGCACTATCTGCATAAGGAAAACATTTTTATACCATCGAAAATGAGATAAAGGTAGACATCGAAGATTTTGTAATAATTCACGACTCTTGTCTTCAAGGCCGGAAGTCATGTTACTAAGGAAATGGTATACAATAGTATGAATAAGAGTGTAAATAGCATCTTGCTCTTGATGAGCATGACCAGTTATAGGATCGGTTATAATTTTAAATGAATTTAAAATTTCATTCTGTTGAGTTTCGGTGAGATAATTATCCCACAATCCTTTGAGAATTCCTGTAAAACCGTTTATGATGAAACGAGCTATTTGATGGTCTGTATTGTCTTTTTGTTGGCATACAATAGAATACATTATCGTCTAATGCATAGTTTCAAAAACTTGATATTCAGATTGCCTATCAATATTCCATTCATAAATGGTTTTTCCATGATAAGATCTTTGTGTCTGGAGGAAATCTTCTTCGTAAAGGACATCCATGGGAGTAGGTCTGGGATAATAATACCTACTTGGTCCTGTTAAGGCCATTCTGTTTGTGCCTTTACCATAATTTATTCGGTTGATAGAGGTCGACATTTCTTGAAAATTGTTTTGAATTTTGAAAATTTGGGAGAGTGTAGGATGTTGATAATTCTCTTCATTATCTTGTTGGTGCTGGCTGGACATCATATTAATTTGTGAGGATTCCCCGATGTTAATATCCTTAATTCTTTTAACTAGGGTTTCCATAAATTCATTATTCTACTTTTGTGACTTAAGATTAAACTTAGTCACTTCTAAAGCTGGTTCAATAGTTACTGGTATTAAAGACTCAGGCTTAGGTTGGTCCTTATAATTGTCTTTGATGTGAATGATAGTTTCTTTAGTTCTGGTTAGCTGTTTTCCTACTGTTTGGCAGTAGAGATTTGTATAATTATTCTGTTTGATCAAAGGAATAATATCTTTGACTAATATAGATTCTCTTTGGGATATTCTTTCTGGAGTTTCCATAAAAGCAGTAATAACTAAAGGTTTACTGGATGTTGTGTCACTAGGTTTGAGTTCTAATGACTGTGGGGGTGGATAAACAAATGTTATACTTTGGCTATCTGTCGTAACCCAGGTTTTCTAAATATTTTCAAGAACATTTATTTGAGCTTCTGGAATAGGAAAAGTTTCCTTGTACCATAAAGGAAAAGATTGAAGTTTCTGATAGTCCTCTAAATGGGAATAATACTGTTGTTTGATTTGTTGTAGTTGAGTAGGACTATGATTTTTAAAATACCATGTCCTAAATTCTCTGTATTTTTCCTGTAAGAAATCCTGATTTAGGATTTTTCGATTTTCACTTCCTGGTGTAAAATCCATTACATTTCAAAATTCATGTCACTGGCCGTTGGACTATAAGGCCTTCTAGATACACATACCCCGTGTGGTATTTGGTTTTCTAAAAACTGAATTCCTTGAACGACAGGATCCGTAGTACTATCAACATTTGTATCACTTGGAGGTCTAGATGACATTCCTTGTAATACAGACTCGATAGGTTCTGAAGTGGATTGTCTAGAGGAGTCAGGTAGATTGACCTTGTAAGATGGAGCAGTTCTAAAACTGGCACTAGACATGCTTCTGGATAATGGCCTATGTGGCCTATTGAAAGTGAGGTATACATTCCCTCCTTGTGTGTGTATAACATCATCTAGAGATTGGCGAACAATGGGTCTAACTGGAACGACATTAGGAATTTGCCATCTTTCTAGAAAAGTTATATTCTGCCAAGGTATCATTCTTGGAACAGCAACTTGGCTATTGAAAAAGTTGGTATCAATTAGAACTGTTTTGTCCTAATTCACTTTATTTTTTGATATAAGGATTCAGAGTAGTTAAGACTTTTAAATGAATCCTAGAAATAACTGTAAACGGAGGTGATCCTAGAAGATACTGATATCCATTAGAAAGAATCCTAAGCTCTAGAACTTTTGACAGATTAGGGTCAATAAGTGCGATACTTAGGTTTAGATAAATGTTGAAATATACTGGACCATGAGAAAGGCTAGTTTTAATAGCTCCCATAAGGGATGCTCTCCAATCAAGACATCTTCCATCTCGAAGGGTGCAATGGATACTAGTATTTTGCCCAAGTAATGTCAAGGGTTTAAATGCAATCTGATCAAGTTCTATGTGGACATACTTATACTCTTGTAAAAATGGGTATAAGTCCTGCATGTGAAGGAGATACATAATCTCATCATCATTCTGTATAGGAACAGCTGTAGACACCCCATTTTTGACCGACCTTAAGACTCAGACGTCATCGATTGAGCGCTCGGTGATGGTGCATGTTGTGCTCGTTTCGAGTCTCCGGAGTTTTGGCTTGAGAGCCTTGCCTCCGAGCCTCGGAACTTTTTGTGCTTTGACTCAGTTTGTGGACCAGGTCTTGTTTTCTCTTCCCAAAGGGAGGGAGATGTCTTGTAGACCATCTCTCAGTGGCCATAGGCTACTTTTTGTGGTCGCAGGCCACTGTTCTTGTTTGGAGACCAGTTTCTGATTTTCAGAGCCGTCGGCCGCGCGCCTCGGTTCGGGACGGCTTAACATTCTCCGTTTGCCCCGATTTTTGGCACACACCTTGCTTCCTCTCTCTAAAGGGACACTGTGGCCTGGGAGACCACCTTTGTGGTCGCACGCCACTTTCGATGCTTGACAGCCTGTTTTTGGGACACCCGGCTGCGCGTTTTGACCCCCGAACCCTCGTTTTGCATCCGTCTTGGTTCATTTTTGGCATGGACCTTGTTTTCATTGTTTGGGAGGTGGTACAAGGGTGGGAGACCCCATTTTCTCCTTGGAGACCACCTTTTCTCCTGCCAGCCAATTTTCTTGTCCGGAAGCTGGTCTCCTTGGTTTTTAAGCCACATTTGCTGGTCTCCCACCACACCACTAGCTTGCATTCAGTTGGGAGACCACCAAATGGGGCTGCCGACCACTTGAACCCTTTGAATTGGTCGGCTGACCAGGGGAAGTGGCCGGCTGACCACCTGAACTAGTCGGCCTACTCCCTCCAGTTCTGTCTCTGTGAGTTGTTGCCAGCTGTGCCAGCTGGAAGGCACAGACTGGATCCTCCATACACGTGTATGGAGGATCTTGAGCCTTGTTTAGCTTCTCCAAGAAGCTTGAACCCTCTTGTTTTTCTATAAGAGAGGGCCTCCCTCTCCTTTAGAGAGGTTCAGATTTTGGTTAAGGCAAAAGCTTACATATTTCTCTATATCTCCATATTTTGCCTCATAGTGTGTGTTGTTCTTAGCCCTTTTGCACCACATCTCATAGCCTAACACCTCCACCATTGTCACTGAGTTCTTGGAGGGTCTTGAGAGGTCTCAAAGGTTGAGTTTTTGGTCCAGAAGGCTGCTGGTTTTGCTGAGCTACAAGGGTAACCCCTTTTCCCTCTTTTTTAAGCTCTATCTTGATCATTCTATAAGCCATACTTGCATGCATATTTAAACTTTTTTGTCAACTGAAAAAAGTCTTGTTTTAAAGTCCTTGTGATGTTTGTTTAAGACTATTTTGGTATTAAAGGTCATTTACACTCTTGCATGTTTGTTTTAGCCTTGTTTTGTGCCATGCCATAAAGCCTTCGAGCTAGTCTTTGCTTGGCCTTCCTACCACTGAAATCCAGTGGATTTTCAGTGGTGAAGATGTGGTTTTGAGGGCCAAAATCAGATAGGGGTGACCCTCTCTTTTGTTGTCTTGATTACTAGCATATTGGGCCTTTCCAAGGAGCCTTCATTTGCACACCTCCGAGCCTTGTTTCAGGCCCTTTTCAGTGACTTTTAGGGCCTGCCTAGGCTCTGTCGAGAGTTGGTTTTGTCACCTTGGGTGTATCTCTTGCATGTGTAGAATAACCTCTCTTTTAGCTTATCAAAGGAGCATGTCATTCTTGCATGCATTGATCATGTTTCAGTGGATTTTTCGCCTTCATTTAGCATTCCATGATTCTTTTTTTGGCTGGTTTGGTAGCCTCTCATGTGCTTCATATGGTTGTAGTGTAAATCATAGTTTACTAGCTTGTAATGCATGTTGTTTTGGCCCCCCCATTCTAGCATATTTTGGCCATGGTCCAAACTGATTTTATTCATATTTTGGGCTGCCTTAGCTCTGTTTGAAGTGTTTTGGGTCATGCACGCATTGTTGTATATGGTCATGGTTCAATCAAGCTTACTAGCTTTGTATATCGGGTCCACTAGCATGGGTTGTTTGGGCCTTTGACATGATTTAGCATCATTCCTACCATGATTTCAGAGCGTATAAGGTTGCCATATTCTCATGTTTATCACTCATTCAATGCGTTTAAGAGTTGTGCTTGTATGCCCTATTTGCGAGCCATTGCGTGAGCTTCATTTTTATGGCTTTCAAGCCACCATCTTGGTTCATTTTGCCACTATTTTTGGCCTGCATAGGGTCTGTTTGGAGTTGGTTTGGTCATTTAGGCATCGCTTTGCATACCTCTAGTGTAATGCACTTCACTAGTTTCGGTAATTATGCCATCCAACATACATCGGGTGAGTTGTTTGCATGATTTGGGACCATTTTGCATGCCATTCCAAAGCTGAAATATATGCCATTGTGTCCCATGTTTCATCCTTGCCATACCCTTGGAGAGTTGTATCTTGTGCCCTTGACTTGGAGCTTTTGCATTGTGCATGCTTGTGTGTGTCTTGTTACTTTGATGTCATCATCCATTGGCCACTGATTTGGGTGTGGCCGAGGCCCATCCATCTTGGTTTAAGTCCATCTTGCATTGTGTATGCCCTATAGTCCATGTTATCGCATGTTTGATCATTGCATTGCGCATGCCTCGTTCATAACATTGCATATGTTAGTGCATTGTGTATGCATGCCATATAATCCATGTGCATTGAGTATGCCATTGATTAGTTCATAGCATTGTGTATGCCATCTGCACGCTTGCATGTCATTCCGTACATCTTCGCATCACTTAGTTGCATTGCATTTAGATCGCATGCTGGAGTTGCATTTGTCCATACATTGTTTGTTGCATTCTGTTTGGAGTAGGGTTTAGTCCAAACACGGGAAACGAGGGACGTTTCGTACTCAAAGTGACGAAATGTGCCTCGATTCTTGGTCACCGACACTCTTGACTATCCATGATAAAGTTGTTGGCTTTAGGTGTTTACATGTGCATTCATTTCACATTGAGTCGTGCAATTCGAATCATCGGCCATCATTCATCGAGATGCATGATTGATGGCACGAGGATCGAGGACTACACTCCCTAGAGCTTATGCAATGACGGGGAGAGTGATCGGACATACATATGTTGAAAACACTTGCCTTCTCTCTCTCTTGCCTTTGTTGCAGAAAATGCAGAAACCAGGAGAAGAAACTGGCCGGTCGACCAGGTTTTCTGGCAAGCCGACCACCTTTTTTGTTTTTCACCACCAAGGGTGGCAGGTAGGTGGTCTCCAATGCCTATAGCTGGTCGGTAGCCTTCCCCTAGATTCCCAGGGTAGAGTTTCATCTCCTTGGAGCTTTGTGCAAGTTTCTGAGTTCAATTGCAAACAAAGGCGAGTTGAGACATCGCGATGGATTTCCCGACAAGGCGACTCGAACATGCATGCATTCTTTATCATTCGGAATAGAGCTGAGGCGGTCTATTTCACGTAGCTTGCATGCTAGTTTATTTGCATCCTTAGTTTAATTTGTTAATTAATTAATGTTGTGTAATACTTAGTTGTAATTCATTATTCATTTCGTTTCTTGTAATAACTAGTTTAATTAGCTTAGGTTAGCTAGTTGGTTCTGTATTATTCGGACCCTCCGCGAGAGGGCGAACTTTGTAATAAGTGTGCGCGTATGTGATACATGTCTTCCAACCCCACGTCTTTCTCCCTTTTATTTACCAGCTTATGATGGTTAGTTTTAGGGCATGTTTCAATTAGCATCTATATGTTCGCATACTTGCATTCATTTATCTGTATTGCATGCATTGGGCTCGGCACGTCATACTAACTGCATTGTATTTCAATTCCAAGTTGAATACATGTATCGATTGTTGCATCTCATATGCCATCTTAGAATAGCCGAGCCTATTATAGTTGCTTTTTTGCATGTGTTGCATTAGGCATTCTTAGCATAGTTAGAATTCATGCATGATTTCTAATTAGCTTCTTTCTTTGGCTCGGAGTACTCGGTAAGTGTTTATGCTTTAGCATCCTTGCATGTGTGTGAGTGACTGCCATGATAGCATGCTTATCATGAGGTTATGTGCTTATGTGATGTAACTGCCTAAATGCCTATGGGTGAAGGTTGGGTTGCTTGAGTTGGAATAATTCGTCGAAGCTCGTGTTTTAGCCTACTTGCGAGTAGCAAACTTCAATCCATTTTCAAAACAAACGGATATGCGATGCTTTGTTCCAACTTAGGCAATCCAGTCTATACTTGTATGTTGTGCGCATCACATAGTAATTTTAGGCTAATAAATCGGAATAAGAGCACATGTGTTTTCAAAAACTCGATATCATGCTTAGTAGTGGCTGATCTTCGATCGAGCAAGCGGGGGTGCTCATGAAATGACCTTCCCCAATCGTACCCAAGTTCCTGAGCCGAGGCAACTTTGGTGATGACGGACACGTGGCCTTAGGCACGAGTCAGGGTTTCCTAAATTCCCCCAAAACAGAATATTTAGGTGGTGACTCTGTATCTGGCAAAGCAGTCCATGTTTGACACTTCTTTCTAAAAATTTGTTTTTCAAAATGATTTGCCGGATTTGGACTCTTTGATGATTTATCGGTCCCGCATTGCACTTTGCAGGATTAGATTCAGAATCGTGACGTTTGAGTCTGAACTGTAGTAAGCCCAATGAACAAAACGGGATTTTCCCGGGACGTTCGGGCGCGTCTACAACAGCATGTTTAAAGGTTTTAATTATTTTTCTACTGGTAAAGTCAAAGGTTCCTATCTTATAGATAGTGTCTGGTTTAACTTTAGGGATAGTCCATTTATCTAAGGCTTTCCTTACATCTTGGTAGGCGACTAACTCGGCCGCTTCTAATGTAGAAGCTACTGTATTGGCTACTGTAGTGATTGTATCATCTGTAGGTGCAGTACCCATAACGTTGTATGGGGACCATATATGTATAATTTTGATAAAATATAATTATAATACAAATAGTACTAAACTTGGCTCTGATACCAAGAGAGGTGCTAACACAAGGTAAAGCTAAGCACGTTTGTCAATGACTTACAAGGATATGACCTAACTGCAATCACTACTAACCGGTCTATCTTGACCCGACTTGAATGACGTCCCACTTAACCTAACACAGTTCTACCCTCAATTAGCACAAACCTAGGAATACTACTATTCATATTATTATTATATTAAATTTAAATTATGCCATATATGGTCTCATGAAATTACTGTAGATGAGGAGGTGGCCGGACAACCACTGCCAACAAGCAGATCTGCTCTTGGATTTGCTGCTCAATTAACTGTATTTGATTATTAATATTCTATAATTGTTGTGTCCTTACAATCTATAAATGGCAATTATCAACAGTAAGCTAGAAATACGCAAATTGTAATATGTTAATAAATCATGTAATTCAACAAGTCTATTTATAGGCATACATTAAAATATTAAAAGATTAAAAAGAAATACTTACAACCAGAACTGCAAACTTTATTAAATAGGAAAGATGCACAGAGAGAGAGAGAGAGCACACTTATGTTAAGACTTAAAACACTCTGAAAAAAAAAAAGAACTTTTCCTCAACAAGGGTGAGGCTATCTCTTATATAGACACATAAAAGATAGGATAAGATAAGGGTGAGGACATGTGGCGTATCCTAGATGGGTGGAGTCGATCGTCCTTATCCTCAACTGACACAGCACCTTATCTTTATTGTTCTGTACTGGACAGCTAGGTAGTAGGACTGGATGACAGACAAGGAATATGCTTTTGCCGAAAGTTATTATCCTGTTAATTTGTCGTTTTGTGCCGACATAGTGATGGTGGAGGACAAGCTCATGCAGCCTTTCCTTTTCCTTTCCTGTCTTCTTTGTTTCAATTTTTTTTGAAATAAGACTAGTCAAAGAGTCCCAAAAATCACCAAGATTAGGTTCATTGTCGGCAGGGTCTTGAGATTCACCAGCAAGGACCGCAAGCTCACTTTCATCCTGATCTAGGTCTTCTTCTGGATCAGGTTCTTGACTGCTGGAGACAGGTTTCATACTAGTATCATCACTGGATAGGGACTGAAGGAGCTGTTCCTTCATATAATCCATACTTTTGATAATTAATTCCTATTCGGACAAATCGGGATACTTTTGTCATAATTCTGTTTGAATCTGTAAAAACGGATTCTTTATTACTGGAGTTGCTAGGAGTAATTTAGGAACAGCATCCTAGCATGCCTTGGTATGAGCATGGATTTTCTGTAAAGTCTCCTGCTGTTGCTTAGAGGTATCAAGCCCCTTTGTCCACCACTTCACAAAGAAAACTCTTTTGAGTCGTGGGATTTTATTCTGACAATCACATTGGAAATCGCACTTCCATATCCATGGAATTCCAAAGCGAATGACAAAATGGACAACAGATTTAGACATTGAAATGTCCTTGTATACTGGAAGACGACTGTAGGCAATTTGCCATTCATTAAAAGCCTATTAAATAGATTCTGAAAAAATTTCTAATTGGAGCTCGAACTTATCCCACCAAACGAGAAACCAGTCGGGGAAATCGTTTTTGAGGACATCAGGAACAATGCGGAGAAACCAGGAATGGTTCCGAGGGGGATTCTGGTAATAAAATGCATAAGTAAATGCAGCAATATAATCCCAATAATTGTAACGGGATTCCTTGTTAAGGATATTCAAAAAAGCCTCCAAACCCTCTTCCCAAACCAAGCCAAAGCCAACTTCACTTTCGAAACAAAAATGCAAGCTTATATGACTTTTTTAGAGAAAAATAAAACCTTATAATATGCCACATAAGAAAGGAAAAACACTGCTTATATATATATGATTACTAACAATTTTTAAATTTACACCAATTTTAACCTTCATCAATTTGTCAAAAAAAAATTAAATGTAAAATTTTAAAAACACTCAACTCAAAAACTCATTTAACATTTATAGTGCTATGTTCTTGTTAAATAATATCTACGGGATTATATGAGAATGCATTAAATAAGTATTTCTTATTTGAGTCATATGATTTTTTTATTATTTTTATATAAATTTTTATAAAAAATAAAGACGTACATTAAATAAACAAATTCCAAACAACCCCAAGTATTATTACAATCAAGGTTAAATGGGTTTCATGTTAACAATCGGTTAAGGGAAAATGGGTCTCATAGTTCTTTGTTAACACCCATTGTTTGGTTCTTACCTCTTTATTTGGTTCTTAGTTCTTTGTTAAGAATCTGAAACAAAATGGATCCAGTATCCTAAAACATGGATGCAGTCAATAAGATACTAAGTAATTCCTTTTTGACATAATTCCCTAAGATTTTAAATACTTATCCTTTCCTCTTCTCTAATCTTATCCTCTTATGGAAGAAGTGTGTGTGTGCTTTTTTTTTTTTTTTTTGTGTGTTTGTTTGGGGTTGAAGTTGTTTTTGTTTTGATTTTTTTGTTGTTTGCTTTTTGTTTTTGTTTTATATTCTCTGTATTGGTTAAGGGTGGGGGAGAGAATAGTCAACATGGATGGAACTCTTGTTTTGTTTTTGTTTGTAGTTAAAGGTTCTTTTGCTTTTCTATTTTTTTTAAGTACTCATTTTCATTCTTTATTTGTAGTTAAAGGTCTTAGTTTCATCAAGTCTCTACCATATTTGATTATTATAAGCCTCTTTCACAAATTTAGCAATATGGTCTATCTAGCAAAGAAACTATTTCGTGTGTATGTGTTTTGTAGTTGTTGTTATTGGTGGTGATGAAACAGATTATAAATTTTTTTTTTTTTTTGGACAAGTAAGAGAGATAGAAGATGAAGAGGAGAATCCATCCATTTTGGTGAATGAATAGATAAAAAATAAAAATTTAAACAGATATATGTGCATGTGTGTATGTACTAGATATATTTGAGTGATAGTGGTAGAAAATTTCAACAAATAGGGAAAAAGAACAAAAGAGAGGGGAGAGACTATATATATCACAATTTGAATAGATAAAAAAATAAACGGACAAGAAAAAAATAGGCTTGTGAAATTCAACAGACAGGGAATATTAAGTTTGAATTTCAATAGATAGGAAAAAATAATTGAACAGATAATAAACTTAACGCAAATTTTCAATTGATATAAAAAAATTTGAACAAATACATAGAATTTAGGGGAAAATATTGAACAGAAATATTGAAAATTGAACAGATAAATAGAATTTTAAGGAAAAAATTGAATAGATAGATAAAATTTAGAAGAAAAATTGAACAAATAGGGAGAAAAATTGAACAGATAGTCAAAAAATTTGAATAGATAAATATAAATTTAAACCGATAGACAAAATATTTGAACAGATAGTCAACAAAAAGTCAAATAGATAAAAAAAGTCAAGGAATAAAATTAGAAACAAAATATCTTTTACGACTTCCTACCAAACTATTTCACAAAGCGTAGATTTCTCACCAACAAAAAATATTTATTGACTCGTTTGGGAACAGGCTAATTTAGTAACTTTTTGGCTAATTGGCTAAAAAGGTAGGTAAAAAAAACTTGTATGTTTGGGATGACTTTTTGGCTAATTACGAAAAGCTGTGCAAAAAGTAGAGAGAAAAGAGAATCTTTGACTTTTTTGTATGGGTTGTTGGCTTTTTGGCTAAAAAGGTAACTTTTTGGCTAATTGGCTAATTTAGCCACTCCCCAAACGGGGCTGAACTTAGATTGAATTTATCACTAATTTTTTAAAAAATGATAAAATAATAAATTTAACATATGCAATAAAAAATTGATATTATCACCAATTATTATTTTTTAAATAATAAATTTAACATATACAACAACAACAAAAATTTCCATATCAAATTAACATATATCAATTTGCCCGCTATTTAAAAACATTTCCCACGCCAAATTTGGAAGGTTTTGTGGAAATGCTCTCATACAAGTCATTTTGCGTAGTATCAGTTTCCAGCACTGAAAGAACCCAAGGGCGAACACGCATAAAACGAAAACCTCTGTGCGTAGGGTTTAGCTTCGCTAATCTCTAGATATCGAAGAAAATTCCATTGAGGTATCGCAAAATCTGCGATAAAACTACGTGCATTCTAGAATTTCGAATCTCTCAGTCATCATGGCTCGTGATCCAAACAATGCGGTGATAATCCCGAAGAAGAAGAATGAGATGAAGGACGAAGATCTTGTAAGTTCAATGCAATGTTTGGTTGCTGATAGGAAACAATGTTGTTTAGTTTTTCAAAATTTTAATCTCATTTGGCTCTGTGAATGTGCAGTCAGAGGAGGATTTGGCTTTGAAGAAGCAATTGGAGTTGTATGTGGAGAGGATTCAGGACTCCGATACGGCTTTACAGGAGGCTGCCCTTCAGAGTATGAGGTAGAGACAGTATTTGTGAATTTTTAATGTGTTTTCCAAAAATAATGCAATGTTGCCTTATTTGTCATACTATATGCTACTAACTGTGTGGTTATCAGAGCATCTCCATCAAAATAGTCAAAGTTTTAGGCCTCGTTTGGCAAGTGACTTTTTTAAATTTTGCCTAGCGTTGAAAGCTAGCTACATGTAACTAGTGAATATGAGTTGAGTCAAAATGCCTAATCATATGCCTATTGCATTGGAATTGAAAAAAGTGAATCACACTAGGCATTTTAACTAACAAGTATTATATGCCTAGTGCATTGGAAATGCTCTAACTGTGTGGTTATCAGAGCATCTCCATCAAAATAGTCAAATTTTTAGTTAAATTTTAACTGAAAGTCTATTTTTCTATTTTAATATTATCTAATACATTTTCCAACAAACTCTCTATTCTTTATTTCATTTGTGTAGTCCTCTTTCTCTAGCTATATGTAGCTGGTGGTTTGATATTAAACTAAACTAGCTAGTCAATAATTGAGTTTGATGGAGTGTGTTTCCATGGTTGTGTGCTATAAAATAGCCAAGAGAGGACTCTAATGAGCTTGATAATGATGCTCATGCTAGAAACACTATTTGGTTCAATTTTGTAGTTTAGAGATATTGACAAATTGAAAAACTTAGTGAGGGGACTTTGGTATTAATTTGTTGGGTAAATTACAAATAACCCCTGAGGTGTACTTAAAATTTGATTTATAGTTTTCAAAAACAATTTTCTAAGTTTTCAATTTGTATTTTTATATTTTTAAGTTTTTTAAAAATATTTTAATGATTTTTTTTTTAAAATTTCAATCTTAATATATTTAAAAAATAAAATAATTGTACCAAAATCTTTAAAAAAATTTACTAACTATAACAAAATACAAAAAATGTATTGAATTTTCATAATTTTTTTGATTTTTTTTATCTTTTTGTATTTGGTGAATTTTTTAAAATTAATTTTCACAAATATTATACTTTTTAAACATATTTCAGCGTTTTTCGATTAGATGAATCCAAAAATAAAAAATTTGCATAAAATATTTAAAAAATTCACTAAGACTCAAAAAACCAAAAATTCAATTTTCTGAAAAGTAGACTCAATTTGTTGGAACCAAACATAGTTAATTGCTCTTGTGATTCTAGAAATTACATTCTGCCCTTAAAATTTCTGATCACATAATAAATAACTCATTTCACTAATTAACCATTAAGTCAATTAACAATTTTTAATAATATCAGCAATATATATTTCAATTAACAATTTTGGTACTTTCATTGTTGTATTATACGGATAATTACGAATTTCATTTTTTGAGTCAACTTTGTTAATTGACAAATTCTAACAAGGGATATTTGTAATTTCTAGAATCACAAGAGACAATTTGTATTTTAAGCAAACCTCAGGAGGTAAATTTGTAATTTACCCTAATTTGTTCTGCAAAACTGAATACCTTTTGCTGTAAGAATAGTTATGATCTGTGGTACTGAGTATTGGAACATATTATATCTTCTCACTCAACAAATTGAGCCATTGGAATTCAGGACTACCATTTGTGAGGTTTCCCTGATTCAATTTGTGGGGTAGCAAAGCTAGCTTTTATTAGATAACAATTTGTGAGGTTTCCCTTATTTGTTAAGTATTTTCCATTTTGTCTGCCTATATCTTAGGTTCGTTATGGTTTTGTTCAGCAAATCACAATATTGGAATCACTAAAGATCACCACGGAATAGTTAAAAGTATTTGTTGTAATGAGATAGAATTTATTGTTTATTTGCTTTCAGCTTACGCAGTGCACTTTGTGAGTAACAACAGTTATGATCAGGAACTCACTGAAAAATGAGATCAATGCTAATTGAATTTTAGGATATTTACAAATGATCAAATAGGGTTAGCATATAAAATGCATGTAGAATCATGAGTGGGCCATAATCTTTAATTCAATGGTAGCACAACCATTTTTGGGGCCTTAGGTGAGATCTCAAATTAAGGTCTTTTGATAATGAAATATTAATTTAAATGACTATTTCTTAATTTTCAAGTTGTAAATTTTTTTCATGTAAGTTTCACTTTTCTAACTTTTTGAGAAGCAAAATTTATTAATTTAATTTTTGTAATAATTATTTTCTAACATTTTTCAATCGATATAATATCACTAAAAAACTGCACTTAGTTTAGTTCCTAATTGATGATATCAATAATCCATTTAATATTTTTTGTGACACAATCAAGATCTTAAATAGGATTTTAACAATTTCAGTTTTGAATTTTTTCTGTGTAAAAGAAACTGTTACAGGTATTGTCAATAACATTCTATAGGCAATGCATGTATTTATAAAAGAATATAATCTTTTAATGTAATTTAGTAACATTCTATTCTATATGTCAATTTCAGAGTTTTTTTTTTATTTATTTATTATTTTCCCCGACATTTGTCATTTGCACTGGAACTTTGTCTAGATGATTGTTGCATTGCTCAGTAAATCGATTGGAGTGGTACACCTACTGGCAAATAACTTATTCCAAAATTGTCTGCATGTTTAAGTCTAATATTTAGCTGTTTTTTAACTTTCAGCATGCCTGATAGATGTTTTGCTTCATGACAGTCTGCAGCTAACTAATGTGTGAATGGAGTTTTTCGCATGGCTGTGTTTTCCGGAAAATGAATATAGAAAGCAAAAAAAAGTCCAAACAGACCCGTAATCATTCATACAAATACAATTTGGTTTGATAGTGCAACTAAACCTTTGCCTTTCAGGCAGGAGATACTGACCTCAACCAGCTCTATGACTTCAGTTCCAAAGCCATTAAAGTTTTTGCGTCCTCATTATGCAACTCTAAAAGCATACTACGATAGAATGGCAGATTCGGATCTGAAGGTATCAAACTGTTGGGATGGCCCCTTCCGTTATTCATTTTTGTGTACTGTGACCTGTCTGATTCACATTTTCCTTTTAACACAGTATTTACTAGCAGATGTACTTTCAGTTTTGGCCATGACCATGTCTGCAGAAGGAGAACGGGTATGCTGAATTATTTTACGTTTTACATTTCATTATGCATTCTTAATATCACTCTGTTTTGACATTAGCTTACTTGGTTCTGGGAGGCAACTTTTTGGCCATGCCATTATCCTCTATTCTCCCATATGCGGTAATGAATATATGGTTTTGACATTTTATATTTATGATACTTGGTCAACTTGCGTATTATGGTAATAACAAATTTACTTGATATAGAATGTTGGATGTTTGCGCTGAAGTGTGTCTAAATATTGTTGAGTTCTAGGTTTTGTGTTGTGCTGAAGTATATATGATATTTCCATTATTATGTCAATTCTTTTAGGAGAGCTTAAAGTACAGGTTGTTGGGCTCTGAAGGTGATATAGTTTCATGGGGCCATGAATATGTGAGGTAAGCATCATCAAACTAAATATTAAAAGGGTATCAGTTAATATTCGTTGCTTGTTTTGTTGATTCGTTAGATATTTTATTTTGTCTCAAATTTTATGGTGGCCTACTTTGTGGTGTGGAGTATAATGAAACTAATTTTTTTGTTTTAGGGCATGATGTTGATTGGCTTGGTACTTACATTAATGTGGTCTAGGACACATTAAATATAATTTATTTATTTTTCACTAATTAATTTTAATTTATGTTCTAATTTGTAAGGCCCTCTAAAAACCACAACTTCCTTTCACCCCAGATGGGTGTTGGCATATCAAACTATTTAATTTTGTTTATTTATTTAAAAGGCTTTTATCTTGGTGGCCTTACACATTGTGACTTGTCTTGAACAAAAGTATTTTGACTTCTAATCTTGGGGGTGACCTAGTTTGGATTATTTGTTTTGTAGTGTTAGTTGCATTCAAGAAGCAACGTTTTTTGTCTTCTTAAATTTTTTCCCTATATTATTCTGATTATTATATATGGTTGTGATAAACAGGATGTTATATTCATTTTTTGTGTAATATCGGTAATGTTGCGGCACATGTGCATTGTATTATTTTAATGTCATGGTCATATTACAAGAATTATTATTATTATTACTATTATTATTTATTTATTTATTTTAATTTATGAGTCCTACCACCTTATTTTACTTTGTTGTTGTTGAATTTTCATTTCTATTAACCCTCATCAGTGCGTAACTTGTTTGTGATAGGAACTTAGCTGGAGAAATAGTAGAAGAGTATATGAAGCGACAGGTTATGATTCCTATCTTTTGAATTGTTATAAGAGTTCTACTTATTAAAAAAAATATTATAAGAGGTTTTCTCGTTGGCTTACTTACTACTAAGTACATATATATCTTTTATTTGCTTTTACTGTGTAATCATGCGGGGTCTTGTATGTTTAAATATATTATCATGTTTTCTGTTATACTGTTAATATTCATGCTTTTGACATTTATGGGGGGCACTGTCTTGATAATATCAAATAATAGCTCATTCAGTTACACAGGTACGAAATTTGGCCTTTTTTTCCTTTTTGCGGTGGCACATGTATTACATTAATGGGTTAATTATGTTGTATCCCTTTTGTTTTATTAAGTGTATTTCCTCATTTGCATAAATCATTTCAGAGTGAAGACTTGTCTGTTGATGATCTAATGGAGCTTGTAGAACAAATTGTTGCTTTTCTCATGGAGGTAATGACTCATTTAACAATTTTTGAGTGGTTCTCCTCTTTGTTACTAGGAGACAGGGTTGACATCTATGAAGCATTGACACTACAAAAATGTTGTTGTATAAGTACAAGGTGCATACTTGGTATGGGTATGCATACTGGTATGGTTGCACACATACTGAGTACCTGAAATACTTAATCTAATACTTTTTGAATGTTGGGTATAGCTAGGGTAAAGGATGGGTATGGCTCAAATGTGGGATGAATACAACTTGGGCCAAGTTTGGGAACCACCTCAAATAGCCAAAAAGTGAAAAAAGTCACTACCAAAAAGTTAACTATTTTCTCTATTTTTTTGTACGTCTTTTTATAAAAAGTTAAAAAACCAACTAAAATAGGTAGTTCCCAAAACAACCCTCAGTTATGAGATAGATACATTTTGGGAATTTTTGTGGATATGTTGAGATATAAATGTAACCAAACCAAACCAAACTTTAAGTCCCATCAGATGGGGTCGGCTACATGAACAATTATATTGTTTTTTGTTTTTTTAAAATTAAAAATAGTGTATTTTTGCAATTATCAAATATTTGGAAAAAAATCGCTTTCTTTTTTGGCTTTCTCTTCTCTCCGACTCTCCCTCTCTCCATCTTCTTCCCTGTTTTTTTTCAACAACCCTCTCTCTTGGAGTACCCATCTTCAACCCAGTTTTTTCTTCTATCTTTGTCTGTTGTTTTATATTTTCTAATTGTGACTTTCATTATTTTTTATATTTAATTTTCTAATATCATGCACTATTACAAATTATAAAATTGTACTTTTTTCGTACCCTAGCAATACCCGTATCCTATTTTTTAAAGTTTTTTTTTTTTTTTTTTTTTTGGGGGGGGGGGGGTATTAGTCTACCCATAACATACCAGTACATGGTTCCTAGGTTGACATATTATGTGAATTTGTTTCAATGTATTAAGTCAAAATAGAGCCCTTCTTTCTTTTCTTTTTTATGTGAACAGCAAGTCAAAATATAGCTTGGGACAACATTTCATGGGGATTTATTTCTAGTTTTTGTTGTATCTTCCTTACAGCACAATGCCGAATTTGAGGCTGTAGATCTTCTGATGCAGGTATTATACGTTGTCATTTTTCTCACTTTTCTTCAAAATATTGCATGTAAAAGATATCTTGAATTATTCCAGGTTGAAGAACTTTATTCGGTACTGGAGCACGTGGACAGTACGAACTATAAAAGGACATGCCTGTACCTCCTCAGTGCAGATAGGTTAGTGAATCCTGAGAATCTTAAATTAACTTTTGAGTTTGCAGGACTGAACGTTTATTTGTCTTTTGTATGCCTTTTGTTTTGGTATCTAAATTATGTATTGAGTTGCTATAAGAATTTTTTTCTTTTTAGATTAGAATTCGAAATTTGAATCCTATTAAAATCGTAGACCATTGTGATGCACAAAATAAATTTAAGAGTTATTTACATGAATACCCCTCAAACGATTAAAAAGTATTACTTTGACCCCTTGAATTATAAAAGCGTACAAATAGACCCTCTAAACTATTGAGAAGTATCACTTTGCCCCCTAAACTATAAAAGCGTACAAATGCACCCCTTAAACTATTGGTGTATTTGATTTTGACCCCTTCCGTTAGGGAGTCCAATTTATACGCTTTTATAGTTTAGGGGTCCATATGTACGCTTTATAGTTTAGGGGGCAAAGTGATACTTCTCAATAGTTTAAGGCGTCCATTTGTACGTTTTTATAGTTTAAGGGGTCAAAGTGATATTTCTCTCAATAGTTTGGGGGTCTTCGTGTAAATAACCCTAAATTTAATTGGTAGTCTATTTCCTGATAACTGTGTGGTTTGAGCAATGAGTAGTTGATTAACATTTTGTTTTAACTGATTCTCAAAGTTTTGCGTTGTAGTTTGCTACAAGTTCAAGAAGGTTTAGATTATCTAAATAACTTAAATTTCTAATTCTAAATTAATTTTATAATTTAATAAATGATTTTACTGCAAACGTAGGCGATGAATTTAAGTGAGTTTGAGTATCTTATAATCATACATGCTCATGTACCTATATTACAGCGACAGACAAAGCAACATACTTGTATTTTTTCTTTTGGAGCAACAATTTAAGCATTGTCTTAGGAGCTTTTGAGTTGTTTGGGAAAAGATTGAAAGCTGGGGGAGGGGGTGGGATGGAAAACTTATGTTTGGGTCCCATATTCGGAAAGGTTAATGTATCACTTGGGGAGTGACAGGTTGATGTAGTTGCGTCTCTATTGATGGCTAATAAGAGGGAGCCCTGCCAAGCACATAAGTATATTGACTTTGTCTACTCTCTCTCTCTGTGTGCAGATTATTGGAAAAGGTGCTTCATATATGTGTGTGTATTTGATGCACACTACTCTTACATGTAACATGACATTTTTTATTTTTCTACATGATGAAATTTAGAGGACAGAAATGTAGCCTTCAGTTTTCTGTTCTTTGATTGGAAGATGACATTCAAATAACAGAAATTCTTTAGGGGGCCAAATTGCTATTCATTTTTGTGCCTCATGGTATTGTGATTTTGCTAAGCACAGTAGCCTTGCAGCTTTCTCTTTGCAAGACAAAAACACATGTATTCTGGCATTTAGTATTTCAACATCTTGCAGATACATTCCTGATGCAGATGGTTTGCCAGTTCTAGATGTTGTGTTTGCAATTTATCTAAAATTTGAAGAGTACCCAAGTGCACTTCAGATTGCTCTATTCCTTGACAACTTGCAGGTTTGCACTTAATTAGGCACATCAAATATTTTATTCTCCCTCTTTGCCTGTGTAAAATAAATAATGACACCGGATACAAATATATTTGAGATTTTAAGTTTTGTTGATAATGACTGGATAACTATTATATCTTCACATTTCAGGAAAATGAGATAGAATGGTCGGATGGTCTTCTCACTGCCCACTTTTCTGATGTTTATCTAACACTATTTATTTATTGGCAGTATGTGTATCAGATTTTTACGACTTGTGATGATCTGCTATTAAAGAAGCAATTTTGTTACATTCTTGGTCAACATGTAAGTCTTGTTTTTCTATTATAATAGTGGTGGGTTCAAGATTTGTAGAACTCATATATTTCCTTAATGAATCATGTATTCATTTTGATTTCTTCTTGGCTTTAACTCTCAAGATTGCCTCTCCCATGAAAATACTATAAGCTACTAGTTTATTCATGGAAATGGTATCTTTCCCTGTTCTTAAATTTCAGCTTGATTGTTATAGTATGAGGTGTTGTATAGACTCTAGTCATGTAATTTTTATTCTGCTTCATGACCTCTCTGTTAGACATGATATCTCAATTTGGTGTCTTGTCCCTTGCTTTAAAATAATCTGGCATGCCATATTTTTAATTCTTTTTGGGTGGGATGTTGATGGTAAAGTTATCGTATAGATAGGGTGTGTAATCCATGTCTATAAATATTAAAAAAAAAAAAAGAAAAAAAAATGATAGGTTGTATGATACACACGAAATCTGTAAAGTTGGGTCACAGTTAAAGTCATTACGGCAAGTAGAAAGGCAAATGTAAAGATAACAGATGTCTTATTAGAAGTTGGGCTTGCACTATTTACCCCTTTTGCATGACATCTAGTTAATTTCCTTTTTGATTGAATGCAAATGGTTGTTTGCTCATTGAATTTCTTTCATACAGCGTATAACTTTTGTTCTCGATGAAGAGATGTCTGGAGATGATGAATGCAGGGAGACATTGCAAGGAATTACCAACAACGGCAAGTTAAGTGAAGGTTATCTTATGCTTGCTCGTGATATAGAGGTCATGGAGCCCAAATCTCCCGAGGATATTTATAAGGTTGAGATTTCTAAGATATCCATACTAACTCTTGATATCACCTTTGATATTGATAGTTGAAGTAATTGTTGCATCTTTTAAAGGAATTTCTAAGCACATGTTATTCCTAAGTTGTTTTCTTCATTAAGCCTGGTATTATTTAACCAGGCACATTTGCTCCATGGCCGGGCTAGTGCTGGTGCAAGTGTTAATTCAGTCAGCCAGAACTTGGCAGCTACATTTGTTAATGCATTCGTGAATGCTGGCTTTGGTCAGGTAAAAGTGTGGTTCATTTACATAGGAAATTTTAGAGGCAAATATTTAGGGGCAGGTTCATGTATCGTTTACTGGTTTTATTGTCACAGGACAAGTTAATGACAGTTCCATCTGAAGCTTCAAGTGGTGGTTCTTCAGGAAACTGGGTCTTTAAGAATAACGAACATGGAAAAGCCAGTGCTGCAGCAAGTCTGGTATTGTGTTCTCTACTACCAGTCGATTTGTTGTTGCAAATTCTTTTATTGAAGGATTATCATTTTCACACATTGTAGGGTATGATTCTTCTCTGGGATGTTGATTCTGGACTTGCCCAAATTGATAAGTATTTCCACAGTGATGACAAAAATGTCATTGCTGGTGCATTGTTAGGAGTTGGTATCTTGACTTGCGGTGTCGAGCATGAATGTGATCCCGTGAGTTCTAGGTCACGTTTTTTGCAAAAAAGACCTAAGATTGTTGTATGTAATTTGAAATCTCAGTTTTCTTTTTTCAGGCATTGCGACTTCTTGCTGATTATGTAGATAAAGAAGATTCTTCTATCAAAATTGGTGCAATAATGGGTCTGGGCCTTGCTTATGCTGGTGCCCAATGTCCGCAAGTGAGGTTCCTTGCTTATATTTTTTCTTTTTTTCTTTCTTTCTTTTTTTTTTAATTTTTTTTTTTCGTTCATTCTTTTTGGCGCTATTTGGAAGCCCATGAAAATAATACTATGTGTGGTAGACATGAGCCACCTTTTTTCACCATTTATGATTCACGAGGCACATCAACAGAATTATTCTATTTATTTTTTCCATAAAATGATGATCTGAGGTTATGGGAGTTTGAAACTATATATACATATATAACTGTCTCTGTGTGTGTGTGTGTGTGTGTGTGTGTGTGTGTGAGAGAGAGAGAGAGAGAGAGAGAGAGAGAGAGAGAGAGAGAAATTTGATGAGCGTTTATTCATTTCCTTTTCTTTGTATGTTAAATTTGGTTAAAGTTGTTTAATCTACTGTTTCTCAGATCCATAGTAAATGATCTCCTATCCTTGGAATACAAAAACACCCCTTTACTTGTTTGTCCATTTTCTTTGTATGATATATTTATTTTCAATTGAAGCTGACTAATTATACATTATTTGTCAGATCCGTAGTAAATTGTCTCGTGTCCTTGAAGATAAGAAAATGCCTCTGGATGTGATTGTATTTACTGCAATTTCATTGGGTTTGGTGTATGTTGCTTCCTGTGATGAAGATGTTTCTCGGACAATTATATCTGCATTAAGACACCGAAGTGTGTCTGAATTAGGGCATCCCCTCACTCGTCTTTTGCCTCTTGGACTCGGCCTTCTATATCTTGGGAAGCTGGTAACTTAAAATCACAAGCTATGAAAGTTTTTAATTAATTTTCTATAATTTTATTTGTAGTGTATCATAGTTTGTTTTTGTTCATTTTTAAATCAATGGAGTGCAAGTCAGAAACACGCACACACAACTCTCACTTGCACTCCATTGATTTGCAATTAGTTTCCCCATTTCCCATTTATATGATATTTTCCCTTTTTATTTTGGTGTTGTCTCTGAAATGTTATTATTTAGTGACAACAGATTGCACCTTATTGACTTGGGACTTAGTTGTTATTTCTATCGTTCTTTTTTCTCTCTCTCTCTCCCCCTTTTTTTTTTTTGTTTTGTTTTGAAATCCCATCCTGTTTTTTAACAGGAAATGGTGGAGGCAACTTTACAGATTTCAAAGACATTAAATATGAAAATTAGGAAACATTGTTACATGACCGTATTTTCCTGTGCTTATGCTGGGACTGGGGATGTGCTCAAGGTGTTTACTCTAAGCCTTTCAATTCGAATTGGAGTTCGCTCTGTTATGTTGATGAAATTAGCTGACCGTCCTTTTTTCACACAGGTCCAATACCTACTGGGTCAGTGTGCCCAACATCTTAAGAGGGGAGAAACCCACCAGGGACCGGCTGTACTTGGAATTGCTATGGTAGCAATGGCTGAAGAATTGGGTCTTGAAATGGCTATTCGCTCTTTAGAGCATCTTTTACAGTATGGAGAGCAGAATATCCGAAAGGCAGTTCCTTTGGCTCTTGGTCTCCTCTGTATATCAGACCCTAAGGTAATCAACCCTTAGATATGTTTACGATAACAAAAAATTCCTTAGATATCTTTTGCCAAGCTGAGCACCTTGACAATGTTTGAATTGCAGTTGAGCAAGATTATATACTTACTTTCCATGGGTAATATTGCCAAGTAATTTATGATTGGATGTTCTAACCCAGGTAAACGTTATGGACACATTAAGCAGACTTAGTCACGATACAGATATAGAAGTAGCAATGGTATTTTCACTTTTATATAATATGATGATTATTCTTATTGTTATCAAATTCTAGTTAGTTACAGCCTAAAGTTCGTCATGTTATTCTGGTTAGTTACAGCCTAAAGTTCGTCATGTTTGTCTGGATTTTACAGGCTGCCGTCATCTCCTTAGGTTTGATTGGTTCCGGGACCAACAATGCTAGAATAGCTGGCATGCTTCTCAATCTTTCGAGTTATTACTACAAAGAACCTAGGCTTCTCTTCTGTGTAAGCTTCTCTTGGAGTTACTTGCATATAGTGCATCTCAGCTTTCCTTCCCTTTTTAAAGTGTTCGATTAGAGATTTAATGATATGTGTTGTCTAATTGTGCAGGTACGAATTGCTCAAGGTCTTGTGCATTTGGGGAAAGGCTTGTTGACTCTTGCTCCATATCATTCTGAGCGCTTCTTGCTATGCCCGTAAGTGTTTCTTCTTGTGAGAGATGATGGGTGAGCTGGTTGAGGATTTCCCTCTGGGAAGATGACAGGCATGGGTATGGCTCAACTAGAGGTGTGAGAGGAGAGGCAAGGACAACCTTAAGAGGGAGAGGGTGGCAGTGGAGAGCTGGAGTACCAAAGAGCAATGTAGGGGACATATGGCCTGCTTGGAGGTCCCCTTTGTATAGGGTGGCATGCCAGCTCATCTGAGAACACGTTGCATGACCCCCTTGGCTAGGCAAAATGGAGGGATTCAAGTTCAAACTTAGCAACCTCTGATGCCGGCCTCGAGGCATGTATCATATGTGGACAAAGGGTGGGTATGATGCATCCATTTCTGGGTGTATTAGGGCAGCTCAAAGGTAGGTATGATGCAGCCATTGAGGTGTCAGGCGTTGGTCAAAGCCCCTCTCTCTTTGACTGGATGATCTTTGAGTTCTAGCCTCTAATCCTCAAGTCATCCAATGGTCCTGAGCGTGGCACCTGGGTCATGCTCCCAACCTATGTAGCTAGAGTCAATGTTTTGAAAACCGCACCAGATTGAACTGTTGACCAGTCCATTTTTTGGTCCAGTCAACCCGCCAAACACATTTACTAAGAAACCCTCCATTAAACCGCCAAACCGCCCAACTGCTTGAATCAGTGCCAGTTCCTTAGAAACAGATGACCCGCAAGGCATGCTTTAAGGCTGAACATGTAATGGGAAGGAGTTTCGAACTTGTGACCACCTTCTTGGACTAAATGCTGCCAAACATTTGACTACCACTATTAATTTTTGCAAAGGTTTATATATAATAGATTTATTCACATATTTCAAGAAATTAGTGCCAAAAAATAGACTTTTGCATACTTACATTTATATATATACCAAAAATTATATATATTTATATACAATAATATATTAATACATACATTAAGAACTTAAGCTTTATGTAATTTTTTGGTTATTTTAATACCTTTATTTTTATAAATTGTTTAATATATTTATAAGGTAATTAGGGCGGTGTAAAACGTTGTCCAATTCACTAAAATCGCACCAATCCACGCTAATATATCCACTATGGATTAAACTTTGAAATTTATAATCCACTTTCGAAACTGGTATTCTCCACTATAGTTAATACATATATATTTGTTAATCTCTAATGAAGTATCAAAATAAAAAAGAGTATGAGAGAAATTTAAGATGTGAAATTTGTTATAAATTAGTAGTTATATATATGAAAAATATTATGTAAAATTAGTTAGTGTTATATATATGACAAATATTATGTAAATTAGTGTTATATATTATGCAAATGCTTGATAATTGTTTAAGAATATTATTCAATCAACTAGCAAATTGAAACGTCGTAAACTACTGAAACTACGGTTTGGTTATTTACCAATCTACCATTCACGATTTGGTTTATAAGTTTACTCTCAAACCATCCGAACTGTACCACGCACACCCCTAGAAGTAATTATAACATTACGATTTGATTCTGGTTGACCCAATAGTTGAACTAGTGACCCTTGACCCGGTGATTTTTTCGAAACGGTCTGGGTTTGAGAACATTAGTTGAGGCATTTGTCTTCCAAAACGGAGACCTCACTCAGGTGGGGTGATTGGTCCTCGTGTCCATCGGCTGGAGATGACACATGGTGTGCAAGGCTAGCGAGGTACCCATGAGGCCTGGACCCATATAACTACACTTCTATTAAGAGTACTTCAGGGCCCATAAGAACTTTTTAATCTTAGGTAAAGAACTGGTTTGCAAACAAATCAGCAGGAGATGACCAGTTATTGGGGTGTTTGTTAAAAGGTTCTTCCAAAAGGGGTAGCTTTCACTTCAGGAGTGAGTGACCCGTTATTTATTTATTTTGGATGTGTTTGTATCAAATGAAAACGTTTTTGTGAAGCTTTAATTACATGATTGACATCTAAACTACTCCATTTTGTATTTCAACCTAGCATTCCACATAGTTTATTCACTTTCAAGTTATATTAATGGAATTCTAGAAATGGATCAATATCATTCATAAGGAATTTCCAATGACTGGCAAGGTCTTGGGTCTTGGGAGTGTACTCTCTCCAAAGTTTAAGGATTGAACCCTCTTAGGTGCTAACAATTTCTTGGGGCCATTGGACTAAGGTGAAAACTCTTGAATTAACCGTAGTGCACTTGCAGAAAACTCTTTGTTGAGGGAATGTGCACCTCTGAGGATTAGTCGAGTTTTGATCTGGACACCCTTGTGCCAATCAATAAATAAATAAAATAATAATAATAAAATTGTACACTTACGTTTGTGATACGTAAAAGAAATGCGGTTATTGGTCTAGAAATCTATTTTGTTATAATGGAGCCAAAGGAAGCGTTGTTTATATAAGAGAAGGATTCAATTAGCTGATCCAAACAAGTTGGATTCAAGGTTTTGTTTGATTAAGAATGGGTGCTAGATTGCTTTGCTGATTCACTTCTTTGACGGAGTAGACCATTCAGCACAAGGGAATTTAAGTTCTGCACTGCCTACACAGTTCGCTTAATGGTGCGAAAAGATTCCAGGGCATGGCCCTATTGATAAATATAGTTACTTTGTCCGAAGTTATTCAGTGGTTGTCATGCGGAATAAAACATTTTCACTTTCAAGTAAAAGTCTGGGATAATTTTTTTTACTTACAAATAAAAATGTGGGATAAAACATTTTTTGGGGAGAGAATGCAAAGTTTTCAGGTAATTGCCTAGACCTCTGCCATATAAGAATAAATAAATTAAGAGTCCAACTGGTCGTTCAGTATTTGATGCATGTATTGGCCTTTTTAATTTATTATACCTGTCAATTTTTTTTAATCAGTTCAATTTTTGCATGTATTTCTTCTTTTCCTCCAGGACGGCAATGGCTGGAATATTAACCATGCTTCACGCATGTCTTGATATGAAATTCACCATAATGGGGAGATATCCTTTTATTCTTTATTTCCTTGCTTTGGCAATGCAGGTTAGGTCTCAGTTTGTAAGACTTATTTCCCTCTCTCTCTTGATGGTTGGGCAGTTTACATGATTTCATTTTATATTTTCTACAATGCAACAGCCAAGGATGCTGATGACAGTGGACGAAAACCTGAAACCGCTGGCAGTACCTGTTCGGGTGGGCAAAGCTGTTGATGTTGTGGGGCAGGCAGGTCGACCGAAGACTATCACTGGTTTCCAGACCCACTTAACACCAGTTCTTCTGGCTGCCGGCGATAGAGCAGAGCTTGCTACTGAGAAGTACTACAATCATTCCCCTGAACTTGAAAAGTGTACTATTTTAACTCTTTACCTGTTGATTTGCATACTAATATAATTAAATGTCTGTGCAGGTATATTCCTCTCTCTCCCTTTCTTGAAGGCTTTGTCATTTTAAAAGAAAATCCAGAGTACTGTGAAGATCATTAGCTGTGTATTAGTTAGGATACAAGTGGATCTGTTTCGATAAAAAAAAATTAAACTGAGTTCAGATGTATAGACATGGGGTTTTGTTAGGTCCAATCGTATTTTGGGATGATTGAATTTGGACTAGGCTCAAGTCCAACACTAACAGAATTTTAGCCAATGGTGGCCTGTTGGTTGGGCTTATACAGGCTATGTACCCAGAATTTCATGCATGAAATCATGTAAATAGGTTTATATTTTTCATATACTTTTAAATTTTGAAGGTAATCAAAATTTTGTTATGGTGACTCGTGAGATTCAACCAGTTCAATGAGAAGCAATTACATTCTTTGTTGGTTTTGACTGGGTTTAATTATTTTACGTTGTGTTTGGTTGAAGGATTTGAAAAGAGATTAAAACGGGATTGAAGAATTTGAAAAAGAATTGAAAAGGAAAAGGGAAAAGATGTGTGAAATTAGGTGAAATGTACATGTATTTTATTTACATTTTATCTATTTTTTTTTAAATTTTCTTTTCTAATTTTTTTTTTTTTTAAATTCTCCAATCAAATACAACATTAGGGTTATGGGATTGAGAGATATAAGCTAATAGGACCCGTCTAAGCATGATTTTTAGGCTCTATACATATTTTTGTGGGCTGGGCATATAATTTGGGGCTCGGCCTAAGATTCATTACACATATATGCTTACATGTATGTCATTTTAGTTACATGTTAGTTACTTGGGCTCATTATGTTTGGATAATTATAAATATATATTTTGAGATTTATTTAAAATATAAATTGTCTTATGTGGTTTGAAAAATGATAAGTATCTTCTTATTGGAATGTTAGAATTTTTTATTTTACAAAATCAATTTAAAAAATAAAATTTTTAATTGCTCTCTTATATAATAATGAAATTATTTGAATTATTAATTGAAATAAATTTATAATATAATTAAAAAATATTAACTGATTTGATAATTTATTAATAGAAAATATTATTTATTATAAAATTAAAAATTTCAAAGACAAAATATAATTTTTAAAATTTTAAATAAAATTTTAAAAAATATATTTATAATTTAGGGGAATTTTTTTTAAGATCCCTGGTATTAAGATTTTACAGCATAAAGGACACTCAATATTTTCATAATGTCTAAGGTTCCTCAAGTTGATCCAGAGAAAATTGGTCCAGAGAAAATTTATCTCCAGAGAAATTCCCATCCAGAGAAATTCTGGACTTCCCAAAGAATTTCTCTGGATTCAACCCAGAGAAAATTCAAATTTCTCTAGTTCATTTTGACCAATTTTCTCTGGGTTTAAATTCAAATTCAAATTCAAATTCAAATTTCTTTGGGTTCATTTATAAACCAGAGAAAATTCAAATTTCTTTGGAACCAAATAGCATGCAAAATCAAATATTAATATTTAAATGAATGTAAATCCCTAATCATGTACTATTGAAACAGTGGGCTATATCATATATGCTACAGGTAGTTCGGTGCTCCAGTGCTTCGGAAAACAAACAGTATCATGCAACAATTTTTTTAATTATTTAAATCTAATTAATAGAAGTCACAAATTACAATTAGCAATCATGAACTTCATGTATAAAATAGTGACTGTATACATGCACCATTTTCAGCAGTACTGAATAATGCAACAAAATTTCTGATCCCCACAATTTTCACCATGTATAAAATTTCTTTGAAGTTTCGTACCTCTTATCCTCTAAGAACACTCCATCACTGAAGCTTTGCGCCTCTGCTAAGATCTAGATCCATAACTTCGCAGCTCTCGTCTCCGCCTATCGCCGCCCGTCCCTCTGCGTACGTCAACACAATCTCTAGAAGTTTCAGTGGTTTCTCGATCATCGACGCAACATTGGACTGAGGCTGCGACCGGGACCGGGACACCAAGGAATCGAAAAATGAGGGCTCTTGCAGAGAATGCAGAAAGTTCTTGGGTCGGCGACGAGAGTAGCGGTGAAGAAGAAGTGGCTTCTTCGAATGTGTCGGTGGCTTTTCACAGTGAAAATGGCGGCCACGGTGGAGCTTTGATCTTTTTGGATTTGATGATGGAAGATCTAGTCGCGGTGATACATGGAGCTGTGGCGGAGTACAAATTCCATACTTTTCAATCCAGCTCCACCGCCATTGAAGCTATATATATGTATATATTTGTGTATGTATTCTAGAGAGAGAGAGAAGTGGGACGCTGAGGTTTGATTTCAGTCAAATTTCTTTGTGATATATGGGTGTGGGAGTTGAGGGATCTTAGACATCATAAAATAATATTGTGAATCTCTTCCATTACTAACAATGGAAGAGGAACCTTAGACTAATTTTTCCTATAATTGACCCTTATAATTTTTGTGCTCATCATTTTAGTTACAGTAGTTAATATTGCCATTGCTCAAAATTCCGACTGCCCTGTCCCACATGTCGACTCCGAATAGGGAAACTGCAGAATCTGGAATTTAACATGAGGGCACTTTTTAATTGAATTCTTAAATTTTTCGAAAAATTATAAATTAGCGTGAAAGATAAAAAATAATTATAAAAATATGGGGTGTAACTTTTTCTGTTAAAACAACAACAAGAAGAGTTGTGCCCCCACGTTTAGAAAATAATTTTCTTACTTCCAGCCTAATAATCTTTTCCACATTTTCCGCCCTCATAATCAGCAACAGCTTAGATGTTAATATTTATTACAAATAAATATTAATATATTTTACTTTTGATTAATATATGTTCGAAAATTTTGTTTATTACAAAATAGATTAAAAGAAAAGGCAAATTTATTTTACCTTCTTGTGGTTTAAGACCAGGGCACTTTACCCCCTTATGGTTCAATTGTCAAAAAACCTCAATATGGTTTTGTACTAAAGTGCAACATTAACACCGTTAACTATAGATGTAAAATGACTGTAATACTCACAAATCTATATTTTTCTATTATTTTCTTTATTTCTCCTCTCTCATACACATAATTTATAATGTCTAACATTAATTCAATTAAATCACAATTAATTCTAAATTATAAATTATTTATTGTAATTCTTAACTTTTTACACCGATTTTAATTTAATTATATTTTAGATCACAATTAATTCTAAAATTCTTAATTATTTATTATAATTCCTAACTTTTTGTTCTAATAAATTTAATTATACTTGAGTTCAACTCTTAATTATTGTTTATTTTATATTTTTATTTAATTATATTTTAAATCAATTCTTAATTACATTTTAATTTTAATTTTTTATTTTAATTAACAAATTTATCTAATTTTTAGGTTTAGAGAAAATTGGGATAAAATTGCCTTTTTTGTATCAATTTTATTTTAATTTTTAAAAAATTCAAACTCACTTTAAAAAATGGTGTGTATAATACACTTTATATTAGTTTGGATGAAAAAAAATTAATAGTAACACTTTAGAACAAAACCACGTGGAGGCTTTATGACTATATTTGAACCATAGAGGGGGATAAAGTGCTCCAACCCCAAACCGTAAGGTGGTAAAATAAATTGAACCCTAAAAGAAACATACAAAATAAAAATAAAAAAATTCTTGAAAAAAAAAGTACAAAAAATTGAAAAGAATATAAAATATGAAGGGAGAATGGCAAGAAATACAAAGAGAGTGCCAATGTATTCAAGATAGAGTTTTACTAGTGATTTGTAAATATAAAATTCATCAGAATGATGTGTAAATGATATTTGTGAAATTACAAAGATAATAGTAAATGTTTTGATTAAAAATGAAGGGGAATTAGAATGGTTGCTATGCGAGGGGCATAACAGCCATTATTATGCTGCATGTTTTAGGACCTATTTTGATGATTAGAACAGTTCGTTTTTTAGGATACATTGAGTAGAACATATTTACAAAAACTCAAATTGATTGAATATCGATAGAACTTTCATTGAATTGCATTTGTATCTAAAAGAAATAATGATAAATATGATTTGAATTATAAAACTAAATACAAATGCACTTTGATGAAAGGGTTATCGATATTCAATTAACTTATTTTTTTATAAGTATGTTCTATTCAGTATACCTTAAAACATAAACGGTTTTGATCATCGAAATGAGTCCCGAAATAAACTCCACGAGTCGTACACCAGTGGTTGTTGAACAGGTACCCTTAGACCAAATAAAGGAATCACTAGATGCCACCTCATTTTGTATAGAATTTTTGTACAAGCATTTTGTTTATATGTTATTACTCTTTTTTTTTTTTTTAAAACATCACATAGGAGTTCTTATTGAAAAATTTAAAATATTAGGTACCTTAATATTACAAGGGATATGATCGTAGTAACTGATTTGATTCTTAAAATTTAATGTTCCAGCGTGGATGGCATTCCTTTGATTGGACTGGGAATGTGATTAGTCAAGGTACGTGTAAACTAGTCCAGACACCCTTTACCATTGAACCCAAAAAAAATTTAGGTGGGAAGATGTTGATGCAAATAGGAGTATGATCCAATCTTTAATAGACAAAATCATATATAGCCACTATTTGTGATTTGAACCTTAACCAACCTCTATTCTTTAGAAGTTCGCAACTTAAAATTCAGTAGTATTATAAATTTAAATTTAATTATTTAAAAAGTATTTGGAATTATTGTTTTATGGTTCAAATTTATTTTACATATAGACTCTGCTACATAAATTCAATCTTAACCACATATTTCCATTTGGGATAAATTAGGAATAGCAAAAGTGGAGTTCATAGACTTATTCCTTAAAATTAGGCCAAAATTCCATATTGTTTCTTTTTAAGGTCTTGAAAATAATTTATGGGTACAATTAGGGGTCAATGTAGTAAGTAGCTTTTAATAAAATTCTTAACTCTTATTGAGAAATACCACCCCCAAAAAAAAAAAAATGCTAATTAATAACAAAATATGTGTTGCTCATTGAGCACATAATTGAGTGTTAATTATGAAGTCATTCGATTTTTGTATCTTGTCTAATTTTACTATTTGTGGGTGTTGATTTTTGATCTCACAACTAAATAGATCTCCTCGTCGAGATCTAGAAAACTCAGCTGGAGATCACACGGCAAAATAGATTAAGTCAAACACCTGTACATAAGAAAATAAGAAATACCATGGTGGCTCGTCTACCCGGAGACACTTCGACGATTAAGTCAATAACTTATCTCACAAGATATCAACACAATTAAACAACTCACAAGTAAAAGAATACCTTAGACCCATGGAAGTGTCTTACTTTTATAGTCAACGGTGCTCTCATCCCTTAAAAGTATCACTTCATAGAACTCAAGCATAACACTTATCTCGGACTCTTAGCCAGATAAGAATGATCCTACTTAAGAGCCTCATTTTTATCCAAACAAAGAGCCTCAACTTACCTAGGACTCTTGTCCTCTATTCGACAATCTCGAATTCTGATATTATTGTACCATATCTCGGTAATACCATAACAACTTCGGTAACATGGCTCATCTACGTGGCACCTCAGATAATCACCTCGGCCATGTGGGTAGTCTAAAAATATGTCCCCACAACTGTCTCCTAGGTTTTATTACCTCAGCAAACTGAGGTGATGGAACTTATATCATCTGTCTTCTCAACATGTCGGCTAAACAACATGCTAAAGATACTTCTCTATCCGAGATCGTGACTCGTTGGCGTCAGGAAATAAGGACTCAAGGGTCCATTCATCAAGAACCAAGAACTAAGATGTTTTTTCTCATCCAAGATCAACATCTCAACCGAGATTGCACTACTAGTCAAGATTGTGATTCGCTAGTTCAAGAACATCGAGAATCCAAGATCCATAAGCTGTCATGTCATAACTACCTCAACCATTTCTCCCACGTGTCATCACCATACTGGTCCATCCTCATCGCGCGACAGGCACGTCATTTCACCTCTGAACCACGTCGCTTGACGTTAGCTGACGTCAATCAGGAATGTTGCCCAAGGATTCCAAATAATGCCCTTTGATGCCTGTTTATTTTTGATCAAAACTCTTTCCCTCTTTCTCCGTCTTTTCACTTCTCCATTCATAACTCTCTCTCTTTTTTCTCAGCCTCTCTCTCTACAATTTTTCCTAAATCGCTGCCATTACCAAACGACCAAGCTTTCTGCAACTACTCCAGTTCACCATCTCCGGCAGCCAAACCACCATTCTGCTCTGATCAATAAAAGCGTCTCACTTTGGCAAGTACAATCTATGTTTTCTTTTCCTCAATCTCAATCTGTAAGTTCTCCTATCCTTCAATTTCAATTTTAGTTCTTCAAAATCTCTTCATGTCCTTGAATATATATACTCCATGTGTTTTTGGTTTCCTTCAATGGTATGAACACCACACACACTACACTCGCACTCGAATCTACATCGTTTTTTGTTCAATTTGCCCTTATTCGCACTTTTCATATTTGACTGTGCATTTTCATCTCCACTTTGGATGATAATCCGAACATGATCTTGCATTCATATGTTCTTGATTATACTCTGAATCTGACCTTTTGTCATTCATTGTCTCCAAATTGCTTCATCCAATTCCTGCACATTTCCATTGTTCTTACACAACCTAGATTTAGGATTAGGATTTGCTAGAACACTAGGAGAATTGAAATCCAAACCTTCCTTAGGATCTCTCGAACCCGAACCCGAACCCGAACCCAAAATATTCGAACCAAACAGTACTTAGTAGTGCTACATCGGACCCTAGGTTCATAAAACCCTAACATAAAACACTCTTTGAAGAAAACAGTGCCAAAACCACCTAGTGGAGATCATAGGTATGCACAAATAGAGGGTGGACTCCCCTAGCAAACTAGAGGATATCCGCTAGGAGTTTGACATCCCAGTCGATGTCCAGATTAGACTAGTTGATGAGAACGATTCCATCATACCTAGGGAAAATTACGTGCCCTTCCTCATAGTATCAATCATTAAGGGTGGAATTAGATTCCCATTTAACATTCTTTTTAGAGAAATGATGCACTACTATTGTCGTAACCCCATAGCAATTAACACCTTTAGGATTATCAACGACACAGCCGAGTTGTGTCACCAACATAACGCTAGGCTCACCCTATCCGATATCCAGTATTGCTACACAATGTGTAGCCTCAAATCTTCCAACGGTATCTCCTACTACCTTAAACTCTGGTCAACTGCCTATAAGTTGATAATCGACCTTCCAGACTCTAACAAGGGTACTAGGGAAGACTATCTCATTATCTTAGGCAACTGGAAGTTTGCATCAGATAATGAACTATGCCTTTTTCCCTTGCGCAGAGGGATCTTTAGGGAAAATGAGGGTAAGCACTTAGTTTTCCTAGATCACATACGTTCATAACCAACCTTCTCATATCTCTTGTTTTTGTAGAGTTACCCTAGCCAAGCAAGTCCTTCCGCAAGTCATGACCTTGTCCAACTTTTGGACCTGCTAATCAAAGATCGCAAGGCCCTTATTCTACTCAACTACATGTTAACGTACAGATCTCCTCTGTCCGACATTCCATCTGGAAGCAGAACTCCACCATCTGCAACAACAGCACCAATAACATCTTCCCCACGCACAGATCAAGCCTCCACTTCTGATCTAATAAATCATTTGTCCACCTCGACTCCGTTGCAACATATCTCTCCAGCTCAACATTAACGTCGTCGCCGACCTACCAACACTGTAGCAGGAAGACCCGTAGCAGAAAGTACCGAGGTAGTGACTTGCCAGCTTGCGACCCCGCCAACCCACCAATCATTTTTTCTGCCTTCAAACTTGGCACCGGAGTTACCGTTGTCTCCTCCTCAAAAGAAAAAGGATGTAAACCAGCCATTGCCAAAGATCTCTTGGCTAGTCTTCCTGACGTGGTGACCGTACAATCCACCCAATCCCCTCAATCTGTGCAGAAGCCAAAGAAGGTGACAAAGGCCAAGTCAGAGACCAAGTTAACAGTGACCTCTTCTACAGAGGAGAAAGACCTTGAGGACAACATGCCCATCTCAAAAATGATTATTGAAAAAAGACCAGCATTTGATTCCTCCGAGGCCCTAAGTAGCAAGAAGCCGAAATCAGTCGATCTTGGGGGTGAGAAGGATGTTCTCTCCGAGGACACCTGGCTCCTTGAGATTTGAGTGGGTGACAGGCTTCTGAAAGTCAGCGACAACACAATAAAGGACCTCAAAGTTATTGTTGCGCTGACCACAGGTTTTCTACTACCCACTGACATTGACACCATCAGTGAATATAACAAATACGGGCACTTTGCTCTAATGATAAGGCATTCATTTTTGGTAAGCCTCCTAACTCTCATCTTTAAATTCAATTTTCCATATTAAGTAAGATATAACTAATTTATTCAGCACGTCCACTCTCATGTCGTTAGGGCCGAGTTGATGAAAAAGGACTTGATAAAGAAGACACAAGAGTAAGGATGGCCATTTTAATCCGATCAACAGGGGTCCACCCACACCTACCCGAATACCCGACCCGACACTTATGTGGGGTGGAAGAGGATTATATTTTGGTCATCCACAATGGGGCTAGGGTAGAGGCTGGTATCACCTTCCTCGATCTAAACCCGACCCGATATAATTAAAAATATGTATGAATATATATAATATAATTAGATATAAGAAAGGAATACTAAATGTTTGATGTTTTGTTTAAATATAAATAAATAATAATCCTAAAAGTCTCACTGTTTATATATATGGAAATAAGAGAAATTATTCAGTGTATTAAGGATTTAAATGATTCTCAATTTTTTTTTTGGCTATTTGAAATGTGGTCAGGTATCTGCGGGTATCTGCGGAGTAGGGATGGCATTGAAAAATTTCACCCGTAGTGAGATTGGGGTCGGAGCAGGGGATGACAAACCAGTCCCATGGCTATCCTTACACAGGAGGCATTAGGCTTCCTCTCTCAACTCAACAAGGTCGAGGCTAAAATCAAAAATCAACTAGACAAGATGAATGTAGCTAGGGTTAGCGAGCACAAGGCCGAGGTCGCTACTAAAGCTATCGAGGAGAAGGTTATCGAGGCCGAAAAGAAGTTGGTTGAAGCCTTGGCCATAGAGGAGCAAGAGATTAAGGCCGCTGATGAAAAGGCCTACGAGGAAGGCAAGGCCGACATCCAAGACCAATACAAGAAGCAAATCAACCTGGCCTACAACAAAGGATACTATCTCATCTGGGTTGCTTCTCTAAAGAAGCTGTCAGTCCCCGATAACTCACCTCTTCGGGATCTCGACCAACTTGACGTGTCTTTCCCTCATTCCCCTATCTAATCCGAAGAGGAAGAGAAAGAAGAAGAAGAAGAAGAAAAAGAGAATGAGGAAGAAGAAGAAAAGAACAAGGAAGAAGACAAAGAAGAGGCTGTTGGGGCTAAATCCCCTACTCTGAACAATCAAGTTCTAGATCTAACTGAGGATAATGACGAGGAGGTTTCCAAAACCAGTTCTTCCACCAAGGAGGGTGACTCCTCTACAGCCGACAAAGTCATTGAGGAAACCTTGAAGAAGATTGACGAGGAGATAGCAGTTGAGATTGAGGCCGAGAAGACTGCCATGCATTCTGATGTTCTAGCCCGCGATCCAAAATCCAACACTTAGGATTGTTTTTCTTTTTCAATTGTATTTTTCCTTTTTTTGTACTTCAACTTTAAACAGTCTTCTGTTTTTGCAAGGCTGAAGTGCCTTTAGATGTACTTGAACCATTTTGTGAATGCATTTTATGCTTTTGACTTGCTGTATGCCTTGTTTACTTTCAATGTCGTTAACACTTTGTTTCTCATAAATTTTTCTAAGTATGACATCCTGTATTCAATATCTTGGTATGAATAACAAAATTTTGAAAATTTCACCAAGTGTTACTCTTTTCAAATCACAAACCAAAGTGCAACTCATCTCGACTCCATAGCCCCTAATAAGAATGTAAGCTATGACTTAGGTTCACATTAAGGACACAACATCTGAATCTTGCCTAAGTCTGAGTTAGGCATCCATGACCAGAGTCATCGTGTTTAGCTCATCTAAACAAAACACTTAAGGCTTAACCTTTGTGCACCGACAGTACTAACTACCTTGACTTTTCATACAAACTAGCCAAACCATGGCTGGTTTCGTCTTGTTTCTCATTAAAACATCCCTTTAACTTAGTTTAGCTCTGACAACCTAAGAAGACTAAGTTAAACATCTTGTTCCTCTTTGGAATATCACATCAGCCTAACACTTTATGTTTTATCTAAAAATAGCTAATTAACAACATTTTGCAAAGAACAACATCGAACTAGTATTTTATTAATCAATACTTTGGCTAAACATCTTCTAAGTTACATCAAAAAGAAAAATAAAGGAATCTAATGATAGAAAAACTTCAAATTGCTAGTGTTCCGTGGTCTTGGCAACTCCTTGCCATCGCAATCTCCTAGCCGATATGCCCCATTGCCAGCGACCGAGATATTTCTGTATGGTCCTTCCCAGTTTGGGCCAAGTTTACCCTTTCTGGAATCTTTCTTGTTGTCAAGACTATCCTCAAGATGAGATCCCCAACTTGGAATTCTTTGGGATTTACTTTCTTATTATACGCTCTAGCTAATTTCTGTTGATGTGTCCCTAGTCGAATTGCTGCTTGCTCCATTCTTTCTTCAATCAAGTCCAAATCTTGAGGTAAAAAGGTCTCATTTGTCCCATTTTCTACTACTTGAGTTCTGACTCCAGGAATGCTAATCTTTAATGGTATAATGGCCTTAGTGCCATAAGCCATGGCAAAAAGCGATTCTCCAGTTGATCTTCTCGATATGGTACCGTATGCCCATAGAACATTAGGCAATTCCTTAACTCATTTGCCCTTGGCACCTTCCAACCACTTCTTTATACCATCCATGATGGTTTTGTTCAATGCCTTGGCTTAACCATTGCTTTGAGGGAAGTTAGGCGTTGAGTAGTAGTTCTTGATCTTGTACTTGGCGCAGAACTTCTTTATAATTTTGTTGTCAAACTAGGTGCTATTATCTGCCACAATGGCTCTTGGGATCCTGAATCTGGTGATAATGCTCTTCCAGATGAAATTTCTTACATCCACATCTCGAATTTTGGCTAAAGGCTCAGCCTCCACCCATTTTGTGAAGTAATCCATAGCTACTAACAAGTATTTCCTCTGTCCAGTTGCCTTGGGCAATTGCTCAATCAGATCCATGCTCCACTGGGCAAATGGCTAAGGGCTAGATACTGGATTCAAGTCTCCAACTGGTTGGTGTATCAAAAGCGCAAACCTTTGACAGTTCTTGCATTTTCTGACATAGGCTTTTGTGTCCTTCTACATATAGGGCCACTAATATCCTTGTGATATGGCTCTATGGGCAAGAGATCTGCTCCCTACATGGCTTCCACAGACTCTTTCATGAATCTCAAATAAAAAGTCTTCAACTTGAGAATGATGCACACATCGCAATAGTACTTCGGTGAAGGACCTTCTATAAAGTTGATTTCTGCCAAAAAGCAGAACCTTACCGACCTGAGTTTGATCTTGTGTGTCTCCTTCTTGTCTTCTGGCAACATATCATCTTTAATAAATTTGACCAAGTAATCCATCTTGCTTGGGCCTAACTCTATGCACATTGCCTCATACTTTGTTATTAGGGGCTCAATGCTTGGGCTCAACAAGTAGTCTACCATGATGGTTCTCGGGGAGTTTGATTTTATGGCTAAGGCTAGGTTTGCCAGTGCATCCGTATGATTGTTGTCTTCTCGACAGACTTGCTGAAGCTGACAACTCTTAAACTGTGCTAACAATTTGACGACCTATTTGACATAGGCCACCATTCTCTTATCTCAGGCGATGTACTTACCCGTCGCTTGATTCACAATGAGTTGGGAATCACAATAGACTACCACCTTATCAACTTCAACTGCTGCAGTTAACTTCAATCTGGCAATCAATGCCTCGTATTCTGCTTCGTTGTTTGAAGCCTTAAACCTCAATCTGATCTATTGTTCCAGCATCTACCCATCTTGTGAAATCAATAAAATTCTTGTCCCCACTTTCTACGGATTTGAGTTGCCGTCGACAAAGAGACAGAAGGACTTACCGATGTAAATATTGCAGGGTCTATTCTTCTTAACCTTTCTCTTCTAGGCTTTTTTGTCTTTTGTTGGCTTAGGGTTCTGTACTACCAACTATGTTTTTCTAGTTCCTTTACGCATCCCAGGCCAAGGTTCACAGGTTTAGGCCTCAGGCTTGCATTTGGTGTGAACTTTGCGACAAAGTCGGCTAGTACCTGGCCTTTGATTGTTCTCCTTGGTCTATATTCTATGTCGTACTGACCTAGAACAACATTCTATCATGCTATCCTTCCGAACAAATCTCCATGTTACAACAGAGACTTCAGTGGGTGCTCTGTGAGCACTACGATCTTGTGAGCTTGAAAGTAATGGTTCAATTTCTTTAAAGCCATCACCAAAGCGAGCATTAATTTTTCAAGAGGTCGGTACCTTGTCTCCGCACTTGCCAAGGTCTTGCTTACATAGTATACTACCTTATGCTCTCCTTCTTCTTCTCGGATGACCACCGCACTGACCTCGTGGTCTAAGACTACTAGATACAAGAATAACTCCCCTTTTCAAACTGGAGTTGACAATAAGGGTAAGGAAATTAAGTATCTCTTCGAGTCAGCCAGGGCGACTTCACACACTTCTGTCCACGAAAAACTGTGGCCTTCTTCAATAGATGAAAAAATAGCCTGCATTTATCTGAACTCTGACTTATGAATCTCTTCAATGCCACTGTTTTGCCGGTCAAAATTTGGACCTCTTTTGCCATTGTTGGGCTCTTCATATCAACGATGGCCTTGATCTGATCAGGACTTGCTTCAATCCCCCTTTTGGTTACTAGATATCCCAAAAACTTATCGGATCCTACCCCGAAAGCACACTTGGAGGCATTCAACCGAAGCTGATATGCCTTCAAGATGTTAAACTCCTACTTGAGGTCGGCTAGATGATCAGAAGGTTCTTTGCTTTTCATGACCATGTCGTCGATGTAGACTTCCACAGTCTTCCTAATCAGATGGTTGAACATCTTGGTTACAAATCTCTAGTATGTTGCTCTTGCATTTTTCAATCAGAAGGGCATGACTCTATAGTAGTAGAGTCCCTTTGGAGTGATAAATGTCATCTTCTCTTAGTCTGGTGTGAACATGGCTATCTGGTGATAACCTCAGTATGCATCAAGAAAGCTTATCATCTCATCTTCCAAAGTGGTGTCTACTAGTTGGTCTATCTTGGGTAAAATGAAGCAATCATTTGGGCAAGCCTTGTTTAGGCTTATGAAATCTATACAAACCCTTTATTTCCCATTCTTCCTTCTGACCACCACTGTGTTGGACAACCAAGTTGGGTTGTCACAACCCTATCCTGCTCCAAATAGGATAGTAGTTATGACCACCCAATAGTGTCTGGCTACCAAAAGCCGAATAAGACAAGACAAGACTGAACTATAACCTTGGGGCTTATGCGGAACAACCTATTCATTATATTAATCCAAAATCCATTCCAAGCATGTGCCTAAGTATGATGAAAACAAAACAAGCATACTTCTTATTTATTTGCCTTGCTATTTACATGTTCAAGTAACAAAAGAAAAGAGTGCAACATTACAAAACTATTGACATATAGACAAAACTCAAGTTCCAAGGTTACAACTTCTCAAAAGAGACAAAAAAAGAAAAAAAGAAAAAAGGTTCTAGTGCGACTCTTCCTTGTGTCCTTGGTCTTCTTCTTCACCTATATACATATAAGGGAGGGGGTGTGTGCCATTGCCTAGTGAATAGTAATAAAGTAAGGTGGTAAATGAATGAACATAAGCTTTAAACGTTCTTTCAAAATACCATATAAGTTTAAACAAGGTAAAACATAGCTTTGCTTGCGAACAAAAGACATAATAATGAGCATTTCAAGGATTACAAGGTGCTTAACTAGCCCGGGTACTGGCTAAACGTAACAAGATGAGCTCGGCCATAATACATGATTGAATATTCCCCAAATTGTGGGACATGATCCAAGAATGCCATCTAAATACACGATAAAAGAGTATAAATGTTCATTCATAACAAAATATATCAAAGCTTGTAAACATAATTAGATTTTGCATTAAAAGCATAATTTGATAAACATAGTATTACTAAATTACTACTCACAAATAGCTCGGTTTGACAAGGTGTTCATTCTTTCCGAAGCTTGACCTATACAAAACAATAGAATACATTGAAACACTTGTCTACTCAAATAAGCTTAACATTTTTTTGGGTGAATAAATAAGCTTAACATGTCGAATGCTTAACTTTGTTTAATGTTTTTTAAATTTCTTTCATCTCTTCATTGTTTTCCTAAGCTTACTTTAATATTTCTTAATTATTTTCTTAGCAAGAAATGAAAGGAAACTAAGTTAGGAAAGGAATTAGCATGAAACAGTTAGAAATAAAGTGAGTAGCTACCATTGGAAACTAGACTTCCGATGCTTGAATTAGACTCAAGAATCATCTAAAATCGAGTCTGGATAAGAGATATACTCATTTGAAGTTACAAGGTATAAGCTGAAACAGGGCTGGCCACACGTGCGCCCATCTTGGTCACTCGAGCGGTAGACTTGGCCGTTCGAGCGGTGGGTCAAGACAGGCAAAAAGTATTCTGCGTGCTCGTGTTCCCGGTGAAGGCCGCTCGATCGCCCATCGAGTAGGAACAAAACCTGGGACTGTTTTTCAAGTTCTAAAGCTTCTTAACTTGATTTTCTTCATTTTCAAGTCCCAAAACATGATGTCTAAGGTCCAAATATAAAGATAAATAATGCATAACTCATAGAAAAATAGTTTTATACATTAAATTCAAAGTTTCATGAAACAATTCATAGATTTTGTTAAGAAATTCAACACGTCTTCTCTTTATTACAATCCACCAATTTCATCTTTTCAAACATGGATTAAACTCTCAAAAATCATCAAAACTAAAGGGAAACATGAAATTATTATTTTCTATGCTTCAAAAACATCAAGAACAAGATCAAATCAATCAAACCTAGAAGTCTCATGCTTGTTCTTCCTCCTAGTTCTATTCTTTTCCTTCTTTTCCATTTCTAGTCCAAATTAATCCTAGTTTCTTCTTGATTCTTGATGCTACGGAGGTCTATTATAAGTTTCTGGGTAGAAATCTTACCTTAGACTTGTTAAGGATTGAGTTTTGGTGCAATTCTTCGAGCCACTCTTCTTTCCACTCTTCTTTCTCTTTTTATTCATTTCCTTCTCCTTTGTCTCTAGGTTCTTTCTAAATTTCCAGCAAGTTTTCCCTTTTGTTTGATTTGGGAACACAAGTTTTTATTTGGTGTGGTTAGGCAATAGTTGTAAGTTTCCCTAATTGGTTAATCTTCTTGCTTTGGCCTAATTAACTAGGTTTAGGACTAAGAAATCTAACCTTATCCTAATTATACTTTACTTAGTTAATCCAAATTAAGTTCACTAATCATACTTAACTATCTCTAATCCTAATTAGCAAAATAAAAAATAACATGAAATGGACAAGCACATTTGACCAAGGTCCATAAGCTCCTCAATTAAGGCTAAAACATTTCCTATGATTCTCAAATTAAGTTCTAAGGTATCCTCTAAGTCAAAGCATAAAACAAACAAATTTTCCCTAAGTTTAGGTTTTAAACTAACTCCTCTCATATTAAGTTCCAAGTTCAAACAAGTAAACATTTAACATAAAATCAATATACATGATATGGATATGCATGAAAGGTTGGTTGTCACATTCTTTTCCCCTTAAGAAGTTTAGTCGTCCAAACTTGTCTTACCTTAGCTCGAAAATAAACTGGGACATCTCATCCTCATTTCATCTTCTTTTTCCCAAGTAGCATCCCTCTCGTAATGTTCTTTCAATTCCACTTTTGCAATTGATATTGTTTTGTTTTTGAGTTGCTTTACTTGACGGTCAATAATTTGGATAGGTCGCTCTTTATACTCCAAATCCTCATCAATTACTAGTCTCTGGTAATCAATCATGTGGGAAGGATCCCAGGCATAACCTCATAGCATTGAAATATGAAACACATTGTGCACTTATTCCATTTATGGTGGTAATGCAATTCGGTAAGCCACTGGACTGATTTTCTCCAAAATTTCAAATGGTCCAACATAACGTAGAGCTAATTTTCATTTCTTCCCAAAAATACATGATATCCAACTTCGAATTCTATGTTTCTCCTCCTTGCATCTGCATATCTGTTTTGACGACTTTGAGTGGTTTTGATTCATTGTTAGATAACCTTGATCTTCTCAGTAGTAACTTGAACAATCTCAGGCTCCATTATTGCTTGATCTCCTACCTCTGTCCGCGTTATAAAAAGATTTCACAGGTAAGAAATGGGTGGACTTAGTCAGTCTATCAACAATGACCCAAATAGAATCCATCTCTCTTGGTGTGTGAGGCAAGCCAATTACGAAATCCATCATGATATATTCCCACTTCCATTAAGGAATAGAAAGAGGTTGAAGAAGACAGTTGGCCTTTGATGTTCAGCTTTGACTTGTTGGCATTGAAGGCATTGAGTTACAAATTCTGCTATGTCCCTTTTCATGTTTGGCCACCAATAAACTTGCTTGAGATCTTGATACATCTTGGTATTACTGGGGTGGACTGCAAACTTAGAATGGTGTGCTTCCTCCATAACTTTCTTTTTCAGTTCAGGTACATTTGGGACACATATTCTGCCTTTAAATTGTAGCACTTGATCTTTGATGGTGAATCCTAGCCCTGGCTTTGAATTAATTTCCTCAAAAACTTTCTTTAGGTAGGCATCTTCCATCTACTTCTATTTGATTTCTTCAATGATCATTGGTTATGCTAAAATTGCAGTCAAAATGCCTTCTATCTCATGTAGAACTAACTCTACTTCCTCTTCTGCAAGTCTTGTAAAATATCTCCTTGTTTGGTAAGTAAACACGCCAAATTCTCCATAGATTTTCAACTGAGAGCATCTACTACAGTGTTTGCTTTGCAAAGGGGATATTGAATTTGCAAATCATAATCCTTCATCAATTCGAGCCACCTCCTCTGTCTCATGTTGAGTTCTTTTTGTGTAAACAAATATTTCAAACTCTTATAGTCTGTGAATAGCTCACATGAAGCCCCATACAAATAATGACACCATATTATTAATGCAAAGACGACAACTGCCAATTCTAGATCATGTGTTGGGTAGTTCTTCTCATGTGGCTTTAGCTAGCGTGAAGCATATGCAATGACTCTATTATTCTGCATCAAAATACAACCCAATCCCTTATGTGACGCATCACTATAAATAACAAATCCCTCGGTACCTGATGGTAATACAAGGACTAGTGTTGTGATCAATCTAGTCTTGAGTTCTAGATATGCCAAATCTCTTTCTTCTATCCACTCAAATGGTACCCCTTTTCGTTTACTGAGTGAGTAGCACTACTATCTTGGAGGAATCCTTGACAAACCTTCTGTAGTAACCTACCAAACCAAGGAAACTTCAAACTTCTATCACATTAGTCAATCTTGGCCAATTAACTATTGTTTCAATCTTTTGAGGATCAACTGAAATTCCCTCTTTATCAATCACATGCCCCAAAAATGTTACACTAGTTAGCCAAAACTCGCACTTTTTCAATTTTCCAAACAACTTTTTATCTCTAAGAGTTTAGAGGATCAATCCCAAATGTTGTTTTTGTTCCTCCACACTTTTAGAGTAACTATGAATATCATCAATGAAGACTATAACAAATTCATCCAAACAAGGCTTGAAAATTTAGTTCATTAGATCCATGAATGCTGCGGGTGCATTAGTAACTCCGAAAGGCATAACAAAAAATTTGTAGTGGCCATACCTTGTTCTAAAAGTTGTCTTTTCTACATCCTCGGCCTTGACCTTGAGTTGGTGGTAGCCTGATCTGAGATCTATCTTGGAAAAGACTTGTGCCCCTTGCAACTGATCAAATAAGTCATCAATTCTGGGCGACGGGTATTTGTTCTTGATTGTCACCTTCTTCAGCTCCTTAAAATCAATGCATAGACGTAACATTTCATCTTTCTTTTTGACAAACAATACTGGTGCATCCCATGGTGATGTGCTGGGTCTGATGAAGCCTTTATCCAGTAAGTCTTGCAACTGAATTTTTAATTCCTTCAACTCTGTGGACAACATTTTGTAAGGAGTTTTGGAGATAGGCTAAGTTTCTGGTGCCACATCATAGTAAACTCAATTTTCCTATCAATTAAGTTGCCCATCAGAAAACATATCTAGGAATTCTTGTACCACTGGAATACTATCCAAATTAACATCAGAGTCTTGAACAATCAAGACACTGTACAAATAGCCTCGACACCACTTTTTCAATAACCGGTTGGCTTTCATGGATGAAATGAGATACGATGGAGGTACTACTTCATTCCCTTGATAAGAGAATAGAAAATTCTCCTTCATCGGGTGGTTGAAATGTGACACTTTTTGATACACAATCAATAGTAGCGTAGTTTGTTGACAACCAATCCATTCCCAAAATTGCATCGAAATGATTCATATCAATAGATAATAAATCTATAGTCGAGTTAGCACTCCCAACTAATATATCACAATCTCGATAAATAAATGTACAAATCATGGATTCACCAGATGATGTAGACACTGATAATAAACAATCCAAAGCTTTTGGTTATATATTCAGCTTACTCACAAACTTACTAGATATGAATAAATGTGTAGAACCCGAATCTATCAAAATATAAGCATCTCAAGCACAAATTAAGAGTGTATCTGACACCACTGATTTAGTATTCTGAGCATCGCCTAGGACAAGTGCAAAGACTCTGCCTTGTCTCACTGGTTCTTTCCCCGTGTTAGCCTTAGTGCTTGGTTTCTAAACTGTCCTGGATGAACTACTTGCACTCCTTTGCTTGGCTTTAGGATAGTCCTTGACTTGATGTCCCATTTGTCCGCATTCAAAGCATACTCATGTAGCTTGACGATACTGCAAAATGATTTTTAATGCATTCCCAACATGTTGGTTTAGTCTTGCTACTCTGACTTGAACTGCTAGTACTTCTTGTGTTTGGCCTTTTGATCAGTGGATTACTCGACCCTTTCTTAACACTAAAACCTTGCTTCTTGCTGAACCATTCCTTCTATTTCTATTCATCTTTGGCATTTTGTTCAACCATCAATGCTTTGTCGAGAACTTCTGTATAAGTTGGCAATTGGAAGATGTTCACTTTATCTCTAATTGGCCCTTTCAATTCCTCCTCAAACTTTCTTTCTTTGTCGTAGTCGGTGTTCACCATGTGTAGGGCGAACCTTGCCAATTCAGTGAACTTTGCATCATACTCTGAAACAGTGCCTCCTCCTTACTTTAATGTCTGGAACTCTGCAATCTTTTTGTCTTTGGTGGATTGAGGAAAATATTTATTGTAAAAGACTTCTAGGAAATAGTTCCAAGTAATACCTTCATGTTGACCCTTCATTAACATCCACCACCTGTGTGCCTCTTCTGCTAGAGTGAATGTAGTAAGTGCCACCTTATGTGTCTCGGTACATGGGAAGACTTCAAAAAATTTCTCAATTTCCAACACCCAAGCCTCTACTTTCAGCGGATTTATACCTCTCTTCAATTGGGTCGGTTTCATCTTCTTATATTCTTTGATTAGTGCCATTGTTGCTTGGTTTGGAAAACCCATCTGCAGCGGCATCAGTTGCTGCAGTAGTTGTTGTTACTACTATGGTTGTGGTTGTGGTTGCTGTTGTTCTTGATTTCTTTGTCTTAGTGCCTCTACTACCTCCACTACTCCTTCTAACATCCTTTCAAGTCTATTCATATGGCTAGTAGAGGATTCTCCTTTTTCTCTTACCATGGTGCTATGTACATGAAACATGAGTTAAACCTTTATAAGTATGCACATGATGCTTCAAATAACATATAAGATGCACACATCATTACAAACATTCCATATGAATGCATTCCTAAAAATCTTCTAGGGAATCCTATGCTCTAAAGGATTGTGTGTGTGTATGTGTGTGTGTGTACAAATTTGTGCTCTAATACCACTCTGTCACAACCCCATTCCACAGGATAGTAACTATGACTGGCCAATAGTGTCTGACTACCAAAGGCCTGACAAGAGGAGACAAGACTGAACTATAACCTTGGGGCTTATGCGGAATAAATTATTCATTATATTAATCCAAAATCCATTCAGAGCATGTGCATAAGTATGATGAAAACAAAACAAACATACTTCTTATTTATTTGTCTTGATCTTTACATGTTTAAGTAACAAAAGAAAAGAGTACAACATCAAAAGATGTCTTTACAAAACTATTGACATATAGACAAAACTCAGGTTCCAAGGTTACAACTTCTCAAAAGACACACAAAAAAAGGGGGGGGGTTCTAATGCGACTCTTCCTCGTGTCCTTGTTCTTCTTCTTCACCTACATACATATAAGGGGGGGAAGGAGGTATGCCATTGCCCAGTGAATAGTAACAAAGTAAGGCAGTAAATGAATGAACATTGAAAGCTTTAAACATTCTTTCAAAATAACATATAAGTTTGAACAAGGCAAAATATAGCTTTGTATGCAAACAAAATACATAATGATGAGCATTTCAAGGATTACAAGGTGCTTAACCGACCCGGGTATCGGCTACACGTAACAAGATGAGCTTGGCCATAATACATGATTGGATATTCCCCTAATTGTGGGACATGATCCAAGAATGCCATCTAAATACATGATAAAAGAGTATAAATGTTCATTCATAACAAAATATATCAAAGCTTGTAAACATAATAAGGTTTTGCATTAAAAGCATAATTTGACAAACGTAGCGTTACTGAATTACTACTCACAAATAGATGGGTTTAACGAGGTGTTCCTTTCTTCCAAAGCTTGACCTATACAAAACAATAGCATACATTGAAACACTTGCCTAATTGAACAAGCTTAATATGTCGAATACTTAACTTTGTTTAATGTTTCCGAAATTTCTTTCATCTCTTCATTGTTTTCCTATGCTTAGTTTAATATTTCTTAATTATTTTCTTAGCAAGAAATGAAAGGAAACTAAGTAAGGAAAGAAATTAGCATGAAACGGTTAGAAAGAAAGTGAGCAGCTTTCACTCATTTAAACATATTTTTTTTCTGTACTTAGAATTTGAATGAGAGACCACCACCATTTAGACTTCCGAGGCTTGATTTTAAACTCAAGAATCACCTAAAATAGAGTCCGAATGAGAGAGATATGCTTATTTGAAGTTGCAAGGTATAAATTGAAACAGGGTTGGCCGCACGTGCGCTCATCTTGGCCACTCGTGCGGTGGCTGGGACACTCGAGCAGTGGAATTGGCCGCTCGAGCAGTGGGTCAAGACAAGCAAAAAGTATTATGCGCGCTCGTGCACCCAGTGAAGGCCGCTCGAGCACCCAGCAAGCATGAACGAAACCTGGACTGTTCTTTGAGTTCCAAAGCTTCTTAACTTGATTTTCTTCATTTTCAAGTCCCAAAACATGATGTCTAAGGTCCAAATATATAGATAAATAATGCATAACTCATGGAAAAATAGTTTTATACATTAAATTCAAAGTATCATGAAACAATTCATAGATTTTGTTAAGAAATTCGACACTTCTTCTCTTTATTACAATCCTCCATTTTCATCTTTTCAAACATGGATTAAACTCTCAAAAATCATCAAAACTAAAGGGAAATATGCAATTGTTACTTTCTATGCTTCAAAAACATCAAGAACAAGATCAAATCAATCAAACCTAGAATTCTCATGGTTGTTCTTCCTCTTAGTTCCTTTCTTTTCCATTTCTAGTCCAAATTAATCCTAGTTTCTTCTTGATTCTTGATGCTAGGGAGGTCTATTATAAGTTTTTGGGTAGAAATCTTACCTTAGAATTGTTAAGGATTGAGTTTTGGTGCAATTCTTTGAGCCTATTTTCTTTCCTCCCTTCTTTCTCTTTTTATTCATTTCCTTCTCCTTTGTCTCTAGGTTCTTCCCTGAATTCCCAACAAGTTTTCCCTTTTGTTTGATTTGGGAATGCAAGTTTTTATTTGGTGTGGTTGGGGCAATAGTTGTAAGTTTCCTTAATTAGTTAATCTTCTTGCTTTGGCCTAATTAACTGGGTTTAGGACTAAGAAATCTAATCTTATCCTAATTATACTTTACTTAGTTAATCCACATTAAGTTCACTAATCATACTTAACTATCTCTAATCCTAATTAGCAAAATAACAAATAACATGAAATGGACAAGCACATTAGACCAAGGTCCTTAAGCTCCTCAATTAAGGCTAAAGCATTTCCTATGATTCTTAAATCAAGTTCTAAGGTATCCCCTAACTCAAAGCATAGAACAAACAAATTTTTCCCAAGTTTAGGATTTTAAACTAACTCATCTTCTATTAAGTCCTAGTTCAAATAAGTAAACATTTAACACAAAGTCAATATACATGAATGACATGATATGGATATGCATGAAAGGTTGGTTGTCACATGGGTAGTGCACTTCTCGAATTGCCTGAGCTTCCAATAATCTCTCTACTTCTTCCTCTACAGTTTCCACATGGACCAAAGTATGTTTTCTAGCTCTCTAGATTATGAGTTTAGTCGACCTATCCACATTGAGCTTATGACAGGTCACCTCGAGGCTAATCCGCAACGTCTCATAATGTGTCTAGGTGAACACCTTTATGTTTTGCCTCAAAAAGGTCTCTAACTTCCTTTCCTCCTCTTCGGCTAAATTGGTACCGAGGAGAAAGTATCGCTCTTCATCTTCTTCTTTTACCAGAATCTTTTTCAAAGGTCCCTGGCTCTTATTGGTAGGTTCTTTGTTGACATCGTCCAAGACCTCTTGGTTTTTGCCTTCCATTTCGGCTGTCTCTATTTCTCTAATGTTACAGGTATACTTCATCACTGCCATGGAGTAGTTCTTTACTTGAACCTAATCATTTCTTCAATCTCAAACTTCATTGGGAATCTTAGTAGCTAATATAAGGTTGAGAGGACAACATTCATGGCATGCAACCAAGGTCTCCTCGAGGATGATGTTGTATAGACAAGGCAAATCAATCACAATAAATTCCTTCGCTATGGTCTTTGTTTCTGCTTGAATCTCCAAACACGTGGTTCTCACAAGCCACGTCGACGTTCCATTAAATCTGACCATAGGGCTATTGGATTGCTCTAAGTCATCCTTGTGAAGGTCGAACTCTTTGTAGCATCCAACGTACATACTGTCATAAGAGCTGCCTTGGTCAATAAGTATCCTTCTTACCTGGCACTCTCTAATCTTCAAGGTCACTACCAAAGCATCGTTGTGTGGATCCTAGACTACCTCTAAGTCTTCGTCCATAAAGCGATCGTCATCTCCCGATTTCCCTTCGTTCGGGGCTTCTTCAGTTAAACTTGGAAGACATGCTACATATGTCTCACTTTTTGCATTTCTCCCCAGATCTCATTTGCCCTTGGATTGGATCATGTTGATAGCCCGTGGTCCATTTGCTTGTGGCACTGGGGGTGTGGTGGTACTGTCGGCTCCTAGACCAGCTTCGCCTGTTCCTCTCTCATCTTTTCCTCATCTACCAAGTCCCTTAGGTGTCCTTGCTTGACAAGGTCCTCTAGATGTTGCTTCAGAGGCCGACATCCTTATGTCATGTGCCCTTGCTCATCGTGGTAAGCACAATTCTTCGTAAGGAATCTGTCCATAAACTCCCTTGGAGTTTTCTGCGGTGGCTTGAAGTAAGGCTAGTTTTTTATTCTATTCAAGATCCTATAGATCGGGATCTTGAAGACTGTGCTCATGGCCTACATGGCCTTTAATCTCAACTTCGGCCTATCAGTGCTAGCACCTCTTCAGCTACGCTTTAACGAGCCATTTCATTTCTCCTATTTTACTGTATTCAGGGTTGTGAAAAATACCACCCAATTTGCTAAAACAGCACCGATCCGCATCAATCTACACCACTCTAACCGCAAATCGCGGTTTAAACTTTAAAATTTATAATCCGCCAACTGAACTGCTCTGCTCCGTTACAGTTAATACATAAGCCCCGTTTGGGAACAGGCTAATTTAGTAACTTTTTGGCTATTTGGCTAAAATATGAGCTAAAAAAAACTAGTATGTTTGGGATGACTTTTTGACTTTTTACGAAAAGATGTGCAAAAAGTAGAGAGAAAAGAGAATCTTTGACTTTTTGGTATGAGTTGTTGGCTTTTTGGCTAATTTAGTAACTTTTTGGCTTTTTGGCTAAAAGGGAAGGTTCCCAAATGAGGCCATATATATTTTTTAACCTCCAATGAAATATCAATGTAAAAATCAGTGTGAGAGAGATTTAAGATATGGAATTTATTACAAATTAGTGGTTATGTATATGAAACATATTATGTAAAATTATTGTATGCTATATATCTAAAAAATATTATACAAATTAGTGTTATATATTATGCAAATGTATGATAATTAGTTAGAATATTCTTCAATCCACCAATCCGCCAAAAACTGCCCAAATCGCAATTTGTCAATCTGCTCATCCGCCAACCCGCCATTCGGTTTGTAATTTTACTCTTAAACCACTCAAACCGCACCGCGCACACCCCTAACTGTACTCTCTTTCTTTGCTTTCTTGTCCCCCTCTACCCTGGTATACTTCATAATCCTCGCCATCAGATCCTCCTTGTTTTTCAAGAGGGTCTTTGCAAGAGATTGCTGAAGTGAGAAATCATTCTCTAAGCCATTCTTAAAAGACACGACATCTTGCTTATGGTTGCATGCTGGAATTCAATTGTATACCTCATAACACCTCTTGGTGTAAGCCCTAAGGCTTTTGCCATCATCAATCTTTAATGCCAATAGGGAATCAACTCTCAAAGGTAGTATTTTGTTGGTAATAAACCTGGCCACAAATATCTCGACCAGGCTTTCCCAACTCTTGATTGATCCATTCAGCAACTTGAGGAACCAATATGATGTTATTCCCCTAAACGTTGACGGGAACACCTTACACAATAAGTGTTCGTTCCCACTCCACAAAGACATTGCATTTAAGTATAACGTAGAAGTTAGGGTTGGACTTACCATCATAGATCTAGGACCTCGATATGGTGAATCTCTTGGATGCTTCGAATGTGTCCAATTCAATTGAGAATGGTGACTTTGGCTGTGCGGTGGATATCATCTCGGCACTGTTTCTCTTCCTTTGGAGGTAATCCGCAAGCCCTCATTCACTCTTTTAGGAGCTCGGCTATCAACCGACTTTAATCTCTTTGGTATGTTGTTTCCTATATTAGGATGTGTCTTCTTGGACTTCTCAACGTCTATTATCTTGTTGAGGTAAAGGCCCTGTCCGTTAACCTACCGAGATCTTTTGATCTGTGTCCTTTTGGTTTTCTGAGAATCTGCCCTTCGTAATTTTGTTCGTCCTGTGTTCGGTGATCACAAGTTCGAATTCATAAATCTCTTTTCGTGCTAGGAAAAGGTTGGCACTATTATCTGTTCTCCCTTCTAGACGCCGATCTTTACTATAGGAGTTGGTGTGGCCTGTAATGGCAACGTTGGATGCATCACCTTGTTTTGCATGATAAAGTTCCACAGTTTGCAGGTCCATCAGCTTGTTTGCCAGGTCCTTCATCTCATCATCCTTTCACAGTCATCGATCATTCATCTCATCATCCCTTCACAGTCATCTATCCTTCCAAACTTGGAAATCACTCTCATTGTAGTACTTCTCTTGGTTGCCCCTCCTCGGGCCGCTACGGCCCTTGGCGGATTGTTTATTTCTAGATCCACCTCTTGTACTTCGTCATTGTCTTCTCCTCCGATGTTTGGATCGATGTACTCATCATTCTTACTATGCATGTCATCCCCAATTCTCATTTCTTGTTTGGCATTAGCCATCTATTCTAACTAAGTTCCCACAGATGGCGCCAAATAAATTATGGGTGTTGATTTTGACCTCACAACCAATCAAATCTCCCTGCCGAGATCTAGGGAACTCAGCTGGAGAGCACACAGAAGAATAGATTAAGCCAAACACCTGCACACAAGAAGATAAGAAATACCATGGTGGCTCTTTCACCCGGGGCCACTTCGATGATTAAGTCAGTTCACAATCTCACAAAGATATCAGCTCAAGCCAGGAGTGCCCTCATTCTCTAGAAGTCTTACTTCATTGGACTCTATCTTTTACAAGGATATCAATTATCTAAGACTCCTCCTATTTGTATTAAGATCAACCCTCTCAAGAGTCCAACCTTACCCAAATAGAGAGTCTGTCATTATCTAGGATTCTAGTCCCTTATTTGAACATCTTGGATTCAGATGTGGTTTGACCACACCTCTTTCAATCATAATCACCCATGTGGTAACCACCTAGGCCACATGGACAACTCAAAATTATGTTCCCACAACTGCCCCCAGGTTCTATTACCTTGGCAACCTAAGGTGATAAAACCTATATCGTCTGATCTTCCAACATGTCGACTAAACAACATGCTGGAGATATTTCTTTGAATGAGATCATGACTCATCAGCTTCATGAAACAAAGACTCAAATGTCCACTCATCAAAAACCAAGAACCCAGAATCAAGACAATCCTTTTTATCCTCATTGCCGGATGTTGGCCATTTATTCTTACTAAATTCCCTCAAACGGTGCCAAAATTGTGGGTGTTGATTTTTGACCTCACAACCAAACAGATCTCCTTGCCGAGATCTAAGGAACTCAGCTGGAGAGCACACGAACAAATAGATTAAACCAAACACTAACACACAAGAAAATAAGAAATATCATGGTGGCTCGTCCACCTGGGGACACTCCAACGATAAAGTTAGTAACTTATCTCACAAGATATCATCACAATTAAACAACTCACAAACAAAAGCATACCTTAGACCAACTGTGGTGCCTTACTTTTATAGTCAACAGTGCCCTCATCCCATAGAAGTATCACTTCATAAGACTCAAACATAACACTTTGTAAACACAAAATTCATAGCTGCAATTAAGACACGAAATAAATGCACAAATAAGTAATTTTATTGATTATAATAAATGGGTACAATCCTCTATAGATTTGCTTTATTACAAAAGAATAGATCCTCTGATTCGATCTTTGAAACGGTTGCAATCCAACGGTTGTAAAAGCTTGTTGTTGAACTAGACAAGTTGATGAATTTTTTCAAGTCTCTGAATGGAAAAACTTGGAGAAGAGAGGCTTCATCGAGGACTTGAATGGCTTGATCTTGAACGAGTTTCGAAATGATCTCTTTGAAAGGAAAGATCAAATTTGTATTTGTAACTTGAAAGGATTGACACAAGTTTAGAGTGCTTAATAATCCTTCACTTCAAGTTTGAAGAGGTTTAGAGAGAATTTAAAAGAAAAAAATTTGACAGAGTCTTGCAATTACTTAGGAATTTGCAAGACCTTAGCAAAATGTCCCTCTCACTTTCTCAATAGTGAGAGTCTTTATTTATAGGCTTCAAGAGAGACAACTTAACTTCAAGTCTTCAAATGGAGAAACTTGGAGAAGAGAGGCTTGATCGAGAGCTTGAACGGCTTGATCTTGAACGAGTTTTGAAATGATCTCTTTGAAAGGAGAGATCAAATTTATACTTGTAACTTGAAATGATAGGCACAAGTTTAGAGTGCTTAATAATCCTTCACTTCAAGTTTGAAGAGGTTTAGAGAGAATTTTAAGAAAAAAATTTGACAAAGTCTTGAGATTACTTAGGAATCTGCAAGACTTTAGCAAAATGTCCCTCTTACTTTCTCAATAATGAAAGTCTCTATTTATAGGCTTTAAGAGAGACAAGTTAATCTTGGCAACTCCAAAATTTGATTTTAATTTCCAATAAAAGAGAAATTTGTCTCTCATTTTATAGAAATAATTTGAATTGAAATTTGAATTTGAATTTGACCAAATTATAACAAAATATCTTCATGGCCCCCACACCTTTGGGTTAATCCAATTGTCAAGATGGATTCACTTTTCTTTTGGTGTGACTCATAATTTAAAATGGGTTGATGTCCATAATTTTAGTAGGACCAACATCTATTTGAAAATTTTGACCATCTTGATTTTGACTAATTAAGAAAATTTTATTTGTCTTGATTAATCAAACAGTGATTAAATTGTCTTAAAATTTTGACGTCTACACACTTATCTTGGACTCTAAGCCAGATAAGAATGATCCCACTTAAGAGTCCCAATTTTATCCAAACAGAGAGTTTCAACTTACTTAGGACTCTGGTCCTCTATCCGACAATTTGGGATTCCAATATTACCGCACCATATTTTGGCAATACCATAACAACCTTGGTAATATGGTTCATCCACGTGGCATCTCGGATGATCACCTTGGCCACATAGGCAACCTAAAAATATGTCCCCACACTATTAGTTGACAAAATTATTTGAAACTATTTTTGGAAATAATTTTATTTTATTTTATGTTTTTTTTTTTTAGTTTTGTTTTTTGCAGTTCAAAGTTGTGGAATTAAAAGTTTGATCCTACCAATAACTAGACTTATTCTATTTAATTAATAAAGTATTCAAAGTTAAATCAAGAAAACTACATTACTATTATTAATTACTGATAGGGCATTATTATACAAGTCTAAAATTAGACTCAGGCCTCGTTTGGGAACAGGCTAATTTAGTAACTTTTTGGCTATTTGGCTAAAAAGGTAGGTAAAAAAAACTTGTATGTTTGGGATGACTTTTTGGCTAATTACGAAAAGATGTGCAAAAAGTAGAGAGAAAAGAGAATCTTTGACTTTTTGGTATGGGTTGTTAGCTTTTTGGCTAATTTAGTAACTTTTTGACTTTTTGGCTAAAAATGTAAGTTCCCAAACGGGGCCTATTTTAAGTTGACAATTAATTAAAATATTTAAAGTAACATTCTCTCATATTTTCTCAATTATTAATTAATTATATCATTTACATATCATTTAGTTTTAAAAAATAAGTCTAAAATGTAGATTTTCATATCGTTTTTCTTATTAATAAGGTCTGTTTTGACAAGTTAATTAAAAATACGATTTTGGCTTTTTAAATCACACTATTTTTTTGTTTTTTACATATTTTTTTAAAAAAATAAATAAGTTATTTTTAACCCATTTTTCAAAATAAACTTACTAATAACAAAGTCAGATGATGGATTAGGCACGGGGTTTTGTTTTTCCCATCAGCCAAACACCTCCCTAGGGTTTAATCATCTTCAATTTCAACACTACGCCACACAAAAACCCTTACCAGCAGGCACAGCACGGCACAGAGCAGAACAGAAATTCATTCCCACTTTAGTAGAGTCTCTCTACCATGGCCAGCGCCGCCGCCAGATCCTTTTTCCGATCAACTCCCGTCCGGAACGCGGCCGCCAAACTCGCCTCTGAAGCCAAAGCCGCTCGCTCTCCCTTTCGTCCCTCAACCCCAAAACCCCTTTCTCAACGTATCTTCAGGTAATTAACCATCTCTCTTATCTATACATACATATATGTGTGTGTGTTCTGATGATTTTGATATTTGAAGGTGTCCAGTTGAAATGAGTGCTTGCGTGGATTCGATGCAACCATTCCACACTGCGACGGCTTCGGCATTGATGACTTCGATGCTCTCGATTTCTCGCCACAGTTGTGGTTGGCTTCCCGAAGGTGATTTGAATTGCTTTCTTCTCTGGGTAAAGCTTGTTTTTAGATTTTACGGATTGATTATCTACACTACACTTTGAATTTCAGCTGAGATGTTCGATTTGATTGGACCCTACTTGTTAACTTGTTGGCTGGTTCAATATTTGTTTGGGTCTATTGTAAGGTGAGTTGGAGATGTGTCCAAATTAGTTTGTTCATGTGAAATGCTACACTTGTTTGGCATTGCTTTGTTTTTTTTGGTGTCGGAATATGAGTTGAGAAATGCAATGAATCATGAGTGATTAAATCAGTATTTCTACTAAGGAAAAGAGCCAGTATTTCTACTAAGGGAAAGAGCCTTTGGCATGGTTAATAAAATTGGGATCCTGCGTTGGATCGATGAGAGGGTCTCATGGATCGGATTAGAGGATATGATCCTAAGATTCTACTTTATTAAAAATAGGTAAAAATGCAAAAAAGGATGATGCATATTAAAAATAAGGTGAAAAATCACAAACCTGTACTATTTACGATCCCACCTACGATCCCATGCTATCCTACACGATCCCATATGATTCTACTTGTGATCCTGTTATAGTATCGATTCTAAAACAATTTGGATCATTTTGGGAATTTAGATCCATCCTACGACCTGGATTGCGATTTTAATAACCATGGTCTTTGAGTGATCTCTTAAAATTAATAGATTGGATTGGACCCAACCATTCCCTTTTGAGTTTCTTAATTTGGTTGATTTCAGTTTTTACAAAATTGTGAAGTCTGCCTTCTAATAACATGGTCCGAGCATTTCTCTTTACTTTTTTTTGGAGCACATATTTTCAATGAATGTTTTTCCTTCTCTCTCTTTCCTTTGTCATTTATTTTATTTCCTTTTTTTTTTTTTTTATATTTAAATTCATGCCTCAGAAAAATTAGTTCTGTGTGTCTTTACACTGTGGCTGCAAAGAAACAATGTATAAAGTCGAGATTGCGGATCCTTAATAGGATGTGTGGAATTCTGCTAGCCGTTCAAAGGAATCTAGGGCACAATCAGTGTTAATAAGTTTGGAGCAATGTTCTGTGAGTAGGATAGGGGAATTATTGAGGCTATATCTTGCCCTTGGTTGCTGAAACTGTTATAAAACATCTATTAAAGTGCTGACATTACTTCGGAAATGTACACGACGATTAGAGGTTTTGGATCATAGTTGGTAATATCTTGCTCAAAACTCGCGGAAAAATATCTTGTCCTAGGCTGACGTTCAAGCAGGAATTGTTGGTTAGTTTAAAACTTTCTTCTATGGGCCTGTTTGGTATCTGAGGCCTTCTTATTCTTGTAAGTCAAAAGCAAGTTTGGTTGGAGTTTAATGAATGGAAATGTCAGGGGGATCCTCTTGTTGGAGCATATTGTGATCATCAATTTCATGCAATTTTTCTTTCGTGTTTTTTTTTCCCTCCAGTTTATGGTGACGAATTTGGTTATATTTTTTTTACCTTCCCTGTGTCGTCATCCATTTTTTATATGTTTGACAAATTAGTTTGTGCTGTAGGTTGCCTGACCAATTCATTTCTTTCTTGATTTAGGTATCTAGCAAAACTTCATAGGATCCTCCTTGATGTCCTTTTCCAACGTTTGAGTTTCGGGTAAGTTAGTATAATGTTGGACTTATCTTAAATCCATTTGAATTGTGAGATTAATTTTTTTTTGAGAACACCCTATCATGCAAGTCAGCTTTTGTAATCTTTGTATATGGAGATTGGAGATTTTAGGTTCTTGTCAAGTTAAACATAATTTCTTAATATCTTCTTTAGTATCCTTTTTCATATTCTCTATGGAGATGTGAGATGCTAGGTTATATGACTATATTAGAGTTACATAATGCCCTGGATTTCGATATTGTTCTTTGTTTTCAGCCTTAAAATCAGTTAGCTTTCTGTTTTATTTTTTTATTTCTATCTTTAATTTTTGATGGAGGAGTGCATACTTCTTTGTTCCCTGTTGTAGGCATTGACAAGACTAGATGAAGATGGAGAAGCAAAGATGGAATGATTTTTTAAAATGTTTTGGAGCTTTCGAAGTAGTAGGAACTGTTTGCTTCAATAGATTAGGTGGTTGGCTATATTTCGAGATTAACAGTGAAAACATGAGTTTATGAAAGTAAATTAACAGCTTTAAATGGGAAATGGCCTTTTTGTAGAATTTAGTAAAATGATCCTTGAATTTATTTTTCTTGTGCTGCTATATGATAGGCTCTATTTGTGCTCTTTATTTCTCTCTTTCACATTTGCTCATTTTGCCTGTGGTATATAAACTTATTTTCAAAGACACAGTGCAACTGTTTCATCTTCAATGCCCTATTTTAACTAAACTGATTGTAAATGAAGGCTTACTAGTTTTCTTTATCAATCAGCTTCAAATGATGATGTGTGATGAATGTTCCGAAGATTGAAGCGAAGTTTTGTTTACAAAAATTCCGCATACTAAGACTGTGACAGCTAAGTTAGAGATTTAGAGTGAGCTGCAGAAGAGCTAACTTGGATTTCCTACATCTCCAATCATAAATGAGCTACTACTACTAGATTCTGTTATTCTTCAAGACTCGTGCCTTCATTGTCTGATGTTTGATGGTTGATATATATATAGCTGTGTTCAAGTGTCATGTTAATTGCAAAATGTAATTTTGATTTCATTACTTTTCTTGATATTAATAAGATCATTAAAACTTCATACTAATTACTTGTATATGAATCAGCTTGCAATGATGATGTATGATGAATGCCCAAGGGGTTCAAGCTATGTTTTGTTTCGAACCGTGTGCGATGGCTGATGAGCTAGACCTAGAATTAGTGAATGAAATGCTTTAGACAATTCTATTCCGGCCTGGGCTTTTCTGTTCTTCTAATTTCACTGCTAGAGTTTGGCTTTAGTTCAAATGCTGTGAAAGCTAAATGTAAATGCATGTTTTCATAATCCGTTAGTAGCTACATTTTTGGCCTGATGGTAATGAATCAAAGTGAAGCATTTTTTTTAGGATAATTATTCAATAATCCCGGAGTATGGACACGTGGTATTCCATAATATTATGATTGGTGGAGAAGGTGGGTAGGTAGAGTATTATGTTGGGTAATTGGAAAATATGAGGGACATATTGAATGATGATTGGTTAGGGAATATAGACACGTGGTACTCCGGGAAATATTGAATAATTTCCCTTTTATTATTATTAATATTATTATTTGTCTTTTCAATTTATTATCGGAGATAAGATTGTGTATATATTTCCCCATATCTTGCTTTAATAGGAATTTCATGTGCTAGGTTACTTTTTTATTTAAGGATGGGCCTTGGCACACGGGTAAGGTTGCTCAATTGTGATATTGGCATTATGGTTTTGAAACACAAAAATAACCTCTTTGCATGTGGAATTGTGTACATCCGATCCTTTTAGAACTTACAGTAAGGAGAGAGTTTCATGCACTAAATTGCTCAATTTATTATTTATTATTTATTTTTTTTAAGAGCTGTAAACACTTTCAATTGTTAGCAACTTTTAAGTTGGGAACGAGTTCAAGTCACGAAAATCAACTTTGTATTGAGAAAACTACATCCTCAACTACATCCCCTTAACTACATCCTCTTCATATTTCTTCAAGACTTTACTTCGTGGACTCTGCAAGACTCACGACTATGATCCAAACATTTTATCTCGTAAGTCTCAAAGTGAATAAATATATGCAAAAAATTAGACATCGAATTGTTTGTCTCTGACCAGTTGCTGGGGAAGGGGGAGTAGCCAGCCATGTAGGAATGGAGATTCGAGAAAATGGTAGCAGGGCAAGAGCTTCTCTAGAGATCATCTTCTTATAGAAGAAAGAAAAGTATGGGCCTCTAAGGAGCAGAGTCCAAAACTTTTTGATTGAGGCACTGGGACAAGAATGGAAGGAGCAAATTCAAAAAATTAGGATCAGAGCCCAGTTGTAGCAACTAGGAAGGACCAAACCTATTCATAAACTAAGAAGAGGTTAGTTCTATCATACATCTGTAAAGATGAGCAAGTACTAGAGGGCCCATAGCCAGTTTTTAACCTATGAAGGGGACTTTTGCCAGCTCTGTGAAGTCCTTGGTGATTTTCTGGGAAGGGATGCCAAAGACAAATTTGTTGAGCCAGTAAATTAGAAAGAAATGTGCTCGTGCTTAGTGGCATATGGGGTTTTCTGGACAGTAGAATAAGTTGTTTCTTGTCAGGATAAACATACTGCACACCCTTACAAGAAATAAGGTCGTCAATTTACTCTGGTAGAAACTGACTAGAATTGGTAGATGGAGAAGAACAGAGCTTTATTAAGCCTGATGTTCCCATGACTAAGAATAATGGCATCATAAATGTTGGTGTCCTTTCAAAGGTTGCCCTTCACCGCAACAATTAACCAAGCAATGTACTCAGGTTTGGGGAAATGCCAAACCCTGAAAGGGTAAGGAAGGTTGTAACAGCTCCAGTCAGAAAAGAAAGTTTTCTAAGGGAAGCTTTCTTTCAAGACAAGGATAATACGCTTCCAGGCAAGAAGGGAAGCCATTGGCAAAGGCAGGTTCGAACCCTAGTTTGGAGTGAGGATCGTATGGTGGTGGCAGATCTGCCAAAAAGTCTCTGTGAATTTTTGGTTTCTTGTCTTTGAGAAGGTCGTCGACTAGATACCCAGTGGTATTGGGGTATTTTTTAGAAACAGAGGCTCTCTTTGCAGCCATGGGGGTAAAGAAGTTGGGAGAAGTTGGGAGAAGAAGGAGAAGAGTTGTAGCAGAGAGAAGAAAGGGAAAAGTTAAGGCAAGGCAATGTTTATGGCGTATTTATAGCCAAGTGCTAATGGTTTAGCTTCTCTAGTAAGCTTTGGCGGCAATTATTCACAGTAAGGCTTGAAATTTGAAAAGCATATAGCTATCAAGCTTCCTAATCATAGCTGAAGCAGAAGGTGTAGTGTCGCAACAGTTCAGGCATCAAAACGTGTCTTGATGCCTATCATGTCAAGGATACGTATTAATGGATTGCAAGGATGAAGGCAAGGAAATAGGGGAATTTAGGTTTAATTCAAGTATATCCTTAAAGATCTAAAGGATACATTTGAAGGGTGTCACACCACGGATTTTCAAGACCTGAATCTTAATAAATAAACTCGAATAAGAAATAAAGAGCAAAATATACTCAAAGGCCCCTCTCGCATATATATATATACTAGCCTATCACCATGCTATGCACGAGATAATTATAAATATTTATATTTGTTTTAAATTTTTTTTAATATATAAATTATGTTTTTAAAGATTTTTTATAAAAATAATTTAACAATCTTATCATTAACCATAGTGTATGGGAGAAGTTAAAAAGGGTACTACAGTAACTATGCATGGATTGTATCTATAATTATTTGTATGATGGAATTTTAAATGCTGGTTATGGGATTTTGACAAAATCAATAAATGTAGGCATGTGGAAAGACATGTGGATTGAAAAAATTTAATAAATGCTAATCAGGGGATTTTGACCAAATCAATAAATGTTGAAATTTAAATAAAAAATAAAAAATTTAGAAAATTCAGATTGAGATATTGAAACTCTCATAGGCTTTGGGGGTTAAAAACCCCGTTTTGCTTAATAAATGCTGATCAGGAGATTTTAAAAAAGTTAATAAATGTTGATCAGGGGATTTTGACCAAATCAATAAATGTTGAGTTTTTTTTTAAATAAAAAATTTAGAAAATTTAGATTGGGATATTAGAACTCCTACAGGTTTTTGGGGTTAAAAACCCATTTTGCTTAATATATAGTATAGATAGATAGATAGATTTTTTTAAAGATTTTTTATAAAAATAATTTAACAATCTTATCACTAACCATAGTGTATAGGAGAAGTTGTAAAGGGTACTGTAGTAACTATGCATGGGTTGTATCTACAATTATTTGTATGAGGGAATTTTAAACGCTGATAAGGGGATGTTGACCAAATCAATAATGGTAAGCATGTAGAAAGACATGTAGATTAAAAAAAGTTAATAAATGTTAATTAGGAAATTTTGACCAAATCAATAAATGCTGAAATTTTTTTTTTAAATCAAAAAATTAAAAAATTAGGATTGAGAGATTGGAGCTCTCACAAAGCTTGGGGGTTAAAAACCCCCTTTTACTTAATATATAGTATAGATAGATAGATAGATATAGACAGATAGATAGATATATCTTTTTATTTTTATTTTTATTTTTGTGTGGTTTCTATTCGGGTATTTTTTTTTCAATTTATTTAAGATGGAGTTGTGTGTATCTTTTTTTTAAAATTTAATTTATCTGTGGTTTCCATTTGTTTTTAATTATTATTATTTAAGTAAGAGAAGTTGTAAAGGGTACTGTAGTAACTATGCATGGGTTGTATCTACAATTATTTGTACGAGAGAATTTTAAATACTGATAAGGGGATGTTGACCAAATCAATAATGGTAAGCATGTGGAAAGACATGTAGATTGAAAAAAGTTAATAAATGTTAATTAGGAAATTTTGACCAAATCAATAAATGCTGAGAATTTTTTTTTTAAATCAAAAAATTAAGAAATTAGGATTGAGAGATTGGAGCTCTCACAAAGCTTGGGGGTTAAAAACCCCCTTTTCCTTAATATATAGTATAGATAGATATAGACAGATAGATAGATATATCTTTTTATTTTTATTTTTATTTTTGTGTGGTTTTTATTCGGGTATTTTTTTTTCAATTTATTTAAGATGGAGTTGTGGGTATCTTTTTTTTTTTAAATTTAATTTATCTGTGATTTCCAATTGTTTTTAATTATTATTATTTAGGTAAGTTATGATGTGAGTTAGATATGTGATAGACATGTGAGTTTTATTGATTTAAAGTTTATTTAGATAAACTTTAAAGATTTTTTTTTAGTTTTTTAGTTTTTTTTGTTATGTTATAATATAATATATAAAATATAGGTAGATATCTACAACTTTAATAGAAAATATTATCTGATTTTTTAGAGAAGAGAAAATGAATGCAAGTTTTAATATTTTTTTTTGAAAATTTGTGAGAGAGATTAGGAGGGAGAGATTATGAAATATTTTTGTTATTAAATAAATAAATTAGTCAATAGTTTTTTTAATCTATTTTGTAAATTAAAAATCAATAATTTTGGAAAATTAATTAATTTGTCCCATTAAGTAATTTAAAATTTTGATAGATATACATAAAAAAAAATACATAATTATATTATTAAATCACAATTCAAAGTTGTTATATCTTTTTGAATCTATAGCTAAATTATTATCCTTTTTTTTTTAATTTTTGTGTGTAACCATAGTGTATGGGAGAAATTGAAAAGGGTATTGCAATAATTATGAGAGAAGTCAAAAGGGATTGTGGGTTGGGAAAAGTCAATAAATGCTGAGGTTGGGTTGGGAGAAGTCAATAAATGCTAAGTTTTTTTTTTTAAATCAAAAAATTAGAAAATTAGGATTAGGAGATTGGAGCTCCTACATGATTTTTTGGAGAAGAGAAAATGAATGCAAGTTTTAATATTTTTTTTGAAATTTGTGAAAGAGATTAGGAGAGAGATTATGAAATATTTTTGTTATTAAATAAATAAATCAGTCAATAGTTTTTTTTAATCTATTTTGTAAATTAAAAATCAATAATTTTGGAAAATTGATTAATTTGTTCCATTTAGTGATTTAAAATTTTGATAGATATACATAAAAAAAAATACATAATTATATTATTAAATCATAATTCAAATTTAGATGTTATATCTTTTTGAAATCTATAGATAAATTCTTATCTTTTTTATTTTTTATTTTTGTGTGTAACCATAGTTTATGGGAAAAATTGAAAAGGATGTTGCAATAATTATGGGAGAAGTCAAAAGCGATTATTGATTAATTTGTCCCATTAAGTGATTTAAAATTTTGATAGATATACATAAAAAAAATACATAATTATATTATTAAATCATAATTCAAATTTAGATGTTATATTTTTTTGAGATCTATAACTAAATTCTTATCTTTTTTATTTTTTATTTTTGTGTGTAACCATAGTTTATGGGAGAAATTGAAAAGGATGTTGCAATAATTATGGGAGAAGTCAAAAGGGATTGTGGGTTGGGAAAAGTCAATAAATGCTGAGGTTGGGTTGGGAGAAGTCAATAAATGCTGAGTTTTTTTTTTTTTTAAATCAAAAAATTAGAAAATAAGGATTAAGAAATTGGAGCTCCTACAGACCTTGGGATTAAAAACCCCATTTTACTTAATATATAGTATAAATATATATATATGAATATCATCTTATATATGCAGTTGGTTCATTGCGTACATCCTATATCCAATTATAGGTGGAGTGAATATATAATATGTTATATGAAACAAAATATCCAACGATAAACAAAATGTCCCCAGACTTACGGCAATTACAAAGGGATTTACTCTTACAAAATATAAAGGCACTCGGTCTGTGAAACAAAATGGCCCTTGGCCACCATTTCATGAGAGCTCTGTCTAGCCTTTGCACAAGTCTAAGGCCACTCACTATCGTAGCAAGTCATCAATATCTGATAAAGATTTTAGCCACGTAGGGTCAACATATAATCAAGTAGGATAATCTTTCTACTCACTAATATCTATCTACACTTTTTTTGGGTGAATAATATGTATCTACATAAATACATGATCATGATGCAATATAGATATAGGATGCTCTATGATTTCTCAAATCATTTTCAAATCAATACTGATTTTCATTTTCTTCCAATTATTTTCTTCAAATCATCATTTATCAAAAGTTTGATAAAATATAGTTTTATAATCCAAATCATCATTTCATTTTGGTGAATCCTACCAAGGTACATGTATATGCTAATGACCATCGCTAAGAGCCACCTAATCGACTAGTAGGCTACCATGAGCACTACTCTGTCAGTGGTCATCGTTGAGTACCACCTAATCAACTAGTGAGAGCACTACTCTACTAGTGGTTATCACTAAGCACTACCTAATCACCGCCAAATTTATTAGTTTCTAACCAGAAAGAACTTGACACCTACATCGCGCAAGTTTTCAGTCTTTCACCATGGACTATTGAGCTAAGTTATCTCATTCTCTATATATTACCCGGATTCACCATTCCATTCAATTTAAAACTATCATGTATAAATAAACTAAAAAGGGCAACTCATGCCATAATCGTCATTTTACAAAATGTGTTCAATACACTTTCGTTCAACAACGGGTTTTATCTGATAAATTCAACAATTTCCAATTGCAAGTTAATGAAAGGTTTTGTTCAATCTAGAATGTCAATTTCTACACCAATATCATTCTCCACTAATGGACAACAATGCAATCTCTATCAATACTATAATTTCATAGACTATCCACATTCATCTCTAATTTCAATATGACATCATCCATTTCTTATTTAATTATATCCAATTTCAAGTATAGATCACAATTTTCACAATTCGAACCATTTCACAAATTAAGATTTACCAAAAATTGACGCTTTCTTAAATTAAAGTACCCACATGTTATTTGATATATAGAAAATAGATTTGATAAGAAAATTATAGAAAATACCCAATCATTTCCAAACCCTAACCTTTAACCTGTGTTTTTCACAATTTTCTCTGCTAATCTCCCAATGGAGTATAACCAAAATACCATATATAAATAAATAGACAAAAATCTCATCTCTTTGAGGGAAGAGGAGAAACACAATACTTGAAATGAAGCCAAATCAAATTTTGGGTTAGACTAGCACGTAGCCCTTGACGAGCCCTACAATGTAAATACTCAAACTTTTGATTGAATCCAACTCTAAGACACCAAATCTAAAGGTTGAAGATGGTGGCTATGGTGGGGAGATAGCGTGTAGAGAGAAGGGAGGGAAAAGAGTCATAGGGAGAGAGAGAGAGGGAGAGAGAGAGAGAGTTGAGAGAATTGAGGGAATAAAGAGAGAGGGATCAGATTTTGAGAGAAAATGGCACAAAATTCGAAGTCTTGATGTTCATATCCACATGTGCAAAGCCTCTGGCCGCTCGTGCGGATCTGTTTAGCTAATATTTCTCTCAAACATAATCCGCTTGTGCGGAACAAATATTCTACATGCCCGGATTAACCTAGACAACTTTTATAGGGTAAACTTCAAACAGGCATATCTCCCTCTTTCGGAGTCAGAATTTGGTCAATCTTGTGTCTAAATTGAAGTCTCAAAAGTAAACTTTCCAATGGTTCTAACCTCAAATCAAGATTCAAAGTTTGGAGAGAGAAAAGAGCAAAAGAGTGAATACTACTCAAAAATAAAAATTCGAATTTGGAGTTTTGGTCAAATCTTGCCCAACAATCATGTTAGCATATCAATCAAGTTTCTAAGGGTGTGTTTGGTAACGTTTACGTTTTCAGTTTATACTTACAAAAATTTTATAAACTAGTTTTTGTTTATTTTTTGTTTATTTTTAGAAAAACATAAACTATAAACGCGTTTGGTAATTGGCAAAATGTTTAAAAAAATTTAAAAATATAAAAAAGAATGAGAAATAACAAGTGGTAGCAAGGGGCGGCGGAAGACGGTGGGTGGTGGGTAGTTGGTGGCGGTGGGTAGGGGTGGTGGGTGACGGTGGCGGGTGATGGGTGGTAGCGAGTGGCGGTGGTGGCGGATGGGTGACGGATGGCGGGTGGTGGTGAGTGGGTAGTGGTGGCAAGTGGTGGTAGTGGGTGGGTGGGTGGGTGACGGTGGCGGGTGGTAGCGAATGGGTGGTGGGTGGTTGATGGCGGATGGCGGGTGGGTGGTGATGGTAGGTGGGTGGGTGACGGTGGCGGGTGATCGGTGGTAGCGAGTGGGTGGTGGTGGCAGGTGGGTGGCGGATGGTGGGTGGTAGTGAGTGGTGGCAGGTGGTGATGGTGGGTGGGTGGGTGACGGTGGCGGGTGGTGGGTGGTAGCGAATGGGTGGTGGTGGTGGTGATGGGTGGTGGGTGGCAAGTGGTTGGTTGTGGTGGGTGGCAGGTGGTAGATGGTGGTGGCAGGTGGGTGGTGGTGGCAAGTAGGTGGCGGGCTGTGGATGGTAGTGGCGGGTGGTGGCGGGTGGATGACAGGTGGGTGTTGGTGGTGGTGGTAGTAGTGGTGGTGGTGGCGAGGGGGTGGGTGGTGGCGGCGGGTGGTAGGTGGTGGTGAGTGGATGGCAGGTGGGTGGTGGTGGTGGTGGTAGTGGTAGTGGTGGCGAGGGGGTGGGTGGTAGTGGCTGGTGGGTGGTGGTGACGGGTGGGTGGTGAGTGGTGGTGGCAGGTGGTGGTGGGGGTGGGTGGTGGTGGCGGAAGACGGTGGTGGAAAATGGTGGCGGGTGGTGGCTAATGTTGGGTGGTAAAAAAAAAAAAAACTCAAAACTCAAAACAGAAACACATTTTTTGTATTTTTATTTTTTGGCCAAATTTATAAACTGAGACCACTGATTTATAAATCAAAAATTTTACCAAATAAGCTTTTATTTGAGTTTTTTAAATTTTTGTAAATATAAACAGAAAACTGAAAACGTAAGTGTTACCAAACGGTACCTAAGCATCTGGAAGGTGGTTTCAATTATAATAACTAAAAGCTCAAATACAAATCCATCACACCAAGGTTCCGAAATAGTATTGGTGCACCCATATTTGAGGGATAAGCTCAAATACAAATCCATCACACTAAGGTTCCGAAATAGTATTGGTGCACCCATATTTGAGGGTTTAAGTCGGGTTTAAGACTCGAGACACTGCAAGGGGGAGTGTTTGTATCATTTTTGGCAAAATGCCACGTAGCAGTAAATGGTGGGCCTGACTGAGATGGCAGAAATGATGTGGGGCTGATGGTAAATGGCGCCTGATGGAAGGTTAATAGGAATTGGTTGAGGCCTACCCCCCTAAAAACGTGCGAGGAGGTTTACTCATGTTTGTAATGGATAAGGCGTATGAGAAAATTAGAAGACTAAGTGGGCCATGAAAAGCCATAAAGGGGTGATTCATCCGTTAGTGGTCAAGATGGTTGCTACTCTTGGGCCTCAAGTCAAAGATCATGGGACAAGTGGCAGAACCTATGGCTGCCACTTTCTGGCAGTTGGAACAAAAAAGAGAGGCCCAGTTGAGCTATAAAAGGACTCCAAGGATGTCATTTGAAGGGATCCAACACCAAACACTCAACCAAGAGTTCAATTACACATTGTTTTAGCAATTTCCAACAATCGTCTTTTACTTGAGCAATTTAATTCTTGCAGTTGAGGCCTACCCCCCAAAAAGGGGCAACGAGGTTAAGTCAATGTTTGTAATGGATAAGGCGCATGAGAAAATTACAAGACTAAGTGGGCCATGAAAAGCTATAAAGGGGTGATTCATCTGTCAGTGGTCAAGATGGTTGCTATTCTCGGGCCTCAAGTCAAAGATCATGGGACAAGTGGCATAACTTATGGCTACCACTTTTTGGCGGTTGGAGCAGAAAAAGGAAGGCCTAGTTGAGCTATAAAAGGACTCCAAGGATGCCATTTGAAGGGATCCAGTACCAAACACTTAACCAAGAGTTCTAGCAATTTCCAACAATCATCTCTTAAGCAATTTAATTCTTGCAGTTAGTTGTTTACTTGAGTTGGCCTTTATTAGCTTAGCCAGATTGTACTTCATTCCAGTTAATTGAAGTTCAATTTTACTATTTTTCCACCTAGCAAATTTGTTAATGTCCTCTTCATTAGGACAAGATCCGAATTAGTAGTGGTTCTTTTTAGCCACACACTATCAAGTCCTGTGGAAGTAAGAAATCTCAAACCACATTTCCAATCTTACACTAGGTTCATCGATCCTAGCATGCCTGTATTCTTGACACAACAGCCTACGTGTTCGCCCTCAACTCCTGAGACGCAAACAGATTCAAAGCAAGAAATCCATATGAACACCAAATCTGTAACGATTCAAAGCAACTTTGTTTCGAATTGCACTCCCCCTTCGTTCCGAACCAAAACTGTATGAACACCAACCCTATACCAAACGATTGAAAAACAAAGAAAACATATTCCACAAATCGTATCCAAGTTCGATCACAAACCTACCATAACAAAACACCCCAAAATGGAATATATGACATCTACATATACATACATACATATATATATATATCTACTGTGGGCATTTTGTGTGAGAAAATATCTATAAGGGTAAAATTGTCTATAAAAGACCTCAAATATGAGAATTGAAATATGATGGAACAAAACTCCAAAAGAATAGGACTAATTGAAATATAAGAATATCTTAGGAATTGATTGATAAACAAGTGTGCATGAAAGAGGATTTTCCACTAAATTCTCCTTGGAAAAACTGTTTCCATTTTTACAATCAAAGGAACCTAATTGGTTTAGTAAAGTCCTTGCAAAGCAATAAGTTTTGTCATTAAAGCACTTTGAGTACTTCTAATGCATTCAAAATATTACCGAAATTGATTTGAAGTTGAATATTCACATTATTTATCCTTTTTGTTTTCTTTTTTTTTTTTCGATACTAAAACATTTTTTGACCTATAAACTATGGAAGATTCTAATGAGATCACATGGGTGTGGATTAACAGGAACTTTTTTATTAGAAGAAAATCATTAAACAATACCGTTTAAAAAGAGTGAAGATCGATATATAGTGCTTTTTGTTGATAGTGCGACGCATCAAAAGTGAGATAAAATGGAGGGCTAAGATTTGGTTTATTAAAATGACGTCGTTTTACTTAATTTTGTTATTTATTTATTCATATATATATATTTTTACTGGTGTGTGTCTCTCTCTTTAAATGAAATATGGAAGAAGAGGTAGTAGGACGACGAGGTTGAGACCGAAGGGAAGGGATGTACACCAGCGGCGGCATACATCAACAGTGGCGAAGGTGAGACCCAAAACTCAAAATCCAAATTCTAATATGAACAAACTCAAACTCTTTGCAGCAACTGTTTTTTGGGTGAACTCTTGCAGCAACTTTATAATTGAAGCTTGTCACTATTTTTATTTTCTACAATAACAGTAATGACATAACTAATAATTTCAAGATTGAATAAACAGATTTCTAGGAACAAAATTTCTTATATTTCTATTTTTCTTGGAGATAGAATAAACATATTTTAAAGTATAGCAGTATAAGCAAAAGGGAAATTCTACTATACACACTTCTTACCATATATATCCTTAAGTTATGTCATTTTTTTCTTTAGTTATGACTAATTTTTTTCTTTAGTTTTGACCTTATTTTAGTTATAACTCATGAGATCTTTTTGTTATATCTGATGTATTGTTTGGTTATAAATATATATATATATATATATATTAAGTTATAACTCTTAAAGTATGAAGTTATATTATTATTTTTTTTAATTTTAAGTCTTTTCAAACTATTCCGGAAAGATGCTAAAAATTTCTGTGGAAAAAAAAGAGCAACTAAAATGAATATTATACAACGAAAAATGCCTTAGACCTCTATTGGAGTGACCCCCACCACCCTCACTGATTTTTGATTGGCTGAAATTTTTATTTTTATTTTTTTTTTTTTTGGATCTTCCTCTCACAGCCCCCCACGCGGGGGGTGGGGGGTGCTGGGGGTCACCCCCTACTGGGGCTATGCAGCACTGCCGTTATACAACTCCATGTGTTACAGACAACCAACTTCGGCTTTAATTGTATAGCCATTGCAGACAACCAACTTAAATTGGATCACCACCATTAAAAAATTATCTCGTAAATTTTAAAACACAACAGGTAGGATTATTGTTGAGAAAGGATAAAATTGCATTAATAATCATATATACAGCTCCACATATGAGGATATAAAAGACAAGGAAAAGAAAGCAAACTTCCAAAATGACTAATAAGAAACAACATGCACAACAAGTACCACAGCCTATCTCAAAGAAGCTTCAAGACGGCGACTCAGACTTCATCGAACTCCTGCAACAAAACTAGAAATCACGTTATCAAGGAAAGAACAGGACGGAAAATTGGTTACTAGTTTAGAAGAGTCTACCGTTGAGGAGATTGAAAAAGGCTAGAGTCACCGTAACTACTTTTGATACATGGCACTCTCTTCCGCTTGTCCTGAACATGAACCGAAGAATGAATGGATTCAGTGACAATGCTTCCTTCATGACCCTCAAAGTGTTGTTTGGGTGCTAGAATGCGCGTAGAACCTACTTTACGAAGTATTACCCTGGTCTTCAAGCCCGATAACTTTACCTACTCTTCACAATCTCTAATATCTTAGGAATGTTGTTGTGGCAGTGAATTACCCTCTAAGGGTTGTGGTGATGTACCAATGAAGGTGGTATGAGTGCCAATGTCCTCAACTTCCAGTTTGTGATCATCCAACAAACCGTTTGGCTTATCGGACTGATCAACTTGCATATCGGACTGAGACAACTCTTTTTTCTTAATCTCGATGACAGACAAGCTTTTGCGCATGATCACCTTTTTCGAATGGTGGATTTTGGGAGGAGCACCTTCCTTTGGACCCTTATCTGCCCCACTACTTATTCTACCATCATTTGCTAAACCACATTTCTGTGGTTGAACTGTTGGAATTGTAAGAACATCACTCACAACAGCGTTGTCTTTCATTGCAGATTGACTATTACTTCGTGAAGGACCACCCATTTCAAAACAGCTTCCTAGACCACATTTCTCTAATTCAGCTTGTGGAAATGTAGAGCCAACATCAACAACAAAATTATCTTTCATGCAATGATAAACATTTCATGTCATTGACTTGTTTTGCCCAATTGAAAAGTCTTCTTTAAGCGTATCTTCGATCATGACATCTGAATCCATTGCTTTAAGATTTCTTATAGCAGAATTTCCAATCAAAATTGAAGTCATCACTCAAGATATCTCGGATTGAACGAGGTGTTCCTCGTCTTGTTATTAATTACAAACCGTTAAATGATAAATTAAAATGGATCAGGTATCCCATTCCGAATAAAAAGGATCTTCTAGATCGATTACAGGATGCAATCATATTTTCAAAATTTGATTTAAAATCAGGATATTGGCAAATAGAGATTGTAGAACATGATCGGTATAAAACTGCATTCGTAGTACCTTTTGGACACTATGAGTGGAATGTCATGCCCTTTGGTCTAAAAAATGCTCCATCAGAATTTCAACATATCATGAATGATATTTTTAATCCGTTTACCGAATTTACTCTGTCATATATTGATGATGTATTAATTTATTCTTCATCAATTGAACAGCATATTAAACATCTTAACATTTTTAAGCATGTTATTCACAGAAATGGTTTAGTGCTTTCTGCTCCTAAGATGCAGCTTTTCCAAACAACAATCCGATATCTTGGACATAATATTTCTAATGGAAGTATTATTCTTATCAACCGTAGTATTGAGTTTGCCTCTAAGTTTCCTGATGAAATTAAAGACAAAACTCAATTACAAAGATTTTTAGGAAGTCTTAATTATATCCGTGATTATTATCCTAAGAAAGGAAAAGGTAAAATTGAATAATTTAAAAAATTTCCATTTTGAAAGAGGAGAGTTTAGAAGTACAACAAAACAAACCGCGAAGTGTTAAACAGCATGTAGATATTGTCCTCTCTTTCCTTTCCCTCTACTCAACCAAACAAGAGAAAACAATTAGGTTTTGTCCGGGGAAGCTTGATTCTACATAAAAAGAAACCACGAAGTGTTGGCACTTAAACAGCATGTAGATATTGTCCTCCCTTTCGTTTCCCTCTACTCAACCAAACAAGAGAAAACAATTAGGTTTTCTCCTTCTTTTATCCCTTATTTTCTGTCTCTTTCACCAAATTCTCTTCTCATCTCACCTATAAACATAGAATTGGAGAAGCTGAGTGTGGCTCAGTATAGTATCTGGCCTTTATTATTAATCTTATTCCTCATTATTGGCTGCTTTTTGTAATTCATGGTTGAGACCTCTCTAAAGACAAAACAGCTGCGATGGCTTCTCCAACTGTCAGATAGAGCCGTTTAGATCCAAAGGACTCTAATATCTTTGATTGATGAAGCATTTCCAACACATCGCCCTCAGGGTTTACTAAAACAAGCTGTGGTAAAAAATTGAGGGGAAAGAAAAAAAAAAAGAGGAAAACTAAGAAAAATCTGTCAGATGTTTGCCTAAATTGACTAGTAGATTAGTGTCATATATATATATACTAGTGTATGTCCGTGCCTAATGGTACAGTGTAAATAAAAATAAGTGAACAAAAATGAGAAAACAAAAAAAAAAAAAAAAAAAAAAAGGGAGGAAAATAAAAAATGGGGGAAATAAAAAAAAATAAAAAGAAAAGGAGGAAGGTGGGATCATAGAATTATTCATGACATCATGGGAGGGTGGGTAAAAAAAGAAAAAAGTAAGAGAAAAGTGGGAAAGTAGAAAATGTACACATTGAATACATCATAGCCATTATTTTGTAGTTTGAAAAGATCTGAGCTGTCCAAATGTCCTGGTAGAAAATATGTTGAAGATTCAAAAAAACTTTATTACCAACTCTTGAATATTGAAGATTGAAAATATATTAATTTATCTCGGCTTTCCAATGAGTACTGTTACCATCAGGTCGTTGCATGACCTTAATGAGGAAAACGTCCTTATACCAATGAAAATGGGTAAGGGATGGACAGCGAAGATTCTGTAGAAGTTCTCGACCGCGATCGTGAGAACTGGTACTGGTGCCAATAAAATGAAGAATAATGGTCTGGATAAGGGTGTAAACAGCATCTTGCTGTTGTACAGGTTGACGGGTAGTAGGGTCAATTTCGACTTTAATGGAATTAAGAATTTCTAACTGTTGTACAGCGGTAAGGATATTATCCCACCATCCTTTGAGTTGGCCAGTAAAACCATTGATAATAAATTTAGCAATGGCTTGATCCTGATTACTATATTGGCGACAGACTGTAGCATACATCAACATTTGATGTAACTTCTTGTAAATGCCATATTCGGATTCTCCATCTATATTCCATTCATAGATGGTTTTGCCATGATAGCTTCCCTGATCATTGATGTAGGTCTCTTCATAGAGAACATCAGGAGGAGTGGGTCTAGCATAATAGTTCCTACTGGGTGGTAACATAGCTGGTCGAGAGGAACTATATGAGTGGAGTTTATTTACTGATGTGGGTTCTTGGAAATTCATTTGAATTTCATATATCTGGTCTGGTGATAAATTGTCGTCTGTTGTGGGCTCAGCTCTAAGCATTTGGATGGAGCCACTGGGAGATTCTGGTGGTCGGCTGGATTCAGGAGGCCGAACCTGTAAGTTTTGCATCCTCTGTAAGAGGGTGTCCATAAATTCTGTATTAGAAGCCTTTAATTTAAAATTAGTGACTTCAAGTGGCGGTTTAATTGAAACAGGATGAATAACTGAGGATCCTGATACTGGTTGGGCTAGGCTTCTATCTTTAAAGGTAGAAACAGCTTCTTCTATTCTGGTTAATTGTTTGCCCATTGTTTGACAAATCAAATTAGTGTAATTATGCTGTCGAACTATTAGTCCTAAGTCAGATAATTTGATGTAATCATTTTTTGCAAATTTCCCTGATTGAGCATCAATGTATGCAGTAGCTACTAAGGGTTGTCTAGTTGTTTCACCATTAGGAGCTAACTCTAATGCTTGAGGTGGCGGATGGATAGCACTAATTGCTTGTCCTTCAGTTGTAGTCCATGTCTTATATTGATCTTTGATTACATTTAATTGGGGTTAAGATATTGAATGATACCATTCCACAAAAGGTATTATTTTCTGTTGAGACTCAAGATGTTGATAATATTGAGTTTTATAATCTTCTAACTGTTGAGGATTATGGTTTGTAAAATACCATTTCCTAAATTCCTTATATCTTTCCTGGTTAAATTCCTGGTTTATTCTTTTTCTATTTTCACTTCCTGGTGTAAAATCCATTATATTTCAAAATTCATGTCACTGGCCGTTGGGCTATCTGGAGGTGGTGCTGTATAAACACCATGAGGAATCCTATTTTGGGATATCCTGATTCCTTGAATTTCGGAATTCATAGGATCATCTTGTGGATCACTAGGTGGTCGGCTTGGTGGCCTAGAAGGTATCTGTTGTAGGATTGAGTCAACTGATTGTCTACTTGATTCGGGCAAATCTACTCGATAAGGTGGAATAGATTGAAAACTGTTGTTGGAAAAACTTCTGTTTGCAGTTCTAAAGCTATTATTCGAAAAGCTCCTTGGAGCCGTTCTAAAACTGGCATTAGAAGAGTTGCTTCTGGTAAGCATAGGTCGCTGGAATTGGAGGTAAACATTACCGCCTTGCGTCTGGATAACATCATCTATGTTATGCTGGATCATTGGTTTAGGTGGTACAGCATTTGGGATATGCCATCTTTCTGGAAAGGTTATTTCTGACCAAGGTATTAGCCTAGGTACCGCAACCTGACTGTTATACAGATTTGTTTCGATTAGTACTGTTTTTCATGTTTCAGTTTTCTTCCTCACATAAGGATTTAAAGTTGTTAAAGCCTTAATATAAATCCTGGAATGAACTGAAAAAGGAAGTGATCCTGGTTTATACTCATAACCATGAGTCAGAACTCTAAGTTCTAAGACATCAGATATATTAGCATCAGTCATTGCTATGCTAAGATTTGGATAAATATCAAAATATACTGGTCCATGGGAAAGACTAGTTTCAATTGCTCCCATGAGAGATGCTCTCCAGTTGAGACATCTACCATCACGCAGTGTACATTGAATACTGGTATTTTGACCTAAAAGAGTCAAGGGTTTAAAGGCTATTTGTACTAATCCTATATGGATGTACTTATAATCTTTAACAAACGGAATAAAATCATTAGTATGAATTAATCGGATTACTTCATCATTATTTTGAATACATGATGCATGTTCAAAAGTTTTGATGATAGTTTTACTGAAAAATTGAAAACGTCCTTTTTTATAGATTGTTTTCGGATCTACTAACGGAATAGTCCACTTATCTAAAGCGTCCTTTACATCCTGATATGCCACCATCTCGGCAGCTTCTGCTAATGAGGATACTGTATTGCCTACAGAGGTTACTAATTCATTTTCGGGTATGACTACGGTATTTTCTTGTTCACTCATGTTTGTATCGTGATCATATATGTCTAATTTATTTAGTTTATACTTGGTATCAGAGCCATGTTTAATGATAAATATAATACAAGTAATCGACAGAGGGCATACATAGAAGTCCTTTTTGTTGAGATAGGTAAATGCCATATTTGGATTCTCTATCTTCAATTACAATCTCCTCCCCATTTTGACCAGTACCGCTATAATAACCATGATAGCTTCCCTGATCATTGATGTAGGTCTCTTCATAGAGAACATCAGAGCTGAGCCCACAACAGATGACAATTTATCACCAGACCAGATATATGAAATTCAAATGAATTTTATTTTACAAGAGGAGGTTGGGAGGAAATATTACAAAGGAAAAGGAAGAAAGAAAACCTTACGCGACTTGGGTGACGTCCCACTAACCCTAACAATTAGTTAACCTTACAAAGGCACAAACCCAGGAATAATCAACAACATAATACAGGCATAAAAGAAACAAATTACAACATATATGATCTCATATACTTACTGTTACTGTGGAGGAGGATTCCTCCTGGCCACCCAGGCCACTACCTGTTCGTTGATCAGCTCCTGGATTCTGGCAATTTGCTGATCACACTCTGCTATCCGGGCAGAGATATACGGTTGAGTGTAGAAATCTACGGGTGTATTAATGTAATGGTTTCTTTGATTTTGCCAAAATTGTAAAAACCACAATAACTGTTCAAGACAATCGACAGAGGGCATACATAGAAGTACTAAATTTTATTGAGGAAGTAAGACTATTTTACAAGAGGAGGTTGGGAGGAAATATTACAAAGGAAAAGGAAGAAAGAAAACTTAAAACTTAGATCTGCTTCAACAAGGGTGAAGCTTGCCCTTTTATAATACAAAAACGGATAAAGAGGGGGGACAGGTGTAACCATGTTAGTGGACCGACAGATTACCCTTATCCTTATCTTGAACTTTTTGGCAGATGGTGGAGACAGCATCTCCTTTTGCTGGTGGAGGAATCTACTTTTCCAAAAGTGGTTTTGTCCTGTTGTGCCGACGCCTTAATGCGCTGGACCTTTGCCTTTATCTTTTGAGATTTTCTCTGCAATTATTGCTGTTAGAAAATCCCAAAAATCACCGAGATTGCTCTCATCTTCTTCGGGATCTTGTGACTCTCCTGCCAACACGTGTTCGGCTGGATCACTCTCTGATTCTGATGCAGTCTGACTCGCTCCTGACCTCATTGAGGCATCATCAGCTGGTGGTACTGTTTGAAGAAACTGTTCTTTCAAGAAATCCATACTTTTAATTATGATTTCATTTTCTGAAAGCTGGGGGTACTGTTGTCGTAATTCCTTCTGGATCTGGATAAAAGGATTACTGGATAATGCTGGTGGTGCTGGAAGAGCTGACTGTTTGACAGAATCAAAACAGGCTTTGGTGTGCTGTTTAATTTTGTCTATAGTTTCTGTTATGACAGGGTTCATTCCCTTATCCCACCATTTAACAAAAAAGATTCTTTTAAGTCGGGGGACTTTATTCTGGTAATCACAGGCAAATTCCCATTTCCAAATCCATGGGATATTAAAACGGATGGTAAAATGAACAAGTGATTTACTGATGGATAATTCTCTGTTTTTGTTGAGATAGGAATAGGCTCTGGAATAAGCACAATTCCACTCATTAAAGGCATTCCGGATAGGTTCTGGTAAGATGTCCATGGAAAGTCCAAATTTATCCCACCAAACGAGGAACCAATTTGGGACATCGTTTTTTAGGACATCAGGGCAAATGCGGATAAACCAAGAGTGGTTGCGAATCGGATTTTGGTAGTAGAATACTTGGGTAAAAGCATCTACATAATCCCAATAAGTGTATTTAGTCTGTTTGTTACGAAGATCAAGATCTCGTAGAGTATGCGGATAGATGCCCCAGGTAGAAATGGGCATGATAGTACGGATGGTGATCTTACTAAAAGAGATCGGACTGGTGGTTTTATTTGGATCATGCAGATGATGCTTAAATTCACAAGCACCTGTTTCTGTTAATATCTGTTCATAGATATATCGGTACTGGTCAAAATGGGGAGGAGATTGTTGAGTGGTAAGATACCATCTCTTGATCTCCCATGGATCTGTCATCCATTGTTCATCTGCGGATTCAATCCAGAGGACAGTCTCCTCGGTAATACTGTTTGGGGTATACGGTTCTTCAGTTTTAAGGAGAATATCCTTAGCTGATGGATTACTGGTTTGGCCCCTGGAAAGGGCTGGAAATTCTGTTGGATCATAGCGAGGGATGTGACCTCCTCGGCCACGACCTCGGCCTCTATGGCCCCTGCTGGTCATCCTCCTCTTCAGGAGTAGATTTCTGTAAATATTCCCTGGTTAAGAAATCAGGCAAAGAGTTATTTTCCCCTTTAATATAATCAATATCAAAATCAAAATTGGATAAATAACTTTGCCAAGTAAGAAAGATCTGTTTGGATGCTAAATTTTTAACATCTTTTTTGAAAATCTGTTTTGCAGCAGAGCAATCGACTCGGATGAGAAAATGCTGGTTTAAAAGATCATCCTGGAATTTTATAACACATTTTACAATGGCTAAACATTCCTGTTTAATAGTGGAGTAATTTAAAGCGGCTTTATTCCAATGGCCCGAATGGAATCGTAATAATTCTTCCTTCTGGGTCTTGGGATTAAGTTGCTTTAAGATCCCACCAAATCCTTCATTGGAAGCATCAGTTTCAACAATTTTCTTCCAATTAGGATTAGGTAATTGTAAACAAGGTAACTGTTTTACTTTAGTTTTAATTTTCTGGACTGCAGCAGTATGCTCCGGACCCCAAGGAGGAGGATTCTTCCGAAGTCGAGTAAATAAAATACTGGAATCAGCTGCAATGTTAGGATAATAATCACGGATATAATTAAGACTTCCTAAAAATCTTTGTAATTGAGTTTTGTCTTTAATTTCATCAGGAAACTTAGAGGCAAACTCAATACTACGGTTGATAGGAATAATACTTCCATTAGAAATATTATGTCCAAGATATCGGATTGTTGTTTGGAAAAGCTGCATCTTAGGAGCAGAAAGCACTAAACCATTTTTGTGAATAACATGCTTAAAAATGTTAAGATGTTTAATATGCTGTTCAATTGATGAAGAATAAATTAATACATCATCAATATATGACAGAGTAAATTCGGTAAACGGATTAAAAATATCATTCATGATATGTTGAAATTCTGATGGAGCATTTTTTAGACCAAAGGGCATGACATTCCACTCATAGTGTCCAAAAGGTACTACGAATGCAGTTTTATACCGATCCTGTTCTGCAATCTCTATTTGCCGAAACTCTTCTCTTCAGTTCAGTGTCATTCGGTACACACAGTCTTTCCTGAAATTTCAGTACATTGTTTTCAAATTTGAATCCCGGTCTTGGTTTAGATTCTCTTTCTTCGATGATCTTCTTCAAGTAATCATCCAGTTGCTGTTTCTCCTTAATTTCTTCAATCAATGCTGGTTGAGCAGAAATAGCAGCTAAGGTTCCACCTTGTTCCTTCAAAACAATTTCAATCTCAGACTTTTCAAGGTCACAAAGCAACTCCTTCTGTCCAGTCAGCAAACAGGCTAAGTTCCCAATCGATTTTCGGCTCAAAGCATCGGCAACGGTGTTGGCTTTTCCCGGATGGTACAAAATCTGTAGGTCATAATCTTTGACAAATCTTCTGTAATATCCAGCCAATCCCAAAAAGCTTCGGACTTCAGTCACATTTGTTGGTCTAGGCCAGTTCACTACAGCTTCAATTTTCTGCGGATCAACAGAAATTCCATCTTTGCTAACAACATGCCCCCAAAACATAACATGATCAAGCCAGAATTCACATTTAGACAGTTTAGCATACAATTTCTGTTCTCTTAAGGTCTGCAGGGCAAGTCTTAGATGGTGTTCATGTTCTTCAACAGTCTTAGAATAAATCAATATGTCATCAATGAATACCACAATGAAATCATCAAGGTACGGTTTAAAAATTCTGTTCATAAGGTCCATAAATGCAGCAGGGGCATTCGTAACTCCGAACGGCATAACTAAAAATTCATAATGGCCATACCTCGTTCTAAAAGCAGTTTTATCAATGCCTTCTGGTTTCACTTTCAGTTGATGATACCCCAATCTGAGATCAATCTTGGAAAACACTTGTGCACCCTGTAACTGATCAAATAAATCATCAATACGCGGTAATGGATATTTATTCTTTACAGTTACCTTGTTCAGTTCGCGGTAATCAATACACAGTCTCAGTGAGCCATCTTTCTTCTTTACAAACAAAATAGGTGCACCCCACGGTGAGGTACTAGGTCTGATGAACTTTTTGTCTAACAGTTCTTGCAGTTGCACTTTCAGTTCTTTCAGTTCAGTTGGGGCCATTCGATAAGGAGCTTTAGACATCGGTTGTGTTCCCGGAATTACATCAACGGTGAATTCAATCTCCCTGTCAATCAAATCCCCTGGCAGGTCATCTGGAAAAACATCTGGGAATTCTCTGACTATAGGAATACAGTTCACATCAGTTTTAACATTATCATCAGTAGATACAGTCAGTACGGAACACAGATATCCTTTACACTCTTTTCTAATCAATTTAACAGCTTTCACAGACGAAATCAAATACGGAGGAGGTACTACTCCACTTCCATTAAACACAAATTCAGGCAAACCCGGTGGACGGAAAACTACTTGTTTTGTTACACAGTCTATAGTGGCATGATATTTTTGTAGCCAATCCATCCCCAATATTACATCAAAGTGATCAATGTTCAATGGCAGTAAATCAATAAACAGATGCATATCCCCAACGATAATTTCACAAGCAGGATACATATATGCACATGTCATGGATCCCCGAACAGGTGATGATACAGCTAGCAGATAATTCATGGGTTCTAAGGGTCTATTTAATTTTCATGAGAAAGCATGCGACACATAAGAATGTGTAGACCCCGAATCAATCAATACATATGTATTCTGAGTACAAATAGGGAGGATACCTGACACAATGGTCTCAGTATTCTGCACGTCTCCCGGTACTAGGGCAAACACTCGGCCTTGCCTCATAGGCTCTTTCCCGGTAGCTTTGGGGTTAGACTTTGGTGCTACATTTGATGCTGCTGCGCTCGGTGTAGCTTTACTACTAGCTGGTGGAGCAGAAGGGCAGTCTTTAATTCTGTGGCCCACCTTGCCACATCTGAAACAGGCTCCCGTTATGTTGTGACAAACTCCTTTGTGCTTGTTGCCACATGTAGAGCAGGGTGGAATGAATCCACTCCCTTGGCTGGGGCTAGTTGTTGACCCCGTATTCTGTTTCTTGTTGGAAGGGTTGTGCTTGCCTTTCTTGAATTTGAAACCCTGTCTTTTACCACGCCATTCAGTTGTTGGTGGTTCAGTTTGTTTCAGTGCTTCAATATTTGATTCGGCCATCAAGGCCCGGTCAAGAACATTCACATAAGTTGGCAATTTCAACATGTTGACTCTGTCAAGGATAGCAACATTCAGGCCGCCTTCAAACTTCCTGGCCTTTTTGTAGTCGGTGTCCACCATATGCGGTGCATACCTAGCAAGCTCGGTGAACTTCGTCTCATATTCGGCAACAGACATTGTGCCCTGTCTCAGTTGTTCAAATTCAGTTACCTTTCTGTCCCTGACACATTGAGGAAAATATTTCTCAAAGAAGGACTCCTTGAACTGAGCCCAAGTCATAACAGTATTTGTATCACGGATCAACATCCACCACCTTCTAGCTTCTTCTTGAAGGGTGAAGGTAGCTAACAGTACTTTAGTTGCTTCCGAGCACGGAAAAACTTCAAACAACTTTTCTGTTTCAAGGACCCATGCTTCAGCCTTTAGCGGTTCTAAGCCTTCCTGAAAGGACGGCGGTTTCATCTTGCTGAATTTATGAGTCAGTGCAATAATGTCCACCTCATTAGCATTCACATTCTGTACATTCTGTTCCAGTTGCACCGGAGGAGGAGGAGGTGGGGGCTGTTGGTTCGGTTGTTGATCTAGTCTTTCAATTATCAGTCCCATCATTTGTTCAAGTCTGGCCATTCTGGTCTCAGAGGATGATGATTCAGTTTCATTTGCAGTGCTTGCATTATCCATTATTCTATAAACAGTTATAACAGTTATCATTATAAGCGGTTGTATAATTAAACAGTTTAACATTTTAACATATAATCAGTCAGTCATAAGCACACACTTTCCAAGTTCATGAAATGCCCTAATCACTTTTCTAGGACACCCTATAGCTCATTTGGACACGTGTGTGCGGTATAACTCGTGGTTAAGTATCGCTCTGATACCACTCTGTCACGACCCAAACCCGGCCCTATGGGTTTAGCACCGTAATTGGCCAGTAATCCGAGATTACCGAAGGCCTGCTGAACAGTAATACAGTTAAACAGAGTACAGGGCCTGGCGGAAGCCAATACAGTAAGTAACTAGTGTCCATTGAGCTGTGAAAATCTGTATGCCAAAAACATTTTTCATGCATTCATACAGTTTAGAACAGTACAGTCTATATACAGTCTATACCATCATATACAAACATTCAGTACGGGGACCTAATCCCTCGATAACAGTACAATAAAACAGTAGACAGTCTATGCAGTAGTACAAAACAGTAAGGGGACCGATGGGGGACACAAAAACACCCCAAGCCATAGCATGGCAACTCGGAACCTCGCAGTGAGGCACATAGGCTGGCTTGACAAAACTGGGGACTAACCCACGCTCCTAGCTCCGGTCTGGCTGCTGAGAACCTACATATATATATAAACAGTGAGCTAAAGCCCAGTGAATAACATAAAGCGTAAAGAGGTTATGAATGAATGTCCTTACAGTAATGGAAACAGTTCATTAAACAGTATTTCAGTCTTTCAGTGTTTCAGTCAATCAGTCATATGTGGTACACCCATTAGCCTATAAACAGTAAGTCCAAAAGGACCAGGTCTTAACAGACCCAACAGTAATGATGGCCATCAATCAGTAAACAGTATGGTTCCACAAGGGAACCGACAGAGCTCTGTAACAGTAACGGTAAACAGTAAGTGCTAAGGATGCCACAATACAGTTCAGAATACAGGACATACATTCATTCAGTAAATAATATCAGTTCAATAAACAGTTCAGTTCAGTATTCAAAAGATAACCATTTTGAACATATCTTTACACAATCGTTACTCACAGAGATTGGGCTAATAGCAGCTAGAGCGCGTCCCGGAGAGCCAACCCTAAACAGTTAACAAATAGAACACACACTAAGTTTCACAGTCGGGAAGGATGATAATTAAATCCCTAAATTTCCTCGGTGTGGTTCTACGTCTAAATCCTCATTAAGATGCCTTAAACTAGGCCTAAGAATGCCTAGGATGAGATGAGGATGCAAAAATACAGTTGGAAGGCATTTTTCAAAAGTTGCTGAAAACAGGGGTCTCGCTCGAGCGAGCCTTCCTTCGCTCGAGCGAGGTTGCAAAATCAAAGGCTTCGCTCGAGCGAGGAATCCTTCGCTCGAGCGGTCTGATGAAACAGTAAAAGTACTGGTTGTTGGATTTTTACGCGCGATACCTCGCTCGAGCGGGGCCCTGAATAAAGGGTGCTCGCTCGAGCGAGGAATCCTTCGCTTGAGCGAAGAAGCCAAATCTGGAATTTCCAGATTTGCCTCCCAAGCTCAAACCAAGCATTCTCAACTCAATTCTCGACCTCTTGGGCCCAAATTCTGGAAAATACATCCCAAAACAATGAATAACAAGTTTCAAAAGCCAATTTGTGAATTCAAGCCCCAAAGGTGAGTCAATTAAATCCAACATTCCAACCCATTTTCAAGAACCATTTAAAACATGCAATGCATGAGCTTTAAACCAAAATTTAAGCTTCAATCCTTGCTCAATTGAGCTCAATAGTTGGAAAACAAAATGAAAACATGGACTTTAGCTAAAACATGGACATGCATGGACAATCTTCACATGAACTCAACTCAAAATCACCAATTCAACCATGCATGCAACAATCCGAACATAATTCAACCTCTTAGCACTAAATCATGGTTTAATCCTACAATGGAGCATGAACCATGCAAGATGAAGCTCAAAGACAACAATAAGGAGATGAAATTCTTACCTAGAGTTTCAATTCCAAGGTGTGGAGGCTAAATTTGCAACCTATGTTCCAATTCCTCCAATTACTAGGCAATTTACAAGCAACAATGAGATGAAATCAATTCCCCAAATTCTTCTCTCTCTAAAATTCGGTTGAGCTCTCAAATTGGCTGAGGAAGAGGTTTGTTTCAAGTGTATGCAAGGCTCAAATAATAAAAAAATAACTAAGGCCCACTCGATGGCAATTCCGCAATTTACGGCAAACTCTATAATTGGCTCAAATTAACCTAGTTTAAGCATACCTAATCACATTTAGTTAAATATACCACTAAATCACAAATATTCTACTGATCCCAAAACTCTAAACGGTTCCTAACTCGGCTGCCGATAAGGCCTTCAATTAGCAGTTTAAACATATGAATTCAAATAGATAATCAATCAATCAAACAGATGCAATATGCAATTCAATAGATAAACTTATTCAATTTCAGTTTCGATTTCAATCAGTCCATTCAGTACTTCAGTTAATTCAATTATCAGTCATTATCAGTTCAGTTTAGCAGTAACCAGTAGCTAATTCAGTAGTTTATCGGTAATCAGTACGAGGGTTGTTACAGACATCTACCATCACGCAGTGTACATTGCATACTGGTATTTTGACCTAAAAGAGTCAAGGGTTTAAAGGCTATTTGTACTAATCCTATATGGATGTACTTATAATCTTTAACAAACGGAATAAAATCATTAATATGAATTAATCGGATTACTTCATCATTATTTTGAATACATGATGCATGTTCAAAAGTTTTGATGATAGTTTTACTGAAAAATTGAAAACGTCCTTTTTTATAGATTGTTTCGGATCTACTAACGGAATAGTCCACTTATCTAAAGCGTCCTTTACATCCTGATATGCCACCATCTCGGCAACTTCTGCTAATGAGGATACTGTATTGCCTACAGAGGTTACTGATTCATTTTCGGGTATGACTACGGTATTTTCTTGTTCACTTCATGTTTGTATCGTGATCATATATGTCTAATTTATTTAGTTTATACTTGTATTATATTTATCATTAAACATGGCTCTGATACCAAGTAAGGTGCTGGAAGAGCTGACTGTTTGACAGAATCAAAACAGGCTTTGGTGTGCTGTTTAATTTTGTCTATAGTTTCTGTTATGACAGGGTTCATTCCCTTATCCCACCATTTAAGGGAATGAAGAATTTTGTTGTTGATGTTAATTTAACATCAACAACAAAATTATCTTTCATGCAATGATAAACATTTCATGTCATTGACTTGTTTTGCCCAATTGAAAAGTCTTCTTTAAGCGTATCTTCGATCATGACATCTGAATCCATTGCTTTAAGATTTCTTATAGCAGATTTTCCAATCAAAATTGAAGTCATCACTCAAGATATCTCGGATTAAAGCAATTTCAAGTGGATCAAGATATGAAAACATATCAAATGGTGACTTGTTTTCCAATTTGTCCCGAATGAAATCTATTTCCACTGCAATACATTTACCTTTTGTGTCCGTAGATGAACACCTATTAACCGGCTTAGAATTAAGGAGAAAACCCTTTTTCAACATATTTGCACCCCCCACAACAACCATAGTAACTAAAGTAAATTAACAAAAACACACCACCCACAAAAATAACAACCTACAAAGGAGGATGATGATGCACAACAACTATAAACTAGAAGAGAGAAGGTCAAACTGATGCTACCCTCTTTGTAGATCTGTGTTGAGCTCCAAACAGCACCATCAAAAATTGTGTTTTTAAGGACTTGCTAAGAAAACCGTTCGAAAAAGGACTTGCTAAGAAAGGTGCAAAGGACATAGAGCAAAATAGAGGGATAAGAGGAAAGCTAAAAGAGCTAAAAAAGTTTATTATTTTGCAATTATAAAGGAGGAAGACAAGACAAAGGGGATGAGGATAGGGGAAAGGAAGGGGAAGGCCAAATCGGTGCAAAAGCAACTTGAAACCCAGCTTCCTCAACTCCCTCTCCCCCCTAGAAGACAAAAATCAACTAGAGAAGCTAAGAGCAACAGATTTAAAGCCTCGTCGGAGTCCTGTCGGGAATCGCAAACTCGAAGTCAAAAATTGCAAAAGGGCTAGGACTCTTGGTTGTCCAACCAGTGTCTCTCTAGTTGGTAGGTAGGGTTATTCCGGCGGAAGTGATGGCTTGTCAGAGGGCGATCCAGTGGGAAAAAGAACAAAATTTTGCGCAAATTATGATGTTTTGAGAAATTGATAAAAAATTAATTTTTTAATCTTTTAATTTTTTTTAATAGTTTTTTTTGACAAAAAACTCGGTTGTTTTGGATAAAAAAAATTGACTTTTTTAATCAAAAAAACTAAAAAATCAAAAAATTGACCTTTTTAATAACTTTCCAAACAAAAATGCTCTAGACCACTAATTAGTGGTGGCTCTAATGATGTGGCAGTGGGTCCCATCCACTGCCACATGTGTTTTGTGTCTTGTTTTTTTTTTTTTTTTTTTTTTTTTTAGAGTTGCCACCTCACTAGTGGTGGAGTTAGTGGTGATAAATTAGTGGTATGTAGCATTGCTCCTTTCCAAAAGACCAATGGACTCATAGCTTTTGATGGATGTACTATATAAAAGAGTCTGTCCTTTTTGGTCTTCTTCCACTGTAATAGCAGATATGAGGTCGCTTGGTAAGCATTATTTTTGTGTATGTAAGGTCAAGCGTCAAGATGTTAAACCTACACATGATTTAGCATGTTCTGTAAATAATTTTTTTACTTAATATAATGCTTGCTGTTTGTTTGCTTTCTCAAAAGAAAAAATAAAATAAAAAATTAAAAAAATATTTAGATCCACCCATGGTAGAAGTAGAAGACCTCCAAATATCATAATGACTAAGATCAAAAATGCCTAAGACACGAAATCACTTGTCTGAAACAGTAAAGTAGGTTGTTTTGAAAGTTGACATGACAAACAATCTACTTGGTCAGTTTTAGTAAGACCTAACTGACCACTTGATATTAAAGATCATAGATGACCAAAAGATATTTCTACTAATTTTCATCCATGGACTTTTTTTAAGTGTGCAATCCTTGAGGGTTGCACATCATGTGCCACTTACACAAAAAGTATAAGTGGAAGGTGAAAACAAAAGCAGGACTGTAAACAGAAAAGGCGTAAGTTGCACACCATAACAGTACCCTTCATCCATAAGCAACCATCGACACTTTCTTAAAAGTATGCCCATGTTCCTTAAAATCCTGTGGATGTGCTAACAGTTTTCCAAAATTTAGGGTTGGTTTGGGATGTTAAAAAGTACACTTTTTGACTTATTAGCTTATATGAGTTGGGTTTGGGTTGGGTTTGATGTGATGTATTAGATAGGTAATGTGATTTAAATAAGATGATGTGACTTAAATAGGATAGTGATTTTTTGACTTTTTATATTATTTAGAGTATCCCAAACCAAGCCTTAATTTGTGTCTGCGATTCTAACCAAGTTTTGCCTTGTGTTCCTTGCTCTCTTGTCACTATCAACCTCTCATTTTCCATGTTTTTTGATGATTTTTTTTTTTTTACAATTGTGATAGAAATCCTCACACATACATAATCCTCATAGCGCCTCCTTTCATTCCAACCACTTATAATATAAGGCTCACACATACATAAGTGATCCTATACACACATCAAAAGTCAATATCAAATTAGAGGTCATACAACCTCTACAAAAAAAAGTCCCAAACATTTCTTCTTCTTTTTTTTTTTTTTTTTTTTTTTGTACCATGAACAACTACTCACAACCTGACAAAACTGCCCATGTTTGTGAAAGGACTTGACATCTTACTATGCGTCTCTTTCCAAGTATTTCGGAGCTAATACTATTCCACTAATGTAGCAAGTTAGGGAAGCTGAGACAATGAGAGTAATCATTAAGAAATCTTGAAATCTATGTAATGTGCATCATGATTGGATCCTCTTTGTCAGTTATAGCAGAGAAAATAGTGGGTGAGATCTTCTATCCCACCCAAATTGCTATATCAATCTTTTGTCCCACTGCTATATTATTGCCATGTGTCTATTAATCAAATCAGCAGCAATCTGGACTTGACCAGATCTCTCTCGGCAAAGACTGGAATATTGGATTTGTACTCGTGAGGTTGGTCAGTGATGATTGGGTCGAGAGGAGAAATTAGTGGCAATCTGGGTTTTGGGAGTTTCTTGAAGATTAAAATCAACAAAAAAACATAACTAGGATTGTGTCTTTAACAAATATTTTTTGGGTTTCAAGATTCTACCATGTTTGCTTTTACTTTGTGATTGTATAATTTAGATGTATGTATATGCATACATATATTTCACAGAGGACTGGTGTTTGTATTAGAGATTGGTCTTCATGGGATTTGGTTAGAGAATGATTGTTTAGGATTAGTCTTAGCTTTTGAATAAGGAGGATGAAGATTTCGGGAAGCTGTATGTTGATACAATCCATCCAATTTTGTCATTGCAGTCATGTTCATCCATCTTCATGTTCTGATTCATTTTCCTATCCAAAAAAAATTATATATATATATACAGTGGCGGAGCCACACTTGGTCCAGGGGAGTCACATGCCCTGATTTTAGATTTTTTTTTTTTTTTTTTTTTGATGAATAAAAAGAAAAAAATTTAAATAAAAAAATTTTAAAATATTATTTAAATTGAAATATCAATGATATTTTTAAAATTATGAGAATAATAATGATTTTTTTTTTATTGAAAATAAAGATATTACATTAAGTCATATTATTATCTATGAAAAGTTTAATACAATGGTGATGTCCATCATTATTAACATATAATTATAATTAAGCTCAATGAAGCTATGAAATTTATTAAATTGTTAATTACATTTGACATATGAGATTTATCATCTGGGTTTTTTTACTATTAGCTGGTGATATCATATGTTAATGATGACGTAGTATGACTATTATATTGACTTTTTACTAAAATTTTGTATAAAAAAATACTTTATCATTATATAATTTATTTTAAAATTTATAGGTCTCGTTTGGGAATAGGCTAATTTAGTAACTTTTTGGCTATTTGGCTAAAATATGAGCTAAAAAAAACTAGTATGTTTGGAATGACTTTTTGACTTTTTACGAAAATATGTGCAAAAAGTAGAGAGAAAAGAGAATCTTTGACTTTTTGGTATGTGTTGTTGGTTTTTTGGCTAATTTAGTAACTTTTTGACTTTTTAGCTAAAAATGAAAGTTTCCAAACGAGGCCTTATGACTTTTTTTATATTTTTCATGATATACTAGTTACAAATAATATATATATATATATTTCTTGAAGTTAATCGTAAAAAATTATGTGAAATATTTTTATAAAAAATTTTAATATTGTAATTAGTAAGTACTCCTAATTTAATTTTTTGACTCTGTCACTATATATATATATATATATTTAGCAAAGCAAACAAGAAAAGAGACAGAAGAAGGGAGAAGGGGAGAGAAGAAAGAAGGGATGGCCACTAATGAGGATTGCTGCTAATTTGATTAAAAAACACGTGGCATTAATATGGTAGTGGGACAGGAGATTGGTACAGCAACTTGGGACAGAAGATTGGTACCCAAGAGGGAGAGAATAGAGGGGGAAAAAAAGGACTGGAACTGTAACTGGCGTGCTTTACAAAAAAAAAAAAAAAAAAAACAAATAATGTCAACTATCTTATTCAGACTTAAATTGATGGGCGGTGCTTCAAACCCCAGTGAGGGTCGACTTTCAGTGACGTAGCGTATTGGAGTTGGCCGAAAATAAAAAAAAATAAAAAATAAATTTTTTTTTTTGGGCCAATGGAAAAGCTACACACATGACCCCAGTGACCCCCATTGAAGATCTGAGGCATTTTTCTAAATTGATATAACAACTTTTATATCCAATAATTACAATTTTTATTCACAACGATTTGAACTTTTTTTTTTTTTCTTTTTATGCTAGTAAATATTGCCACATGGGGACTTCAAATTAGTCGAAAAGTTGTGCCAATTTAAATATAGATAATAAGATATATAAATATGTATATTCACTTCATATATATATATTAGAAATAATATTTTTCTCATGCTTAAGTGACACATTCTAAAGATATATTTTTTTTAAAGTGTAAGGGGTTCGAGATGAACAGTGATTAAGAGAGTGATTAGAGAGACAAAATTATGTCAATAGTCCAACAAAGTCAAAATGGCTAGAGAAATGAGTCAACAAAAATCTAGAAAATTGGAGAATGAGTAGTTGGGTGAGGGTAGAGCAAGTGGTTCAAGAAGAAAAGAATGACAGTGCACAAATGGGTAGCATCTCCCAAGTTTCCAAAAATCCTCTTTTTGGACCTTGGGAAATGGGCCATAGTTATAGCATTTTTCTTGGCACCAAAGGATACCAAATAGCCAAATAAAGTGAGAGCATGTGTCTCTGATAATCACATGACCATCAGGCTAAAGTTGTTATGTGTGCCTCTACATGTATTATGTATTATCTGTTTGGCACCGATGCCTCAACAAGCACTTTGCAGTAAGAGTGTTTGCCACTACAACTTGCCTCTCCAGCTTGAATCTTAACAAGTGCACTTACGGCAGTAATGTTTACCGCTGCACTTGTCTTCTTAGTTCGGTTTAGCCAAGACATACATTTTCAAGACTTCATAGCTTGCTATCATCTATATTCGTGTTCACTTCAGCGACGCCTCCACCCTTAGCCACTTAACCACAAACTCCTCAGCTTCTTAGAGCGAAGGCCACAGCTAAGCCTGCTATCAGCCATGTTGTGCCTTAGTATGAAACCTAAGGGGATTTCCTTGGTCTTGTTTGTGCAACTAAGGCAAGTCCATCACTTGGATAATGGACATAGAGTCCTTTACTTTTGGGCTACCTTGCATCTTAGCAAGGTCACCGCGGTATACTAGTACTTTTGAGCTTGCTATCAGCTCCAACTAGTAAGCTTTGGGACCTGCTATTGACGCCAAGCTAGTAAGCTTCGGGGTCTACTATCAGCACCAAGCTAATGATGACTTTGGGGAGCTTGTTATCAGCCATAGGCTAGTAATGCCTTGGGGCCTACTATTAACGCCAAGCATCAACCTCTACTTGTGGAGGGGAAACTTCTCTCAAAAGCTACTATCACCTTGGTGGGGTGTTATCTCTGCAAGTTAGTTGTGGCGATTGTAGTTGCTACGGTGGCTGTTTCCCGTGGCAAGTTCAAATGGCGGTGCCGACAATACTAGAGATGGCGGTGCCGACAAAGTACCTTCGCAACTTGACCGTTGCAAGTGCTGCCTCTACAAATTAGTTGCTCCGGTTTTCTCTTTCTCTCAGTAACTTGACAATACTTGAGACGACGATGCTGACAAACTAGGAATTAATGGTAGCGCTGAAACAAAGTACCTTGGCAACTTGACCTCTGCAAGTGCTGCCTCCGCAACTTGACTTAGACATTTTCTTTCATAGAGTTTGTTCGGACCTTTGGCGGATCGGACGTAATCCGACCTACTATTGACCCCCTTTCCTTGGGCTTTAGCCCATACTCCTTAAGTCATTCTTGGTCACCTAATAGGGGTGACCTCCGCAATTAGGTCCATACTTAATTTCAACCTTAATTTCTGGCCCTCTACATAAAGAAATCCATATCAACATGCATTTTTCATTTACATATAAAGTTCTACACAAACTCAATTTCAATTATACTAATCAATTTTATATAGATTCTATTTGAGAAATACTTATTTTTCATATATATAATTATAATTTAATTATTATGATATTTGAAAAAAATTATCTCAATATACAAATAAATAAATAAATAAATAAGACAAAATGTGCTTAATTATATGTATTGCACAGATTAAATTAATTTTCTTTTATATGTTTTGTCTATCTTATTGATGTCTTAATATTAATTTATATTTAATTTTATATATATATATAAGTAATATTTACCCTCAAAATTTCTCTCTTTCTTATATGGCATATCTCTCTTCTGTTTTGTTTTTTGTTTTTTGTTTTTTTTTTAAGTGTCATATAACATACCCTTATACTCAATTATTTCTAAAATATAATATTTAAAAGACTTCTACTTAATCTAAACTACTCATAAATAAAAATTAAAATAATTATACTTACTAAAAAATATTTTACGAATTAATTTTCTTCTACTTTTTTCATTTTTATTCAAGTATTCAATTTTTTTATTAAAATTAGATACATTTCTTCTTCTTCTTCTTCTTTTTTTTTTTGTCTATCTTATTTATATTTTATTATTAATTTATATTGAGTTTCCTATTTAACATGAAATTGTTTACTAAGAAAAATTTATATTTAATTTAAACTTTATGTACATATATGTAATTATATATATATTATGTACAAATAATTTTAAAATGGATATTAAAGAAAAATCAATACTAAGCATAATTAATCTAACTGCAACATACTTATATTTAACTTTTTTAAATAAATTTTTTTTATAACTTTCATTCCAACTTTTTTTTATTATAAATGTCCAACTGAATGAAAAAATAAATAATTAGAATCGCTTTTAATTGTATGTTACTACTTTTTTTTTCTTCAAATTTAACTATTATTATTAACGTCAAATTAAGTGTTTATTTTACTATTTTATAATTTAATATCATATAATATCATTATATATTTATTTCAGTTACACCTTTATAACCTGGTAGGGCTAAGATTATTAAAATATACATAAATAATTGAAATAAAATTATTATATATACTTGTTTAAATAACACTTTTATAGAACAATAAGGTTAAGATTATCAAAATAAATAATCAGAATCATTCTTTAATTTTAAATGATTTTTTTCTCCAATTTAATCACTATTTTTAATATTAAAATGAATATTTATTTTATTATATTGAAATTAAGTACAAAAGTATCATATATATACATATATATATTTAAACTACACTTTCATAGTTTAACAGAATGAAAATTGTAATGTATATTTTGTAATATATTTTTTAAATAGTTCTATATATAATCCATAGATATATACATAAATAATTCAATTTAAATTATTATTTATTTATTTATTATGATAAAATTAATATTATTCTTTTGCATACATTGCAACATATTTTTAAAAATAATTTATATATAGATATATATAAATTATTTTATTTTATAAAATATTATTTAAAAAGAAAAAAAATTAACTCGTACATTGCACGAGTCAACTACCAGTTTATTTTAATAAAAGTAATCTGTAATCAAAGGATAATTGTCTACCTAAAAAAAAATATTATGAATTCTAAATAATTTATTAAATTTCTCACATAGACGTGGAATCCGCACAAATCCACTTGTGTTTGGATCCCATATCTATGTAAGAGATTTGGTAAAAAATTTAATAAATTATTTGAAGTCCTTACATAGTTCTAAAAAAAATAGGGAAATTTAGCCAAAATGTTTCCATTGAAACCTTGTTGGATGAAAAGGGCAATCCAATTTATTTTACTTCATAAACCTCCCGAGAAAGAGGCGCATAATTGAGTAAAAACAGAGTAAAATTTTTTTTTTTTTTGGACAATATTGCCCATGTGTATATATATATATCTTACAGAGCTCTTTTGACAAGAAACATTTTTTTTTTATTTTATACAATTTTAAAAATGTTGTGTATGTGTATTTTTAATTGGTTCATCTAGTATTTACTTTATTTTTTGTAACAATAAAATATTATTGTGAACTAAAATAATATGTTATTGTGAGACAGAATAACATGTTACTGTTTACATCAATTTTGACGGTATTTTTTTAATATTTTTTAAAAATTTCATATTTATATAAATCTTATTTGATAGATCTTGATAAGACGATTTTAAAAATATTAATTTTATTAAAAATTAACATTTAAATTAAACGGTATATTATTTTAAAATTTAAAATATTAAATTACTCATTAAATATATTTTGATTATATTAATATATATTTAATTTTTTATGAAATTTTTTTTATACATGTTTTTAATAGATGAAAGTTGTTTTATGAAAAAGTTTTGACGAAATTTCAAAAAAAAATAATAGAAAAAGCGAACAACCAACTACCACCACGTGGTCCAACCAAGGAAAGTTGCGGATGTTGACCGTCTTCACTCCACCTCGACGCAACGTGGGTTTCGATTAGACCTTCCCAACAAACCTCTTATAAAGGCCTATTTTGGCAACTTGGTTATAATCTGCTTTTTGGATTATAACTAACCTCCTCTCTCACAAAAAAGCTACTTATAAGCTACTTATAAGCAGCTTTTTACCAAAAGCTGATTATTACCAACTTCCCAAAATAGGCCAAAATATGCTTAACATTAAGATAGGTTAATAGTTAAAAGCGGTACTGCACGTATCAATTAACATATTAATATTAGTTATAATATTATTATTGATTTCACTTATTATATAAATTATAAATATTAAAAATATTTTAAATTATAACATACTATCAATTAGGATACTAATTAATACATCAATTAATACATATAAAATTATTTTAGTTAAATACATATTAATATTTTTTTTTTAATAAAACATTACTTTGACCCTTCTGATCTCTCTCCATGATCATTCCAATAATAAAATTAATGTTAAGAATACCAAAATTTTTGTCAAATATTTCATATGAGGTAGATTCCACATAAATATGGAGTCTATATTTATGTGTGACATTTGATAAAAATTTTAAAATCTCTAATATTTTTCTTCTGATAATTGCTCGGGTTCTACTTAAAAATTATTTTATTTACACATTATTTTGAATATATATAAATAATATAGAAAATATAATTATATAATAAAAAGGTGTAATGACGCATCCAAAATAATGAATTTCACTATTCTATCCGTCAAGAGGATATGAATAGATAAGACATGCCAATTACTATTAAGGCTGACATCCCGTTTGGGAACAGACAAATTTAGGAACTTTTTAGTTATTTAGTTAAAATATGAGCTAAAAAAATTAGTATGTTTGGAATGATTTTTTAGTTTTTTACGAAAAGATGTGCAAAAAGTATAGAGAAAAGAGAATCTTTGACTTTTTGGTATGAGTTGTTGGCTTTTTAACTAATTTAGTAACTTTTTGACTTTTTGGCTAAAAGGGAAGGTTCCCAAACGAGGCCTAAGTTTGGCATCCCATAAAAAATTCAAAAAGTCAAAAAGTCACTATCTTATTTAAGTCACATTATTTTATTTAAGTCACATTAACTCTCTACCACATCATTTCAAACCTAACCCATATTTCATAAAAAGTCAAAAAAAACACTTATTTAGAACATTTCAAACAATCTCTAAGTGATTAAGCAACCTAAAAAAATATGATAAATTATGATTGGTAAAGAGATATGACACTGCCAATAATTTTTCTGATCTTTGGGTTCTCCTCCTACGCGTTAGTCGCCGCCCTCGTTGGCGTCGCTGCCAATCAATACAGTCAACAGCTCCACCATCTCAGTCTGTCTGTTTCTCCAGCTAATCCTTATTATTAATATTGTAGCATTGTTATTGTTTTATTTTATACATAAAACCCAATCGTGATCTTGTATATATCTGCTCCATCCTTTTATCCCTCATAGTATTGTATTGTGGTAAGATAGATAGATAGATAGATAGATAGATATCTGTTTTCAACATGAATCACTACGATCAAAACCAGCCTCAAGGTATGTTTTTTGCACCCTTTTTTTTAATTTCCTTGGAGATCGTTTTCTCATAGTTTGTCTTTCAAATTCGGTTTTTTTATTTTTTGGGTTTACTGATATGATGGATATTGTTGTGGGTTTTTTTTTTTTTGAATTAAATTAACAGTAGCATATCCTCCACCTGGCACTGCATACCCTGCAGCAGTAGCACCACCACCACCAGCAGGTTATCCCATGAGAGATGATCAAGTTCAACACCATAACCCACAACCTCTACCCCAAACCCAATCCAGGGGTGATGGCTTCTGGAAGGGATGGTGAGTCATAACCAACCCCCCACCCCAACTCTCTCTCTCTTTCTCTATATATATAATATAGGGCAAATTATAAATAGGATAGATTGCTCTATGTGATTTAAAAAATTATAAATATTTCATTATCAAAATTTTTTATTTAATAGAATTAATTAAAAAAATAAAATTAAAATTATAATTGTTTTCTTATATAATAATAAAATTACTTAAATTATAAATTAAAATATATTTTTAACATAATTAAAAATTATTAATTAATTTCATGATTTATTATAAAATTAAAAACTTCAGGATGAAATGTAATTTTTAAAATTACAGGAATTATTCGTATTTGGATCAAAGTTCAAGTGTGTTTGTACTTTAACCTATAATATATTAGAAGGATGAGTAGATGTACAATTTTAAAAAGGGATAATTATTGTTCTGTGTTTCTTGCAAAAAATAATTACAGATTTATTGAAAATTTTATATCTTTAATTAGTAAAATAGATAATGTTTATTATTAATTTATAATTATTTTTTTTAGAATTACAGTTATCCGTAATTTCTTTAAAAAAAATCATGGGTGTTTCATGAAGTAGTTGTGAATCTCTTTGTATGTCAATCTTTGTGAGGGAGGAGTTTGGATATTAATCACAAAAACTGAAAGGTTGAGTAGCTTTAAATCTTGAAAATCTCTTCTTAAATAGTGTTTTCTAGCTGATTCATGAATTTTAGAATTAGGTATAACTCATCTTAGATTAGAACAAAACATTCTCTAGGCATAACTTGTCTCAATCCTTAGATACATACACAAAGATTACTATTGCATAAACTATTATATCTAAAATCACATAAATCAAACGCAATACGAGATTGAACATTAAAACCGATTATATAAATAGGCAAATGCTAACAAGTGCCGCATGAGAATTGTTTAATGTTGAGAAGTGTATAAAAAATTTCTTAAAAATATGTAAAAATATTTAAAAGTATATTGATTTCAATAAAAGTGTATTGAAGTTTATGAAAAATGTATTTTATCTTTTACTTGTGTCCTAAGCAGTGTCGGAACTAAAAATTCAAAATAGAAGGGGCACCTATTACTCACATCATTGAAAGGAGAGGAAAAAAAACAAAAAAAAAAAATCCATCATAAACAACAAGAAGATACTGTTAAATGTATACATTTTTTTTTTGGTCCACTGTTGAGATTTACAATTATCGTGAGAATTACATCAATATAGCTTAGAAATCCACAATTAATAACTTAACTGAATTTATGATTAACAAATTCAACACTATCAACTCAACAAAAAATCTCACAATGGAGAAAACAATAACTAAACAAATCTCATGATAAGAATGAAATATTCACTTAATTCAATTCTTACCATTAACTTTTCAATTTAGAGTATAAAAGACTGAAAAAATATATATATAATATAGAGCACTTTCAAAAAATTTAAAAGTATAAAAGAATTTTACATGATTTAAGGAAAGGGCACTATTATAATTTTATAAAGGACAAATTAAATATAAATTTTATATATAAGAGAAATAGTGTAAATATGAAAAGCCCAGGGGGCACGTGACCCCTGTACCTTTATTTCCTTCACCTCAGGTCCTAAAGACATTTGCTAACAAGGCCTATATAAATAATCGTCCATGTTATACAACCACCATATTAACTAATCAATCCTAAAATCATACAACAAATCAAAATTACGTGGTTAAACAATTTGTGGAAGAAGTTTAGTTGTCTATAGAGAATGTGAAGAAGGCCATAAAAGTGGAGAACTACATTTTTAGAACCTTAGCTTGCATCCTTCTTGCCTCTTGTGCCATTTTTGAATAATTGAAGATCCTTTTTAGACTTTCTAGTGCGTCATGCACTAGAAAAAATGAAAAAATAAATTGTGATTCTCTCCATTACATTATCCAAAGCAAGTGTAATGATCTTTTCTTAATTTAAAATAATTATAAATTTGAAAATCTTCCAGGATCAAAGTTTGGAAAAAATCGTAATATAAACACTAAGTCATGTTTTACTTTATATAATAAAATATAAACGATATAATAAATAGTGGAGAAAGTTAATACTCATTTAATGGATTGTTAACAAGTGCCTTATGACCCTATATATATATATATATATGTATATTGTGGATAAATTACACTAATCTCTCCTGACATTTGAAAAAAATACAGAGAGTCCTATAGTTTTGGTATAGTTATATTGAGATCTCTTAAAGTTTTAATTCATATAACACTCAGTCAATTTTCATCAATATTTTATTAGTTGTATAAATAGCAAAAAGGGAAATTCTATAATACACCCTATTTTGGGGTGTATACCATATGCTTGAGTTATAATATTTGTGATCTTTAGTTATGAATCGTTATAGTATTAATTATGACTTATTATGAAATTGGTTATGATCTATTGTAACTATTATTGTGCTACGATTCAAAATGTTTTAGTAATACTTTACGTAGTGTTTGGTTATGATTCATTATTTTTTTTAGTTATGATTGAAAATGGTTTAATTATGAATATCACAAATGTTATAATTTTCACATTGAGGGTGTGTATAGTAGCATGGCCCATAGAAAAATAATGATGTCATATATTTACCATGAAATATGTGTATGTATATATTAATCATTGCGATTTTACACTATTTGCATTAATTTCAGTTTCTTTAATCTTACTAAAAGAAATATTAATATAATTATATCAAAATTATGGAATACTTGCATTTTCTCTACAAAAAAGCTAGGAGTCCATAATTTTGCCGAAAATAATATGTGAGTGAGATTCATTTATTGTATTGTGAGGTCATGGTTTAGATGAATCGGTTTCAAACAATAAAAATTTTTATTGTAATTTTTGGAATTGTAGCCTTGAAGTTTTCTCCATACTAGTGTAATATATATGTAGTCTCGTTTGGAAATCTCACTATTTTAGTTGATTTTTTGACTATTTTAGGAGATGGGAAAAAAATTATGTTTGAGATGATTTGTAATTTTTTTTGTAGTTGAATAGATGGTCGTGAGAGAAAAATTAATTAATTGATGTGTAGGATGTTACATTTTATCTTATTAATTATTTTAGCCTTTTTTTTTAACTTTATTAATTATTTTAACTTTAAAAAAATAAAATAAAAACAAAATTATTCCCTAGCACGGCCTATGTGTGCGTTTATGATGATGATGTTTATTCTTTGTTTCGAATGCAGTTGTGCTGCCTTGTGTTGCTGCTGTTTATTGGACGCCTGTTTCTGATCTGAGGATGGATTGATGTATTTGTTGTCAAACTCTCACATCTCATACTTATTATTATATCTCAGTGCTGTATTTTTGGATTGTTGTTATCTGTCTAATAAAAAGAGACATCTGGATAGTTTAATTCTCTCAATTCTCATGACTCGGTTTACTCTCGTTCTATTTATTTTATGACATCATTACAGGGTTTTGGTGCGAAAATAAAAATAGAAATTTGTAAAGGTAAAATAGAGCAAGAAGCTCTTGTAATTTGTTTGATTAAAAGAGATGAGAATAGTGTAAAGGGGGAGATTTTATTTCAATTGCTAATTGGCTTTTTGAGAGTGGTCAGCCCAAATTGTTTACATATGTAAGAGACGCAAGAAATGGAATGGATGGTTGCTGTTTTGAGTTTCGGCGGGCCTGATTTTGGACTTATGTTAATCATCTAAACTATTCAATGTGTAGAACTCGTTGAATATATCATTCCTATAAAAATTATGTTAATTGGACATCAGTAGAAAATTATTTATAAATATTTATACCAAATTCAACAATTAATTATATAAGAAAATTCAAACAACACTCTTGCAAGCACATTAACAACCACAACATTTAGTAGTCTTAAAACGAAATTAAAATAAATAAAGACAAATGCTCTTGGGATATTTGTTCCTTGTTAGCATTGGGAATATGGTAAAAAGTATCATGAGAAAAATGTAGAAAGAGAAAAATGTGTTTTAAAATTTATATAAAAAAATATATTATGAATTTAGTAATAAGTGTTTGAAGGATCGAAAAAATATTGAGTGTAATGATGACACCATTATACGCAATGTCACTGACCAATAAAAAGTCTCAAATGAATGAAGTGGATAATTTTTGTTTCTTACTAACTCAACAATATTGTAGTTTCTATCGCAAATCAGAATTGTCCATTGAATGATGATACTTTTACATGATATTATCATTATATTCAGTATGTACTTCGGATCAATCCATATTTTGGTTTTATTTTTATGTGTCTCAGAACACTTATTAGTAAGATCATAAATAAATGGCATAAGAATGTGCCCAGAGAAAGAAAATATTTTCCTTATCTTAAATAAGGATTAGTACAAAAATGCTAAACATAAAATGCCTACAGAAGAGGAAAAAATTGTCTGCTCAAAGTTTTGTAAAAACAAGTTAAGCCTTCGAGGAGAGTTGTTGAATGCCTAGTGCAAAGTGCTCAAAGTGAACACACACATACCATATATAGAGAAATTGTATTATACACACTGTTCCATATGTTCTAGTTACAACGTTTGTGGTATTTGATTATGGCCTGTTACGGTTTTAGTTATGACTCAGTTACACTACAAAAATTTCAGGTTTTTGCGACGGCAAAATATCGTCGCTAATACTCCTAATGCCGTCTCAAAAAACTTTTAGCGATGACAAATGACTTTTAGCGACGGCAAAAGGAGGGTCACAACAAAGAGCGTTGTAAAAAAGTTTGTTGTCTTTTGCGACGGCATTTTACTGTCGCCTATAATATGTAAAAAATTGAGACCTTTTGCGACGACACTGTTTTACCTTTGCTAAATGTTTTATTTGAGACGGCAAGAAATGTTGTCGCGAATCGTTTTTTTTTTTTGCAACGGCATAACTAATGTCACCAATGGTTCTAATGTTTTTTGCGACGGTGTGGTACAGTCGCAAAAAAAAAAAAAAAAAAAAAAAAACTGCAATAAAATTAATAAAAATTACCTCTTTTTTTTTTTTTTTTGCGACAGTGTGGTGCCGTCGAAAAAAAACCTGCAATAAAATTATTAAAAATATTAAAATTACTTGTATTAAGTGAAAAATAATTGAAAAAGAAACCAATAATTGCATAATAATATAAAAATTCCTGTATAGAAATAACAATTTTTTCATAATAAAAATATTCTTGCATCCATAACTGCACATCAACAAAATTACCCCACTACATAATGTTCCATAATATATATATATATATATATAATGTTTAAATACATAATGTTGTTCATAATTCAAAATAACATAAACCAAAATTAAAAGTTTTCCTCATTATTCTCCGTGGGTAACAAAAACGAAAGTTAGTCGCATTTTTCACAGGCATACATTCCACAAGAAGCAAATTTCTACTAGGGAAATATCTGAAAATAAAAAATAAAAATAATTAATGACAATATAATTATATGTTAATATGTTAATTGCAAAAAAATATAAAAATTTAACTACTATACAATTATAAAGATAATTAAGTGAATAATTTTGCCTAGACCAAAATTCGGCTCTAACTCCCAACCCGGGAATCCGATTCAAGTCTCGTCTTCTCCCACAAGTCTCTCGTGCCTAGGCGGTCGTGTGTGCCAAGTTTCGTGCTAATCCGACGCCGTTTGGTGATTTTGGGGCGTCAACACCTTGAATTATAAGTTTCTTAAGAAATTAATTTGCCTAAACCGAAATCCGGCTATAACTCTCAAACCGGGAACCTGATTCAAGTCATGTCTTCTCTCACAAGTCTCTCGTGCCAAGGCGGTCGTGTGTGCCAAGTTTCGTGCTAATCCGACGCGTTTGGTAATTTTGGGGCGTCAACACCTCAAATTCTAAGTTTCTTAAGAAACTAGTTTGTCTAGAGTGAAATCCGACTCTAACTCCTAAACCGGGAACCCGATTCAAGTCTCGTCTTCTCCCACAAGTCTCTCGTGCCTAGGCGGTTGTGTATGCCAAGTTTCGTGCTAATTCGACGCGTTTGGTGATTTTGGGGTGTCAACACCTTGAATTCTAAGTTTCTTAAGGAACTAGTTTGCCTAGCGTGAAATCCGGCTCTAACTCTCAAACTGGGAACCCAATTCGAGTCCCGTCTTCTCCCACAAGTCTCTCGTGCCTAGGTAGTCGTGTGTGCCAAGTTTCATGCTATTCCAACGCTGTTTGGTGATTTTGGGGCGTTAACACCTCGAATTTTAAGTTTCTTAAGAAACTAATTTGTCTAGAGTGAAATTCGGCTCTAACTCCCAAGCCGGGAATCCGATTCGAGTCCCGTCTTCTCCTACAAGTCTCTCGTGCCTAGGCAGTCGTGTGTACCAAGTTTCGTGCTACTTCGATGCCGTTTGGTGATTTTGGGGTGTTAACACCTCAAATTCTAAGTTTCTTAAGAAACTAGTTTGTCTAGAGTAAAATTCGGCTCTAACTCCCAAATCGGGAACCCGATTTGATTCCCGCCTTCTCCCATAAGTCTCTCGTGCCTAGACGGTTTTGTGTGCCAAGTTTCGTGCTAATCCGACGCCATTTGGTGATTTTTGGGCGTCAACACCTCGAATTCTAAGTTTCTTAAGAAACTAGTTTGTCTAGAGTGAAATCCGACTCTGACTTTCAAACTGAAAACTCGATTCGAGTCCCATCTTCCTCCACAAGTCTCTCATGCCTAGGCAGTCGTGTATGGTAAGGACCAAACTGCAATGGTGCGCCAGTCCTAGTGGGAAACTTAACAATGGAAAATCCTTCGTCTTTCTTTCTAATTATGTAATTAGCCTCTATATTTTTGGGCTGTGTATAGTTAATGTATGGTTATTCTTAAGTTAGAATGCAAAGATACATTTTATACTTGATCTTCTGGTGGTGGTGTATATGGAGTCTCATCTCCTGTAGATTCCCCAAATACCCGGTGGCCACTCAATGCATCAGGAACCTCTGACAGTCCATACATAATGGGTATGTTTGGTTTGGATTTCTAGAGTGATTTTGGGAAAAAAATTTAAAAAAATTTGTTTGGTTTGTAAATTTTCCAAAACAATTTTCAAAATCACTTTCTCTCTCTTACCTATCAATCAATTACTTTTTCTCTCTCCTATCTCCTTCTCGATCACTTTTTCTCTTACACACATCTACTCAATTATAACAAAATATCAAATCATTCCAAACTCCCAAACTCCAAAACTACTTTCAAAATACACAACTAAACAAACCAAAAAAATTTCTAAATTCTCTCCCCAAAACAATTTTTAAAAACTACTCTCCCAAAACCAAACCAAACATACCCAATGTGTTGATCATATTCAAATTTTATTATATATATGTATATATATGTTGTGTGAAAATTTAACTATCAAACAATTTAATTTATATCGAATCTATCTGTTGGGATCCTCAAGTAGCATGGAGAGTTAATGATTAAACTCATCCTGTATTGAATAAGACATACAAGTATATCTCAAATTAAGATGGTTGACACACAAAAAATAAAAAATAAAATTTAAATACAATGTTAGGTGTTTGGAAACTACCAAGGTCTGCATAACCTCAAGGTCATCTGCTCTACGTGTCATAAGCCAAATATTCATCTTATTAGCAGACTCCCCCTTGCTAGTCATCTAGATTTTTTTAGAAATATGAAAATTAGAATCCAAATAATTTGCAAATATATAATGCTTATTTGTATACAAAAATAAAAACAATAAAATATAAACCTTATGTTGGATCTGAGCGGAAGTAGGACGCCCTGTGGTATGAGATATGCTGTGAGCTCGCCGATTTTTAGCGTTCCTAGTTGTAATTTCCTATAATAGGTTCAACAAATGTAAGTATATAAACATGATTTGTATGTTTCCTAGTCGTTGATTTTGTATGTTCCTAGTTGCAATTTCCTAGTCGCCGATTTTGTATGTTTACAAGGAATTGATCAATTCCATTAATGTATTCCCTCGACATCCTATTTGGCAAGTCAATCCAACTCTCATCCATCCTCTGTTCTTCCCTCAAATATCTCTTCTGCACATAGTATATTCCTGTTAAGTTTAAGGAAAAATTTTATAGAATAGCTATAAGGATCTGTTAATGTATGGTTCTAAATGTTTGGTGGTTAAGAAAAAGCATGTTTACAAAAAGAGTGTAGCTAAAATGATATAGTTGGCTTTAAAGGAAAATATCTCATTAATTTGATTTCCATCTGCAAAGTTTCCATACATACTAGATATGATTCATGAGATAAATACTTGAACCCTTTTTAGTTACATTGAATGTCATTTCTGTAAATGAAAATGTCTCACTTCCAGGAGATATAAATCACAAGTTTTATAACTTAAAATTCCAAGTTGCTAATAGACTTAAAGGTCTCCATAAGGACAACTGCAACATGATTAAATCGTGTGGGAGAGGATGGTTTATCTCAACAATTGAAGAGGAAAACTTCGAGTCAATATGTTATTCTATTTAGTATACACTGAAGGACTACAATAAGAGTCACACTATGTAAAACCCTTGTCTACTTTACTGTGAATCTTATAGTGTCCAATGCATTAGACTTGTAATCCTAAGAGAAGTTATGAACTCAAGCTTTTAGTGAAGATAACTTTAATTTAGTAATAAGTGAGGTTTTATTACTTGGCTAACACCTTGGTGTATTAAGTGATTAAGATTAGAGTTGTGTGAACATTCTTTCCAAGATGAAATTCACCCTTTGTGTAAAAGCACAGTAAACATCCTTTTGAGTTAGCTATTTCAATTTGTTTAGTCACTTTGAACCCAGGCCTGGTCTTTTATAATTTGTTCATTAGAATGCAAGTGGTAAAATGTTGTGTTCCACCAGTTAATAAATTTGTATTTACTCGATTGCTACTTATGGACATGGTTATGGTGGAAGGGTTGCATTTGTTGGAAAATTTGAATTTAAATTTACTCCAATGGTTGTGTCTCTTGAGATGAAAGGGTTTGTCCTTTTGAAGGATCACAACCTTTCTGAAAAGTCACATGGAAGTCTTTATATTCTATCTCCCTCACTTCATTTTGGGTGGTGAATTGCCATTCTTCTTCACTTTGTGTTTATTCTTCATATTTCCTGAGTCTAATTTTCCTATAAAGAGAGTTCATGCATAGCAAAGTTCGCTAGGCTTGCAATAGTAGTGCTGCTAGTGCAAGACATTGATCGTTGTATCCTGGGAGATAGACGTCCATTGAATCCTAAGCACCGGTGGGAGGACGAATCTGTCTTAAGGAAAGAGTGTCACACACTCGACTCAATCAGGTTTTATCCTTTTATGTACTGTAAGTTTTATCACGTTATTATGTTGATTTATTTCAGTTTTTGGTTTTGCCCAAAAAGCGTTTGCATAATTTTAAATTATATTCTCCATTTAGTTTGGTACTATTTTTCTAACAATCTTAAGACAGATTCCAGTCCTATTTATGGTTTTTGGGAAAATATAATTGATTTATTATGTACTACGGTGGCACTGCAATATTGGTGGAGAATATTGGAGACTTACCAATTTGGGTGGGCTGATTATGATTATACTTTCTTGGTTTAGAATATACATATTGGGATTAGTCATACTTTTAAACCTTAATCACATAAAAGATTGTTCTTTTTCCTTTTGATGATTTGTTCAAAAACACACTCCAAAATTGATGATAATAACTAACTAAAATTGAAGTGAGAAAATTGGAAATGAAAGCATCAAAAAGTAGAGTGATTAAAAAGAATACTCACTGGTTGTTAATGAATCTAAGTTTGGAGTAAGTTTCGAATCAAGGAATGTTATTGCAGTTATTGGGTTGAAGGAGGAAAAGCAAAATTGAGACACAAGTTAAAAATCTGAGAACGTTTTAATGCCATTATGGGTGTGCGTTAGAAGAACCTGTTTGTTAGATTTCATGAACAGTATATGATTTGGTTTTGTATTTATATATTATTTTCTATGTATCATAATATATTAGATCTTTATTGATGTAATCTGTTTGTGGAAAAAATTGTATTTTGAATCAATTGGGTTTGTTCCAAAACTTCACTCATCAATTCACAAATTGGTATTTTTGTTTGAATAGTCACGTTGGTTCAGATGAAAAAGATGCACACCTTTTAAAGCACTTTTTATTTAAATATATTGTTCAACATGTATTGCAAGTTTGGAATAACAAATCTGCCCAGTACTTATTTAATAGAATTCCTAAGAGGTATGGAGTTTCTTGGAACACTATGGTGTCCGGGTATGTTCGAGGGGTATAAGGGCACATTTGTTGGGTTCCAAGAAAGTAAACAATTGCTTTCTTTCAATCAGTCGTGTAGCCCCACTTTTCTAGCTCACTTACCGTTGTAGGCTAGGCCGGGAAGCCCTTGACCTTGGCGAGAACAAGATCGCTGACTTTCCACTGCTTGCGAGCAGCGGCGGATGCCACTGCAGATGCTCTACCGCCACCCTTCCTGTGACTTGGCACCATTCAGAAGATAAATTGCAGGGCTCAGATTCATATTAGGGTCATGCGTTCTTCAAAGAATGAAATTAGAAGTTGTGTCGGCGAAGTGGTGGTGCCGAAATTGCCAGTTCCTTCGTTGAGAATAGAGAAACAAATCGGCATGTTGGTGTTTCGTACAAAGGTGGCATTTCATTTAATAATGGTTATGACCCAAACTATTTAACCGTTGTGAATTGAGTTTGGGTAATCCTATCATCCAAATATCAAATATAATGGTTTTGTTGATTTCACTTCTGGGAAAGGGTATGACCCCAACAAAGAATACTTTGTTAAGGAAAGTATTTCTATTGGCTTTCATCTTGTTCAATGTGAGTTTCTATAGAAGAAACTGATTCTGATAAATAAGACCACTATGTTAAAATATATATCAATATATATATATTTATTTGTTCCAGAGGCAATTGTGAGTAAGTTGCAAATCCATGTTAAAATGGTAATTTATTCTCTTGTAGCAATCATGAATAGATGCATCTTTTTCCTGATGAGTCCTGTGTATTGAAATACGGTTTTGACCATTAGGTTTTGATTTTTAAATTTAAAACCATATATATGGTGAATTGATAATAGAAATAGTTTTTTTTTTTTTTTTTTTTTTTTTTTTAAAGAAAGAAAATTTTATGGCCTGTTTAAAATTTTGTTTTCAATTATTCAAAGTGTCTTTGACGTTATACAATAAGACACCTTTTTCTCTTTAATTTTTGTGTAATGATCTACCCATGAATTACACAAAAATTACTGAATATTAAACAAACTAGAGTTACCTCATGCAAACGATCTAGTTTTGAGCATTGTTTAGTCATGTCGGTTTTTGTCTGCATCCTTTGCTAAGGAAGAACCTCCGAATTATCGGTGTATAATGCATGACAAGTTTGATTTTTCTGTATTGGTGCTTGGGCCAAATCATATTGTAGACGTCCCCGAACGTCCTGGGAGGGAATCCCGTTTTGTTCATCTTGGGCTCACTACAGTTCAGGACTCAAATGTCACGGTCCTGTATCTAATCTCGCAGAGTGCAATGCAAGACCGATGAATCATCAAAGAGTCCAAATCCGGCAAATCATTTTGAAAACAGATTTTTTGAAAGAAGTGCCAAACATGGACTACTTTGCCAGATACAGAGTTGCCGCCTAAATATTTATTTTGGGAAATTTAAGAAACCCTGACTCGTTGTGTAAGGCCACGTGTCCATCATCACCAAAGTTGCCTCGGCTCGGGAACTTGGGTACGATTGGGGAAGATCACTTCGTGAGCACCCCCGCTCGCCCGATCAAATATCGGCCTCTACTAACCATGATATCGAGTTTTGAAAACATTATGCATTCTTATCCCAGTTATTAGCCTAGATTTACTACGTGATGCGCACAGCATATAAGTATAGACTGGATCGCCTGAATTGGAACAACACATTTCATGTTTGTTTATTTTGAAAATGGTTTGATGGTGCTACCCGCAAGTAGGCTAAGACGTGGATTTGCCACCCTCAGGTGGGCTTAAGAAAACATGATTTTGCCACTCTCAAGTGGGCTTAAAACTCACTGTCAATGCATTATTCCAATTCAGATAATCCAACCTTCACCCACAGGCATCCAGACAGTTATATCACATAAGCACATAGCCTCATGGTAAGCATGCTATCATGGTAGTCACTCACACGCATGCAAGGATGCTAAAGCATAACCACTTGCCGAGTACTCCAAGCCAAAACAGAAGCTATGTTAGAAATCCATGCATGATCCTAACTATGCTGAAATGCCTAATGCAACACATATAGAAATGTAACTAAGATAGGCTCGGCTATTCTAAGATGGCATATGATGATGCTACAGCTAACACGTATTCAACTTGAAATTGAAATACAATGCAGTTAGTATGATGCGCCGAGCCCGGTGCATGTAAGACAGATGAATGGATGCAAACATGCAAGCATAAGTATGCTAATTGAAACATGCCCTAAACTAACCATCATAAGCTGGTAAATAAAAGGGAGAAAGATGTGGGGTTGGAAGATATACATCACACACACGCACACTTATTACAATTGTGCCCTCGCTCGGAGGGTTCGAAAGAATAATACAGTCCGAATAAATAATACAGTCCGAATAAATACAATACCCTAATTAATTAACAAATTAACTAGGAAAGCAAGTAAATTAGCATGCAAGTTATGGACCGCCCCAGCTCTATTCCGAATGATGAATGATGCATGCTTGAGTTGCTTGGCGCGGAAATCCATTGCGATGCCCCTGATTCGCCTCTGTTTACAATTAATGCCGGAATGCTATGCAAAGCTCTAGAAGGCTGCTGATTTCTGATTTGCTACAACAGAGAGCAGGAAATGGGGCATGGCAAAATATTTTCACATATGTATGCACACCTCGATCCTCGTGCCACCAATCACGCATCTCGATGCATGATGGCCGAGGAGTCGAATTGCACGACTCGATGTGAAATGAATGCACATGAAAACACAACAAGGCCTAGACTCCATCATGGGTAATCCGGAGTGTCGGCGACCGGGAATTGAGACACGTTTCGTCACTTCGAGTACGAAACGTCCCTCATTTCCCGTGCTTGGGCTAACTCCTATCCCAAACACAATGCAAATGAGATGGCATACACAATGCGATTAACGTGCAACCTAGCATATGCAATGCTATGCACTAAAATGGCATACACAATGCACGTGATGTAACATGGCATGCACAATGCTCTAACATGTAACCTAGCATACGCCATGCTATAGACTGAAATGACATACACAATGTAAGATGGACTTACACCAATATGAGTGGACCTCAGCCACACTCACATCAGTGGCCATATAATGGGAATGAGACGACCGAAACTCATACAAACATGCACGGATGCAAAGGACCGATCCTAAGGTATAACATGCAACTCTAACTAAGCATGGCAAAGGATGAAACATGGCATAGAATGGGACATGATACAGCTCTGAAATGGCATAAAAGATGGTCCCGAAACATGCAAATATGGCACACAATGCAAGCTAGGGGGCCCGGGTACCGAAACTAGTGAAGTGCGTTACTCTAGAGGTACCCAAAGCAATGCACCAATGGCAAAGCTAACCCTAAACAGACCCTAGGCAGGTTTGAAACAGTGGGGAAATGGCCTAAAATGATGGCTCGGAATGCAAAGAAATGGAGCTCATTCAATGGTCCGAAAACAAGGTATTCATGGACAACTCTCAAGCACACTTAAGGAGTATAAAACATGGCAATATGACATTGATACAAGCTCTGAAATATGATGTATAATGGCCCCAAAACATGAACACACCTCAGTATATGCATGGAATGAGCCTCAAAACTCAAAGCTAAGCAAGTGTATTGAACCACAAGCATGCAAAACAAACATCATTCAACCATGAGACCCAAAAACAGAGCTAGGGCAGTCCAAAATAAGGACAATATCAGTTTAAGGTATGGCCAAAAAGTGTTAAAATCAAGGGTCAACAAAGCATACAAATGCAAAGAAAGCTAGTGAACCATGATTTACACTACACGTATATGAAGCACATGAGGGCTCACCAAACCAGCCAAAAGTAGAAGTATGCCATGCCAAAATATGCCCAAATAACCACTGAAACTCAGTCAATGCATGCAAGAATGATGGGCTCCTTTGAAAGGCCAATAAGGGGGTTGTTCCACACATGCATGACGGACACACACAATGGCAAAACCACCTATGGACAGAGGTTCTGAGGGTCCTAAAACCCACTAAAAAGAGCCTGAAATGGGTCTAGGAAACATGCAAATAAAGGCCCCTTTGAAAGGCCTTGAATGGGATTGTTCTATACATGCATCAAAGACACAAAATATGGCCAAAAGGGCTTTGGACAAAGTCAAGGCAGACCTCAAAACTCACCAAATAGGGCCTGAAATGTGGCTTCACAACATGCAAGATGGAGCTCCTTTGGAAGGCCAACAAAGCTAGTAAAGAGAACAAGGGGTGAGAGGGTCACCCCTCTCTGATTTTAGGGCTCAAAAACACATCTAAACCACTAAAAATCCACTGAATTTCAGTGGCTAAAAGGCCAAACCAAGGCCAATGCAAATGCTCAAATGCATGGCTCAAAGCATGAGGAAATGAAGCATGAAAGGGGGTAGATGACCCCAAAAAGAAAAGAGTCCTTAAACAAACATGTTTAGAAGATCAAAACAAGACTTTTTCCAGTTTATGAAAAATCTAGAAAATGCTTGCAAGCAAGGCTAAGATAGGAAGCAAAATAAGCCTACAAAGAGGGATGGAGCATACAAGTAGGTAGATGACCTCAAACAGAAAAGTTTCCTTAATCAAACTTCAAGAGGAGCTCAAAACAAAACTTTTTTCAGTTTATGTCAAAGTCCAGAAATGTTTGCAAATAAGGCTAAACAATGGAGCAAAATAATGCAAGAAAAGGGAAAATAGAGACTTACCCTTGTAGCACAGCAAGGCAGCAAGCTCTGGACCAAGAAAGGAGTTCTTCAACCTCTGAAAATCAGCTCAAAGATGCTTGGATGGATGGTGGAGGTGGTAGGCTATGAGGTATAGTGCAAATGGCCAAGAATATTAGGGTTTGGAGCTTGGAATAATGAGCTACGGAGGGAAGTGTGTGTATGCCTTAAACAAAAAGGTTCAACCCTTGCAATGGAAGAGGAGGGCCTCTCTTATAGAGAAGAGAGGCCAAAGCTTCTCTTGGAAGCTTCAAATATCCTCCATACACGTGTATGGAGGATGGTCCAAATGCCTCCCAGCTGGCACAGCTGGATTGCATTCAAGAAGGGCAAAAAGCAGATGGTTGGCCGACCAGTTAAGGTGGTCGGCCGGCCACTCCCCCTGGTCGGCCAACCAGGGGTCAAAAGGTTCAACCACAAAAGGTGGTCGGCCTACCCAGAAAGGTGGCCTCCCAGGTGAATGTAACACAGTTGTATGGTGGGAGATCAGGAAATGTGACCCAGGAGAGAGGAAAACCAGCTTTTTAGCAAGGTTCAAAAGGGTCAAGAAGAAATACTGGTCGGCCTACCCATATTGGTGGCCTCCCAGATGAGTACAACACAATGGTGGTATGAAAAACCAGAAATTGTGGCTCAAAAGTAAGAAAAACCAACTTTCTGTCAAGAAAACCGGCTGGAGGAGAGAGAAAATGGTTTCCAAAAGAATTGCTGGTCTCCCACCATCCTACCACCTTCCTAGTAATGAAAATAGGGTCCATACCAAAAATGAACCCTAACCAATGCAAAACGAGGGTTCGGGGGCCAAAACGCGCAATCCGGGGCCCCGAAAACAGGCTGTTAAGCATCGGAGGTGGTGTACGACCACGAAGGTGGTCTCTCAGGCCACAGTGTCCCTCTAAGGAGAGAAAACAAGGTGTGTGCCAAAAATTGAAGCAAACGGAGGTAGTTAAGCGGTCCCGAACCGAGGCACACGGTCGACGGCTCGGAAAACCAGAAACTGGTCTCCAAACGGGAAAAATGGCCTACGACCATGAAACGTAGCCTACGGCCACTGAGAGATGGTCTTAGAGACCTCTCCCTCCCTTCGGGAAGAGAAAACAGAGAAAACAGGACCTAGTTCGCAAACCGAGACAAAGCACAAAAGAGTCCCGAAGTCCGGAGGTAAGGCTCTCAGCCGAGACTCTGCAACCTCAGAACGAGCACAATATGCAACATCACCGAGCGCTCAGTTGGTGACGTCTGAGTCTTAAGGTCGGTCAAAAATAGGGTGTCTACACATATCTTCTTTGAGTTTTTATTTTTCTCATAGGTCATTAATTAATTTAAATTTATAATCTGTTTCTGTTAATCAATATTGTAAAAGTTGATCATGCGGTTATGTGTGTTCCATATAACTGAATGCATTGTAGATGTATAAACTGTTTTAGATAGTATTGTTGGCATGCTATCAACGTATATCGAACGGTGTATAATGGAATCGTTGGCATCTTTTCACAAATTTATTTTTGGACTTGGGCTAATCATTACTCTATGTAATGGGCTTATAAATGGACTTATAAATGGACTTACTTGTTTATATTGACCTGTGTATGGAAAATTGTTATGGATATAAAAGAAATGAGTCCAATTTTATTATATAAAGACCTAAAACAATATATTGTTTTTATATGCCTGGTTTGAAGTGGTTAAATCCATATATTGGATTTAAGTCATTGGGTCTAAGGTTTCAAATTTATATTCATGGTTTATTTTAATAACTAGCCCACAAGATTATTTGTGGAAGTTTCAAGAATATATTTTAAAATCAAGTTATGATTTTAATTATAAAAATCAAGATATTACTTTTGGTTGGTGATCTCTTGAAATTGAGAAAATATAGAGTATATGTTATATACTTGGGAAATTTTTTTGAATGTAATTTGATGTCATTTACATGTGCATTTTAATTTGTAGTAATTCTAATTAATTTGCAATGAGCCTTATGGTGTCATATGTTGCCATGAAATCTTTTATGGGAAAAGAAAAAAGTGATATGTTAGTTTTTGACTGATTTATTTCCAGTGCTTTGTCTGGGATTTAAATTAAATTCTATTTGAAAGTTTGTGAAATTTTTAATTAATTTGTGATTGTGATGATGACATACCAATGGATCTCTTGTGGGGTATTATTTCGAAAAGTATATTTCATGTGTAAATAATCCTTTTGTTTGATTGTGATAGTAGTATTAACAATCGTTAACACCAGAAATGTTTAAACTTGATGATTGAAATAGTGGTATCAATCCATTTAAGTGGAAGTAGATTGAAGAATCTTTTATATTGATTATTAGTTTGTTAATAATCAAGTTGAAAGTTATTTTTAAAGTAACTTTGAGTTTGTGACATAAATTGTCATCAATCATTATTTTAATCGTATAGTAGAATTTGTTTAACCATGGACCATAATATTAATGTGGACGTTTATCTTTTGAATGAGAAAAGATAATTAAATTTTTTTTTTGTCCCAAATATTCATCAAAAATGAATTATTAGTTGTGGCAGTGACACTTGTCTGGGAATGAATCATGTTGTTTGTGCTAATTTATGTATTATCACAAATGTGGGGGAAGAGAGATTCCATGTCTACATATGTTGTAGACTTGACAATCAATTTATGATGTCATTAATATCAATTTGGTATGCGGTATATTATAAATGGATGTCAATTATTTATTAAAGTATTGATAAAAATGTGAACTTATGTGTTTTGACATAAAGAGGAATTCTAATTATTCTTTGGAATAAAGACTAAAATTGGTGTGGTGACTGATAACTCTGTAATGAAATATTATAAGTTAAAATATTTCATGGGTGAAAGACACTTTGGTAATTGTCGACGTAGTCACCAATACTGGATAAGACAAATAAGATGTAAATGTATTTATACAGTGATATTTATATTCCATGTTGAGATTGGAATTAAGGGTTGCAGTAAACAAAAAGAAATTAATCATAGCTAAAGAAATGTTATTTGACAAAGTGTTGTGGCCACAACCGGTTTTAGTCATTTCTTCGTTGTACTGCAAAAGCAAGTTATGAAGTCTAATTGGTTTTAGACAAATTAGTATTGTGATTATATTCATAAAACAGTTTACATCTTGTTATTTAGTTCAAGCACGCCAATTAATGATATATTTTGATTTATCTCAGAATTGTGGGGGCGTATTAATATTTTGTATAATTATACATCAACAAGAGGAATTAAGTTTCCTTAGAATGCTTAAAATGTGGGGGTGCTTGGAGGATTTTACCAAAGTAACGGTTCCAATAATAGGTCCACAAAGAATCTCAATTCTTTATATAGGACAAAGTTGAAGTAGAAACAACAATGGATTCACTAACTACTGAGTGACATAGAGTAACGATAAGTCTCGATGTAATCAAAGACTTAACACCGTATGACATTTGCTTTTAGTTGTGAATAGTGTCTAATGATAATATAATGGATTCACTAACTACTCAATGATATCTAACTGAGAAGGTCAAACGGAAAAATAGCGGCCGCTAAACAAAAAGTTTGACCGAAGAGCAAATGAGGGAAAGTTTATCGAGGGAAATGTGATTAAAGCCTATTACATCAGAGTCATCATAATGGTAACCCTACTTAGATGACTGGAGATCCCAAGAACTAAGTTCAAAGGGACAACTAAGTTATGTGTGGCTCGCCAAAAATCACTAAATGAGTCTAACTCCTATCCATTCTTATGATGAGAGTGATATCTGCAACATGTGTTGTATGCAGGGAACTTAGGGTAAGCTATGCTTTTAATGATTACTTATATCTTGGAAATCCTAGAGGGGTATTTTTCAAGAGGAGTATTTAAGAGACTCGAAATAAGGATCACCTATATGAGTGTGAAGGGGCCGCTTCTATGAGAATTAATAAGGCTAAATTCTCTAAAGCACTCAAGAAACACCAGGACTTGCCCAAGGCCAAAACGGGCACAACCGTGAGAACTAAGCTGTGTTTGAAGATATTCTGTGTGAATTCTATTGTCTTGGCTTACACAAACGGCTGAACAGTTCAAGGCATCACGTCCACTGATTAGCTAGTAAGTCCGATAGGCTTTCACTAGGGAAGGTTCAAAGCCGAAAGCTACCTATCCCGATGCAGGATATTTCCATAATGTACTCTCTCTTTGTCTGCATGTTGTTGCATGTCCTTTTCGTAAATTTCATTCATGTGGGGGATTGTTGGAAAATTTGAAGTTAAATTTACTCCAATGGTTGTGTCTCTTGAGATGAAAGGGTTTGTCCTTTTGAAGGATCACAGCCTTTCTGAAAAGTCACATAGAAGTCTTTATATTCTATCTCCCTCACTTCATTTTGGGTGGTGAATTGCCATTCTTCTTCACTTTGTGTTTATTCTTCATATTTCCTGAGTCTAATTTTCCTATAAAGAGAGTTCATGCATAGCAAAGTTCGCTAGGCTTGCAATAGTAGTGCTGCTAGTGCAAGACATTGATCGTTGTATCTTGGGAGATAGACGTCCATTGAATCTTAAGCACCGGTGGGAGGACGAATCTGTCTTAAGGAAAGAGTGTCACACACTCGACTCGATCAGGTTTTATCCTTTTATGTACTGTAAGTTTTATCATGTTATTATGTTGATTTATTTCAGTTTTTGGTTTTGCCCAAAAAGCGTTTGCATAATTTTAAATTATGTTCTCTATTTACTTTGGTACTATTTTTCTAACAACATTGTGGTATTGTGGCACATAAGTTTTATTAATTATAACAATTAACTCTTTGTTGCAATTTATATACAGTTAATTGCAATTAAATGGTATCTCTTACCCTAGATAAGGTGTAGAGTCCAATTAGAGCTAGGCATTAGAGAAGTCTTAGAATTCTTAATCCAAGCCTATATAGTAAAAGGGCCGGAAAGGTCTCATACTTTGGCTTGCAAGAAGACCCACAAATATATGATTCTACTTATAATTCATCTAAAATATTACGAACATGAGTTCACATTTAAATTTTAACATTATATGCTTCCGTTAGGTTTTTTAAACCAACAGACATTTCGAAATCTGCAAAGAGAATAATATTATGGATAACTCCCTATGTGTAGTGTCAAGCAAGAAGTTGTTTTTTCATCAGTTGTTCAAAATTGGCTAACAAACTTCAGCTTTCAACAATAATTAACTACCCAGAATGATTAACCCAAAACCCAAAGTACTTTAATTAAAAGCCAAAAAAGAGAGAAAAGAGCCACATACCAGAATAAACAATCTAATGTCGGAAGGACAGTCAATATATGGAAGACTAAGAGGTCTATTCGACCATCTTTCAATTATACCAATGTATGTTGATCTTCTAGCATCATCTTTAGGAGGGCATGACATAAAAACTTGAGCTCTGTCATGCACCTGCAATTGATAATAGTATAGATTTTGAATTCACCTATACAAATGAGATATTTTGCAAAATTTTATACATCAAATTAATGATGAATATAAGTCTCACGCTGCTCGTTGCTCGCCATCACTCGACGCCATCGTCTGCCACTGCTCAATGCTGTCTCACGTTGTCGCTGCCGTCGCTTGACGCCGTCATCTGCCTTGCTCACAGTCGTGAGAGAGAGAGAGAGAGAGAGGGAGATTGAGATTTTTGGTTCAAAAGATTAGGGATTTGAGATTTGGGGATTTTTGGTTGAGGGGGGAAAAATGAGCGCGAATCGAATTTTAGGGTTTTTTTTTTTTTTTGCGACATCAAGTATAACTGTCACAAATGAAAATTTAAGGTAGGATTTGGTAATGTTTACGTTTTTGTTTTATGTTTACAAAAATTTTATAAATTGGTTTTTGTTTAATTTTAGAAAAACATAAACTACAAACGCGTTTTGTTTGAACAAAATGTTTAAAAAAATTTAAAAACATATTTGTCCAGGCCTAATATATATATATATATATATATTATTTATGACAATGGGATCATACACATTATAATTGAAAAAAAAAATTGATTGGAAAATAATTAATTGAAAAAAATAATTAAAAAAATTGATTGAAAAAAATAATTAAAAAAAAATTGATTGAAAAAAATAATTAAAAAAAAATTGATTGAAAAAAAAATTATTTGATACAAAATTAATTGAAAAAAAAAAATTTGAAAAAAAATTGTTAGTCAAAAGTTTAAATTTCTGTTTAAAAACCAACATAAACTCATTTTTTGAGTTTACAATTTTTCCTCAAATTTATAAACTGAGACAACCATTTATAAACCAAAAAAATTATCAAATAAGTTTTTATGACAGTTTTTAAAAAATTTTGTAAATATAAACTGAAAACTGAAAACGAAATGGTTACCAAACAGGCCCTAAACAATGAATCCATGGCTCGTTTAGTAAATTTTTTATTTGCGACGGGGGTATTGCCGTTGCTGATAACCTGTATTTGTGATGGGGGAAGGTTTTCGTCCAAAAAAAAAAAACTCATCTTTTTGCCAAAAACCTCCATGTCCATTTTGCTGCGCAATGAAAGCTAGGAAAAGAGAGAAACAGAAATGAGAGAAACAAATGATGATCAGCGAGAGAAAGAGAGTGAGAGTGAGAGAGAGAGAGATATAGAGAGAGACATAAAAAAAAGAGAAGGGAGATGAGCAAGAGAGACAAAGAGAAATAGAGAAAAGAGATGAGTGAGAGAGATAGAGAAGAGAGATGAGTGAGAGAGAGAGAAGAGGGATGAACAAGAGACACAGAGAGAAAGAGACATAGAGAGAGAAAGACTCAATTCATTTTTTGACTTTTTCCTCTTTCAACAACAATGGGCTTAGAGAAAGAGATGAGTGTGATTGAGAGAAATAAACGATTGAGAGAGAAGAGAGATGAGTGAGACAGAGAGACACAGAGAGAGAGAGAGAGAAAGACAGCAAAAAAAGATAAACAAGAGATATATATATATAGAGAGATGAGCAAGAGAGATCGAGAGCGAAGAGAGATGAGAGAGCTAGAGAGAAGAGTGATAAGTGAAAGAGAGACACACAGAGAGAGAGAGAGAAACAAGATGAGCGAGAGATAGACAAAGAGAGAGAAAGAGACAGAGAGGAGAGAGAAAGAGAGAGACATCAAAAAGAGATGAATAAGAGATATAGAGAGAGAGAGAGAAGAAAGATGAGCAAGAGAGATAGAGAGCGGAAAGAGATGAGAGAGCTAGAGAAAAGAGTGATGAGTGAGAGAGAAAGATGAGAGATAGAGAGAGAGATAGAAAGAGAGGGAGAGAAGAGAGATGCGTGAGAGACATAGAGAGAGAGAGAGACTCATTTCATTTTTTGACTTTTTTCTCTTTCAACAAGTGATTAAGAGAAATGAGAGATGAGCGATTAAAAGAGAAAACAGAGAGAGAGAAGAAAAAAAAAAGAGATCGATAAATTAAGAAGAGTGGAGGGACAGAGTGAGTAACTGAGCACAATGTATGGGAGAGAGAGAGAGAGACAAAGACACAGACAGACAGACAAAGAGTAATGAGTGAGAGAGAGAGAGAGAGAAAAAGAAAGAGAAGAGAGATGAGTGAGAGAAAGAGAAAGATAGAGAGAGACAGAGAGACAGGAAGATGAAAAAATAGGTAAAACACTACAAAAATTTCAGTTTTTTGCGACAGCATTTTTGCCGTTGCTAATACTTCTAATGTCGTCTCATCAAAACAATCTTTTTTTTTTTTTTTTTTTTTTTTTTTTTTTACGACAGCACCAATTACCGTCACAAAAAATCTCCTATTTGCGACTGTAGTTCATGCCGTTGCAAAAAACAACTTTATTTGTGACAACATAGGTTATCGTCACAAAAAATGCACATTATTTGTGACGACAGTTGTTACCATTGCAAAAAGTTGCTTTTTTGTGACAGGAATGGGTATCGTCACTAAAAACCCATTTATTGGAGACAGCAAGTGGTGCCGTCACAAAAAATACTTTTTGCGACAGTAAATGATGCCGTCACAAATGCTTCCGTTTTATAAAGCCCATTTTCTTGTAGTGTTAGAGCATCTCCAACGTTGTATTTTTTTCCACAAATTTGAGTAAAAATTTCATCTAATATCATGCGCTCCAATGAAGAATTTTGAATTTTGGTCAAAATACCGGACAATCAAGCAGATGTCTAACTGGTCGACCGGCCAGTGTAATTTTTCACAAATTTTTGCAAGGAGGTGATCGTCCAGAGAGACAACTGACCAGACATTCGGCCGGTCGTCCGGTAGTGAAAATGACCTGCAACTCCAACGGCTGTGAATAGTAAATTAACAAAAGCTCCCAACAATCCTCAATTTGGTGAAAGATTTAACATATCCTCAATTTGATACTTATCTAGTGAAACGATATTGGAGCAGCACAAGGGGCATTTTGTCATCAAATTTAAATTTGATGAAACAATTGGTGAAACATTGGAGATGGTCTTATACACATTGTGGCGTTAATTATGACTGCTTGTGATACTAGTTATGACATTATTTTAATTATGATCCTAAAAGGATTTAATCATGACATTTGTGGTAATCAACCCTACAAATATTATAACTTGCATATGATACACGCCTTCTAAGAATGTGTACCATAACATTACCCTATATATATATATATATACTAGTGTATGCTCGTGCCTAAAGGCACGGTGTAAATGATATTGTGATTAAGATATAATTGTAATTTATACGTATCATGTTAAAATTTGTGGAGTCTAACATTTTTTTATTCGTCTTAAAGAATTTTCAACAATTTTACTTGTACGACACGCTCTATAGAACTTAATTAAAATAACAACTCCCCCTAGCCTTAATGCAAATCAAAATAGTAAAATGTAAAGTAAAAAAAAATAAAAAATTATAACTCATGCCTAAAGGCACTCTCAACAATTTTTTTGGTACCTCACACTCTACAAAACTCAATTAAAATGAACTAATTCAGAATGACAACAATTTCATTGCACTACAGAACTCAATTAAAATAAATCAATTCAAAATGACAATAATTTCACTGCATAGAACTCAATTATAACAAATCAATTCAAAATGACATACTTCATGCATAAGAGGAATGGTGAATGAACATTTTGGTACAAAAGAATAATCATTATAGCTTAGTAAAAAACAAAAAAACTAATCATCCGGTCAAGAATAAAAGACCAATCATTAACACACATAGAAAAAAGCAACACAACCACAACGTTTCTAATGCTGATCAGTCACCTGTAACAAATCACTCCAACACTTGAATTCGACTTTAAAAGATTAGCTAAAAGAAATCATAACAGGAAAACTCATTCAAAATATTTATGAGAAATAGGAAAATCAATAATTATAAATTAAGAGAAATTGAACATAAAAAAATTTCTAACATAACTCTTCTTGATAAAAGCACCAGTGTCTTCCCCAATTTACCCGCAATTATCAAACTAAATAACAACAATTATCACATTCATAAGTATGTGATCAAAATACATGATTCCTTAGAAGGCTAACCCCCCTCCCCCCCCCCCCCCCCATTTTCCCCCCTCCTCCCTGTTTAAAAAAAAAATAACCATTAAAAAAATGTAACACTTAAGAAAATTCATACAATCGAAACTGACTGTTGCCGACAAAAGCTAAGAGGCAAAACAAACTATTGTATTAAAACTAAAAAAACAGGATACCTAGTCAGGGTTCCTCACCTTCATAAGTATGAAAGTGTATTGTAGATAATTGGTTTATTCCCTCCAAAAAAATTTGCCTTGAGTTATAATGGAGTATTATAGAACTAAATAGGAAAAGCAATATGAAGTCTTGCACTTCCTTTTACGTCCGTAGAGTTTAAAAAAAAGGACAATACTTCCAAATGCCTTCGAGAATTACCAAATGCATCCATCACTACAATCTGTGAATTAGTATTATAAAAGATTGGTTCAATTCCTTCGACTTCCCTAATCTGAAGAACCTTTACAGTTTGTTCACATAAAGCCACATAAGAAAAGTTAATTGAAGTAAGCATGTTAAATAAATAAATAGGCATTGAAGTAAAAGTCTATTGAACAAAATTATTGACTACATCATGCATGATTTCATTAGACAGTGATGAGACTACTTGAATATTTCAAATCTATGATCTTACACAATCATTAATAGTATATTAGCCCCTGTTTCTCACTTAATCCCATTAAAAGAAATAAGTTTAGAAATTACGAATGTATTTAAACTAATTAAAAAAATCCATGAGATCCATGGCCATTAAAGCCGCCATCAAAGCCGCCATCAAAGCCACCATCTTGTTGTGCCCTTGGGTCAATATTCACTTATCTAGCTTTTCATTGGAAGACAAATCCGGAATATGCAAACCAAAAAAAAAATAATAATCCTGCATGCAAGAACAAATTTAAATTTTTTGTTTGTGATGAACATAACAAATCTAGTAGTTCATGGCAAAACTGATATTACACCTATTACTACATTCCTAAGTATGTATCAGTGTCGGAATTAAGAAAAGACCACAATGTTGCATTCAATTATTCGAACATGAGGAGCTTTCAGCATGATTTTTTTTTTCTCTACTTCATAAATAAGCAGACTTTATTAAAAAGTATGAAGATGATGCAAACCATACAAAAATTCAACCCGCAAAGGGATAACAAAGCTAAGAAATCAAATCATTCACAAAATCTACAAAAGCCAAAACATCTGGATCAATCAAAACATTGACTTATTGGCTTATTTGGATCACACCACCTCTCTACTATCTGTACATTTTTTCGTAATTAGTCAAAAAACCAGCTTATGAGCCACATATAAACTCGACAAAACACAACCTATAGGTAACATCAAGTAAAAGTTTAACAACAATACTAATATTATGAAGCATCAATTGTTTTATAGTCTTGAATCATACTAATATTTGAATTGTTAAATAAATAAATAATAAAAAAAAATTCAAGAACCATACCAGTTGATAAGAATTTTATTCAAGAACCATCCTGGGACTAAAAAAAATTGCAATGTCAACACTTTGAAAGTTGTTGAACCTCTTTTAAAATTTGAAAAAAAAAAAAAAAAACTTTTGTGACTAAATAAAAAATTCAGCGTCTCACCAAAAAAGAAAAAATAAGAAAGAAAGATGTGTAAATTATCAAAAGAATAATATATCAAAATAGTCCTTAAACTAATCTAGCGAAGGACCTCTCCCCAACCAAAATGAAGTGTAAATTATCAACATCTGATATTCCTTAAACTCACTGTTAGCCTCACACTCCATTTTTAAACCTCAACAGTCCTCAAAGATTCAATTTTCTCAAGAAAATCAAATTAAGGATATTAATGCAACAAAGTTCACTCTAAATATTCACCAATGGTTAACAACAAAGTCCAAAACAAAGAATAAAAAAAATAAATAAAAGAAAAGAAAAGCAAGCAGACAAATACAAATTTAAATAAAGGAGCCCTCATATGATCTAAACAACAATGCTAGGAATACAGATGTTTAAAAACAAACCCAAAATAGAATTGTAAACATACACCAAATCAAAATCAAATTAGAAAACAAAGGCACATAAGGATCTCATCACAGCTTGAGTTGAAAATAGAAATGTTTTTAGAGATCTATTAGTTGGCATAATGGGAAAAGGAAAAAACCAAAAAGGAAAAGCTCATTATGTAATGAAAGAGGCACAAAAATAGTGAAAGGAAAAATTAGAAAACCTAGACAACAAAAATTAGACTTTGATGAGGTGGTGGGTAGGAGGAAGGGGCCAAGCTGAGGAAGAGTTGAGAGATATCTAGAATCTGAGATGGGTGAAGTGTTAAAAAATAGACCATTGGATTAAATTAATCTAGACCATCCAAATTGCCACATAGGACAAATACATTTTCAAAATCAATGTCAAAAATAGACCGTGGATGAAAGGGAGAAGTAATCCTAGCCATTGGATCAAATACTACCCTTCCTTGTTATATAGAATTTTCTCTAAAACTAAATATTTGGTTTTTTTCAAATTTATTCCCCCATCACATTGCCACCACCTTCTTTGTCTTTCCCTCCTCTACCGCACACCCTCTCTGCCTCACCAACAACTTACCAAACCTATAAGGATAGAAATTCAATAAAACCAAAGTAAACCAACCAATGTGCTAAAGAAATTTAAAAGCGCATCAACTAATAAAAAACCAAAAACATCAAAATCAACAACCAACAAAAATAATGATTCATTAAGCATAATATGAAAAGTAGATGTCAATGAATACCTTCAATTATTTGGATGATCTCATAAAAGCATAATCAGAATTAGTTCAATTGTTTCCTGCAGAATAACACAAAAGATCATCTAGAGGGGATTCCATTGTAGATCATCAATTATTTACAATAGCTTTTGAATGTGAAAATTTCAGAAATTGATTTAGAAAAAATCCATACCAAAATTGGCATACCTTTGACATAGCTTCACCATTCTACGACCGAAGAACCAAGAGACATTACAAATTCTCCTATAATACAAATTAAATAAAAAAAATAAATAAAAAAATTATATCAGTAATGGGAATGGTTACAAAAAATACAAACAGATTTCATGAACCACGTAAAAAATATTCAAAATTATACAAACAATGATACTACAAAAAAATAAAAATTGTGCCTGAAAGAGAAGAGGGAGTTGTAGCTTTAGGGGGGGGAGATCGAGCAAGGCTAGAGTAGATCGGCAAAGTTAGGAAGAGAGTGGTTAGCACTTCATTTTAAAGCCAACTCACCAATAGGATTGGACTATATGATATGCTTCAACAATAGGATTTCAGTTTGAGGTGGTTGCTGATTTTGCATATGAGACGAAAAAAAAAAAAAAAAAGTGGAGAAAGTAGAAGAATTATCCCTCTAATAAAAAATTATACATATTATTTTGAATTTGGATGATAATGTCGGACCAAAAAAACCAATCTCGAACTTTCTTTAACCCATTTACAAATGGATGTTTTCAAACAACATCAAAGAAATATTGACATTTTCAGGGATTGGTAACACAATCTGACTCCAAACAACATCAAAAGAAAATATTAATGAATGTTACCATTTTTCTTACAAATTAATAAATCATACAATTTTTAGATATGCCACATTACCCCAACCTAGCAAATGGTGCAAATGAGTAGAAATCTATGTAGTAGCAAAGGGTGAAAATATATGCTTCTGCACCTAAAGTGGACAAATAAATAGAAAAGCAAACAAAAAGTATATATTTCATAAATTCAACCACTAAAGTCAAAAAGCTAACAAATAATTTCATAAAAAATAATTCATCCACCAGGTGGTCAACCACTAAAACGTCTCCAAGATATAACTAAGCTAACCTTTTTTTCACAAAAGATAGATATGATAAAGAAATATTTCAATGTACATAAAAAAATATCTAACCTTAAAGAAATATTATGAGAATTGAATTATTAACCTTAAAAGATCTAAGAATTGACTTTTCAAGATTGTTTCATTTTTGGGAGGAAAAAAAAAAAAGGGAACAGATAAAAAAAAATAAATTGGTTTGCTTAATTTATTTTTTTCTTCTATAAATTGGTTTTGCTTCCTCAATTTAAGAAAAGTTATGATACACTGCTTTAGGCATTGATAAATTGCAAATAATGTCCTGCTCATTATGATCTTGTGCGAGAAACTAAACACCAACAATTTAATTCTTTTAAACTGTGTTTGGATCATGAACTTATGGATTTGAAAAACGAAATAAAAATGAAAAAGAAGAAAAAATGTAAATTATATTTCATTCATATTTTACTCACTTTTTTTCCTTTATCTTTCCAAATCTCTAGCTAAAACCCTTAATAGATTACATTTTCTTAAACAAAACCAAGAAAATCTTGAGTAGGGATGAGGTTGCCAATTAAAATTTTATTCAAGTCTAAGCATATGAAAAAACAAACAAACAAACAAACAAAACAAAACAAAAAAAAAGAAAAAAAGAAAAAAAGGAGAAGCTGATCATATTACAAGGTTTTATCATGAGTTGAAAAATGATGACAGGTTATCTAACAAAAATGCAAGAACGATGATTCTTAAATTTTCTAAATTTATTTAGCTGGGTTTATAATGGGCAATAAATTATAAATAACACCTCATTGCATAGTTTATCTACTCAGTGCTCTATCTAATCATCCCTTCAAGAAGATGGCAAATAGCCATATTTTGTTAGAAAAATGGTGTTTTATATGGCTTATTTTGGGCCAACGTTGAGGCCAAAATTGAGTGGGCCCGGAACGTATTTTGGGGCGGGTCCGAAGAGGTGAAGTGTTCCTTGCCGCGTGGCAAGTCACACGGTGAAGACGGAACGTCAAAATCATTTATGAGTGAATGGGAAGTTGACGTCGTTTTCGGGTTTAACATAATTTTTTAGATAAAAATTCTTTTGAATTTTTCAATAAAAAAAATTATTGTGGGAATTTAATTTAATTTTAAATTCAAATTTTGGGTTCTTAAATGGTTTCCTAAAATTTGTAATTATGAGAATTTAATTTAATTCTAATTCGAATTTTGGATTCTTAAAGTTTGTACCTCTTCCTTTATTTATTAAACTATTTTAATAGTTTACTATATATATATATTTTAATAGTTTAATATATATATATATATATTTAAATAGTTTAATTAATAAAGGTTTATAGGTTGGATTTTGTTCCATCAATTAGCGGAACATTTTTTTATCAAATGTTTGAATTTGAGTGCTCCTGTTCAAACAGACAACTTTATTTGAATTGAAAGATTGCACCTTTTCACTTTGTTGCCTATAAATACCATCAATTCTAACAGTTTTGGGATCCGTTTTTTTTTTCCAATCCGTAAAAATCAGTCCGTATATCTGATTTTGCAGTCCGGATAAAAACAGTCTGATTTGGTCTTTGGTTGTCCTAAATTCTGCATTTTTCATTATTCTTCATATTAGTTTTAGTATAAATTTCAGAGAGTTAGAACACAGGTTTGGTTCGCCGAACAAATTTATTTGAAGTGCTTCTATAAATTTGTGAAGATCATTGTATCCTGGGAGATAGACGCCATTCAACCGTAAGCACCGTAGCGGGGCGAATCTGTCTTAAGGACAGAGTGTCACACACTCGACTTGGTCTTAAATTATTTATTCGGTTCAACGAAATAAATTCGGTATGTTATTTATTTATTTTGTTTGAATTATTTCAGTTTTTTTTTATTTTACACAGAAGATTGTTCCAACAATCTTAAGACAGATTCGAATTATTCTGTTTACAGAATTTTTCGTTTGTTTCCCTTTTTCTTTCTTCGTAAATAATTTCGAAAGAAAATTATTTTCTGTGAATTTACAAAATAATATTCTGATTGGAAAAACAAGTAGTGATTATATGCTATTTGACAGATAGTAGTAATATACTGTCTTTTTTCTTTGACAACAACTAGTAGTACGATACTGGTGTCATTAACAATTCAGAATATATTTTTGTGGAATTTTGGCAGAAAATTAATTTTGGGTTTTTAGAAATCATTTTCTGAGTTTCATTAATTAAAATTCTGTTTCAGTATTTTAATTATTGGAGTGTTACAAGAGATTTAAGTTTCTGTGTGAAATTAATTTGGTTAAATAAAATTTTATTTTATTTCCAAAATTAATTGGAAAAATAAAAGTTATAGTTTTTATTTCTTTTATTTTACAGAATTTAATTTCTTATGTAGAATTAATTTGGTTAAATAAAATTTTCTTTTATTTCCAAATTAATTGAAAAATAAAAGTTATATTCTTATTTCTTTTATTTTACAGAATTTTATTTTCTGTGTGGAATTATTTTGGTTAAATAAAATTTTATTTTATTTCCAAATTAATTGAAAAATAAAAGTTATAATTTTTATTTCTTTTATTTTCTGTGTGTAATTAATTTGTTTAAATAAAATTTTATTTTATTTTCAAATTAATTGAAAAATAAAAGTTACATTCTTATTTCTTTTATTTTTTATAGAATTTAATTATGTGCATTTGGTTTAATTTTCTATGTAGTGTAAATTCTAATTCTAATTTTATTTTATAAATTAGATTTGATGGCTACTGAAACAAATGCCCAAACAAGTACTACTGTGGTGGCTGCAATTGCACCAACCCCCTCTCTTGTGATGATAGTACCGGTAAATCACGGTGAAAAGCCAGAGAAGTTCTCAGAAACTGACTTTAAAAGATGGCAACAGAAAATATTGTTCTATCTTACAACTCTGAACCTGGCTCGTTTCCTCCGTGAAGATGCTCCTATCCTGAAAGAGGATGAAACCGACCGGCAAGTGATTGCTGCGGTTGATGCTTGGAAATATGCCGATTTCCTTTGCCGGAATTACGTCTTGAACGGACTTGACAACACATTGTACAACGTCTACAGTCCCATCAAGACAGCAAAGGAACTTTGGGAATCGTTGGAAAAAAAAGTACAAAACGGAAGATGCCGGCTCAAAGAAATTTGTGGTTGGCAGATTCCTGGATTTTGTAATGCTTGATACAAAACCTGTGATCAGCCAAGCTCAAGATTTCCAACTCATTCTGCATGACATTCACGCAGAAGGTATGTCTCTCAGTGAATCCTTTCAAGTTGCAGCTTTAATTGAAAAATTACCAAAAGGCTGGAAGGAATTCAAGAACTACCTCAAACACAAGCGCAAAGAAATTTCTATGGATGAGTTAATTATGCATTTGAGGATTGAGGAGGACAACCGCAATTCTGAAAAACGGGCTGGTAAGCTTTCTATGGAGTCTAAGGCAAATGTGGTGGAACATGCTTCAAAAACCAAGAAACGAAAGTCTTCTGGAGAAAGTTCATCACAAGGCTCTAAAGGAGGGGATAATAAAAAGTACAAGTTTAATGGCAAATGTTACATCTGTGACAAAGAGGGACATCGGGCCAAAGATTGCCATAGCAAAGGCAAAAGCAAAAGAAGAACAAGCAAGAAGCCTGCTCAAGCCCACATAACTGAAGTGGACAAGATTTCCAATGGTGTAGATGACATCAATCTTTCTGCAGTTGTTTCCGAGGCAAATCTTGTCGGAAATCCTAAAGAATGGTGGGTGGACACTGGTGCTACTCGCCATATTTGTGCCGACAAAAAGATGTTCACATCTTATTCTACAGTGGACAATGGTGAACAACTGTTTATGGGCAACTCCTCAACTTCCAAAGTTGAAGGACAAGGAAAGATTGTACTCAAAATGACATCAGGAAAGGAACTCACTCTCAACAATGTGCTGCATGTACCAGACATTCACAAGAATCTTGTTTCCAGATCTTTGTTGAGTAAGAATGGGTTTAGGCTAGTATTTGAGAGTGATAAATTTGTACTTACTAAGAATGGGATGTATGTAGGAAAAGGTTACATGTCTGATGGCCTTTTCAAGTTAAATGTAATGACCGTTGTACCCTCAGTTATTAATAATACTACATCTTCTTCTTACTTACTTGAGTCTTCAAATTTATGGCATGGTAGATTAGGACACGTTAATTATGGATCTTTGCGTAGATTAATTAATATGGAATGTTTACCTAAATTTGACATTGATTCAAATCATAAATGTGAAATTTGTGTTGAGGCAAAATTATCTAAAACTCCTTTTCATTCAATTGAAAGAAGTACGGAACCACTTGAATTAATTCATAGTGACATTTGTGATTTTAAATCAATTCAAACCAGAGGTGGGAAAAAGTATGTAATCACTTTTATAGATGACTATACTAGATATAGTTATATTTATTTAATTCGAACCAAGGATGAAGCTTTGGAAACTTTCATTCAATATAAGAATGAAGTTGAAAATCAACTTGGTAAGAAAATCAAGAAAATTAGAAGTGATAGAGGTGGTGAATATGAATCACCTTTTGGTGAATTTTGTAAAGAACATGGAATAATTCATCAAACCACCGCTCCTTACTCACCTCAGCAAAATGGAATTGCTGAAAGGAAAAATAGGACTTTAAAAGAAATGATGAATGCCATGTTAATTAGTTCTGGATTACCTCAGAACTTGTGGGGGGAAGCAATACTTTCTGCTAATTATATTTTAAATAAAATACCCCGAAAGAAAGTGAATCAAACACCTTATGAATTGTGGCATGGAAGAGTACCATCCTACAAAAACTTAAAGTGTGGGGGTGTTTGGCTAAAGTGGCTATTCCTAGTCCTAAAAAGACTAAGATAGGTCCTAAGACCATTGATTGCATTTTCATTGGTTATGCCAAGAATAGTAGTGCATATCGGTTTTTGATTCATAAATCAGAACATTCCGAAATGCATGTAAATACTATTATTGAGTCAATGAATGCATCATTCTTTGAACATGTATTTCCAAAGAAGACTGGACAAGAGACTAGTACTAATAAAAGATCTTTTGATGCTATTACCAGTCAGGATCAAGAACATGATCAAGAACAAGAGTTAGATCAAAATGAGGAAGAGAAACTTAGGCGTAGTAAACGTGCTAGAACCTCAAAATCTTTTGGTCCAGATTTTCTAACATATTTGTTAGAAAATGAGCCTTTAACTTTTAAAGATGCTATGTCCAGTCCTGAAGCTCCTTTATGGAAAGAAGCTGTCAACAGTGAAGTTGAATCCATCTTGCAAAATCACACTTGGGAATTAGTGGACTTGCCACCAGGTTGTAAACCTCTTGGGTACAAGTGGATTTTCAAAAGAAAATTGAAAGCGGATGGATCAATAGACAAATACAAGGCAAGACTTGTAGTCAAAGGTTTTAGACAAAAAGAAGGTCTAGATTACTTTGACACATACTCACCGGTTACTAGAATAACATCCATTAGAATGCTAATTGCCATTGCATCTCTATACAATCTAGAAATTCATCAAATGGATGTTAAAACCGCTTTCTTAAATGGTGAGTTAAATGAAGAAATTTACATGGAACAACCAGAAGGGTTTTCTGTTCCAGGGAAAAAAAAGAAAGTGTGTAAATTGGTTAAATCATTATATGGTTTAAAACAAGCGCCAAAGCAATGGCATGAGAAATTTGACAAGGCAATGATGTCAAATGGATTTAAAATTAATGAGTGTGACAAATGTGTTTATATTAAAAACACAGATAAAGGTTATGTCATTGTATGTCTTTATGTAGATGATATGCTCGTCATAGGTAGTAATAATGATATGATTAAAACTACCAAGAAAATGTTGAATAAACATTTTGACATGAAAGACATGGGCATTGCTGATGTAATTCTTGGTATGAAAATTACCAAAACATCAGAAGGTTATACTCTGTCACAATCTCATTACATTGAGAAAATACTTGACAAATTCAGCAAAGATGATGATCATCTTGCTAGAACTCCTGTAGATGTTAATTTGTATCTTGCTAAGAATGTATAGGAAAGTATTTCTCAATTAGAGTATGCCCAAATTATTGGAAGCTTAATGTACTTGATGAACTGCACTCGCCAGATATAGCTTATGCAGTAAGTAAATTAAGTAGATATACGAGTAATCCGGGAGTAGAACACTGGAAAGCAATTATAAGGGTTCTAAGATATCTCCGATTCACTCGTAATATTGGGCTGAATTATACTAGATATCCAGCAGTACTTGAAGGATACTGTGATGCAAATTGGATATCGGATACTAAAGACTCGAAGTCCACCAGTGGGTATGTCTTTACTCTTGGTGGGGCGGTTGTATCTTGGAAATCTTCCAAACAGACTTGTATTGCTAGGTCTACTATGGAATCTGAATTCATAGCCTTAGACAAAGCAGGGGAAGAGGCAGAATGGCTTCGCCACTTCCTTGAAGATATTCCAATTTGGCCAAAACCGGTGCCTGCTATATGCATACATTGTGATAGTCAATCAGCAATTGGTAGAGCACGGAGTCATATGTATAACGGTAAGTCACGACACATTCGTCATC
>CM069907.1:73490936-73599936 GCA_036172215.1 Camellia granthamiana
AGTGTTACGTTTAAGAAAAATACACTAAAGAGAGTATTATGTTTAGAAAAAATATGCTAAAGAGTTTTTGTGTGTTACATAAAGATTTTTTAATATGCTACATTTCAGTGCGATGTTTGAGAAAAGTACACTAAAGAATTTTTGTGTGTTACTAGAGTATTACGTTTGGAAAAAGTACACTAAGGAGTTGTTTGAGATGATCTAAATAAGTGTACTTTTTGACTTTTTATGAAATATGGATTGGGTATGGGTTGGGTTTGAAGTGATGTGTTAGAGAGGTGATGTGACTTAAATAAGATGATATGACTTGAATAAGATAGTGGCTTTTTGACTTTTTAAGTTTTATAGATCATGCCAAACAAGGCCTAAGATGTTTTTTAGTATGTTACATTGGAGTGTTACATTTGGGAAAAGTACGCTAAGGAGTTTTTGTGTGTTAAATTGATTGGAGTATTACGTTTGAAAGAAGTACACTAAAAGTTTTTTAGTATATTACATTGAATTACTATGTTTTTGGTGTATTACATTAAAATATTATATTTAGGAAAAGTATACCAGATTTTTTTTTTTTTTAAGTGTTATGTTTAGCAATTTCAATATTATGAGAAAACGCATATTTGTCCATCAATACATAACACGCGTGTGTTTATACTTGGCCTTTTATATAATTCACAATAGAATGTGACCTTTGGGTCTATTAAAAAAAGAAAAAAGTAAACAAAATAATAAAAAATAAAAAAAATAAAAAGAAAGTACCAAACAATTCATAAGATCACTATTTAAGATTTATTGGTGTTTGACCCAAAATTCAATGGTAACACTAATGCAGTTAAATTTAAAGGATCAAATTGACAAGAAGTAACCACTAGGGGTGATGGCCTAGTGGAGAAGGCATCCTTCTCCATAGACCTGACTCAGGTTCAAATCCTTGGGAGGGGAGGTGAATTTGTTGCTTTGCAGCTGGCTCTCTACGGAAACTTTGCCCTGTACTCTGATTGAATCCTATGCTTGTCTATGGCGTGTGGTTGAACTCCATTGGTGCCTCGGTAGTAGGCCTCTTCCTATGGGTTGGTAGTGGGCATCTTCCTATGGGTTAGATCAAATTAGGCAAGCACCCAGTTATCACAGGGCATAAGCTCACAGATGTATTGATGACACCTCAGAGTATCCTTTTTTTTCTTATTAAAAAAAGAAATTAAATAAAAATTTAACAAGAAGTAAACTATAAGGATTATGGGTATTATGTGATGTTGGACTTTCTTACTTAATCTAATGCCAATTAATAATTCTCATGATATTTTTAAATTTTCTTCTATTAATTGGGGGGAGAAAAATTGTGGATAGAAATTGATCAGTTTCATTATCTACCAATTTGAATTTCATTTTCAAAGACAATGAGAACTCAATGCAAAAAATAAAATATAAAAAACCACTACAACATATAATATTAATGGTTTTAGGAATTAAATTTTTTTGTAAAAAATATTAGAAGACCAATAAAGTTAAGAAATGAGTTTTAGCAACAAAATTTTAAAAATATCGCTAATAAATACAAGCACAAAATAATTTCATACAAAAAATATTTAACTTTTTAGATGAAATTTTTTATCCCAATTAGTTGTTAAAAAAGCAATCATATTTGAACATCCAATGATATTTGGACATGTGTGTTTTTAATAAGAGTTTTAATTCATGCGGGCCTGTTTGGTAACGTTTACGTTTTCAGTTTATATTTATAAAAATTTTATAAACTGGTTTTTATTTATTTTTTATTTATTTTTAGAAAAACATAAACTACAAATGTGTTTGGTTTAGACAATATGTTTTAAAAAATTTTAAAATATAAAAAAGAGTGAAAAATGACAAATGGTGGCGGGTGGTGGTGGCGGAAGACGATGGTGGAAAATGGCGGCAAGTGATGGGTGATGGTAGCAGAAGACGGTGGTGGAAAGTGGTGGCAAGTGGCGGGTGGGTGGGTGGTGATAGTAGAAGACGGTGGTGGAAAGTGGTGGCAAATGGCAGGTGGTGGCAAGTGGCGAGTGGTGGCATCGGAAGACGGTAGTGGAAAGCGGTGACGGGTGGGTGGATGGTGGTGGATGGCGGGTAGTAGTGGGTGATGACAGGTGGGTGGTGGTGGCGGGTAGGTGGCGGGTGGTGGTTGTGGGTGGGTGAGTGATAGTGGCGGATGGTGATGGTGGTGGGTAGGTGGGTAATGGTGGCGGGTGGTGGGTGGTGGTGTCAGGTGAGTGGTGGGTGGTGGTGGCGAGTGGGTGGTGGGTGGTGGTGGTGGCGGCTAGGTGGCAGGTGGGTGGTGGTGGTGGCGGCGGCTAGGTGGCAGGTGGGTGGTGGTGGTGGCGGCGGCTAGGTGGCAGGTGGGTGGTGGGTGGTAGTGACTGGTGGCTGGTGGTGGCAGGTGGTGGATGGTGGTGGCTGGTGGTTGGTGGTTGGTGAGTGGTGGTGGCGGGCGGATGGATGGTAGTGGCAGGTGGGTAGTGGGTGGTGGTGGTGGTGGCGGTGGGGGGGAGTGGGTAGTGAGTGGCAGGTGAGTGATGGGTGGTGGTGGTGGCAGGGGGTGGGTGGTGGTGGCGAGTGGGTGGTGGCTGGTAGTGGTGGTGGTAGTAGTGGTGGCGGGAGGTGGGTGGTGGTGGCGAGTAGGTAGCGGGTGGTGGTGGCTGGTGGGTCGCAGGTGGGTGATGGTGGTGGGTGGTGGCAGGTGGGTAGTGGTGAGTGGTGGTGGCAGGCGGAAGACGGTGGTGGCGGAAGACGGTGATGGCGGAAGACGGTGGCGGAAAATGGTGGCGGGTGGTGGCTAGTGTTGGGTGGTAAAAAAAAAAAAAAACTCAAAACTCAAAACGTAAACTCATTTTTTGAGTTTATATTTTTTTGCCAAATTTATAAACTGAGACCACTGATTTATAAATCAAAAATTTACCAAACAAGTTTTTATTTGAGTTTTTTAAATTTTTGTAAATATAAACTGAAAACAGAAAACGTAAGTGTTACCAAATGACACCGTAGTATTGCTCAAAGAATAGTCATTGATCACTAAGGTCTTTTTTGGGGACATCCTAAATAAGCTACTTATTGATTTATTTCTATCATATCTTCTATTTATTTTTACATGTCTTTTCAAAATAAGAGCAAAAAAAAAAAAGCCAATACAACAAAAACACATTTGGTAATACAAAATTGCATCCATAGAAAGTGATTTCATTCCTCGACTTATTTTTTTTTTTTTAATTTTAATTTATTGAAGTGAATAAAAACAAAAACCTTACCTACAATAAAAATTAATTTAAGTGGTACTCCTCTACAAACTTTTGATGACATGTTTGATATATACATGACATTGATAATATCCATAACCAGTTGAGGACAATTTTTTTTTGAAAATGATAATGAGCTCGTGATGTCCACACGCTTAAAAATAGCTTTAAAAAAAGGATTGGGACAACATTTTTTTTTTTAAAAAAAGTTGTTATTCGGCCGAATATACTGACTAATTTTGGAAATAGTCTTGCTATCAACCAGCGGTCCAATTAAAGTTAAAGCAAAATCTGATATAAAATGGTCTCAAAAAAATATTTATATCTAAGAGATTTAGAACGTGAAACTATGGAATGAATACACCCACAAACCTATGGGCTTGATCAATAGGCCAATCTCTTGAGTTAATTGGTACAACAGTTTGGGCATCGAACATGTATAGTTCAAAAAGATCTACTATATCCATAAAAGTTTCATCATCATCATTGTTAAATATATTATATTCTGTATACAATATATTACCTTGTGTATAGATATTATTACTTCTTTTATATATTACTATAGATGTTTTTTCCTTCCTTAGCTTTTTTCTCCTCCTATATAAAGGAGCCTTGTACACATTGTTCATTTATTCAATTCAATACAACACATATTCTCTCTCTCTCTCTCTCTCTGCTTTTGTAACATGGTATCAAAACCTACGGTTTTTCCTTAGTCACATCGTCTCTTCTTTAGCACCATTAGACCACCACAAATCACCATCTTCTTTATTGAATCTGTGTTCTGCGTTTACATACTATTTCAACATTTTTGTTACACCAGAGTCTTCGTCCCCTCACGAACTGCCGCCCAACGGTTGGCGAGTCAATTCTCGTCGATGCTACTTCTGCCACGCGTCTTCACAAGTTTCTCTCACGCGCATTTCCTACGTCGTTGCTCACTGACGTCAACCCTGTTGACGTTATTCTAATGTCAACCCTTCGGCTCGTCTCACGCTTGCCACGTCTCACTGCTAACACGTGTCGCGCTTTCTCTCCTACTAATGTTCGTCACGCATCTCCTTGCTAACGTAAGCCTCATGCCTACTGACGTCAGCCCTACCTACGCTGACATCAGCCCCAGTTGCTGCATTGGTTTAAGTTCTTTTCAGGCCAATTCACTCATTTTTTTAACCTATTTTGGGCCAACTAAACTAAGTTCCCACCTATTTTTGGCCTTCCGGATTCACTAGTGCCCATTGTTTTATCTAGTTCTACTCCAACACCATTGGTTCCCCTTTGTGGCTTATATTTTGCTCACTTCATGGATCATTCAAACAATTCTCTTCAGGACAGGGCCTCTTCTAGATCACCCACGACTCATAGCCAATATCACTCTTCGACTCATTTTATATTTGCAGCTATTGTTGCATCTGACTCATTCTTTACTGATTCACTTTATATCATGCACTCGTCATGATGTTGAAGCTATTGTCAAACAAGTTCTTTCTATTTTTTGTACACTCTCTACCGCTTTCTTAGTTGTTCTAGGTAACTCTTCTTGGTATTTTCATTCTACTTGTTGCAACCATATGTCATCTAATCCTACACTTTTCTTTTCCACTGCATCTTCTTCTAATTTACCTATCATTTACATTACTAATGGTTTGTAAATGCATGTTAGTCACATAGGCCATATTTCCACTTCTAATGTCTTTCTTCCTCACACTTATCTGATCCCAAACCTTACTCTTAATCTTGTTTCTCTTGGCCAACTCTATGATCTTGGTCACACTATTCTCTTTTCTCCACCTAGTTGTGTTATACAGGATCCGAAGACGGGACACACTCTCAGGATAGGCCATAAGCATGGTCGTCTGTACAAGCTCATGCATCTTCACATTTCCTCACCTAATCCTTCATTTGTCCAAACTACAGCTCCTGCTGCTACTTGTCCTACTCTTGCCTTATGGCATTCTCGATTAGGTCATGTATTTTTTGGTCATTTACAACTTTTAGTTTCAAGTGATCAGTTAGGTCTTATTCAAAATGATAAAGTAGATTGTCTATCCTGTCAGCTTGCAAAATAATGTGCTTTACCATTTAATACTAGTATCTCTATGTCTCATGCACTCTTTAATCTCATACATTATGATGTTCTGGGGCCTTCACCTAATGCCACCATAGGGAGATCAAAATACTTTGTCATTTTTGTTAATGATTTCACTCGTTTTACCTAGCAATTTCTTATGAAATAGCGCTTTGAGTTATAATAAATATACTACGATTTTTCACAAATGGTCAAAACTCAATTTTCTTCCACCATCAAAATTTTTCATGCTTATGATGCCCAAAATATAAAGAAACTCATTTTTTTAGATTCCTTTGTCAAAATGGCACATTTTCTCACTATTATTGTCCTCGTACCTCCCAACAAAAATGGTCGTGTTGAGCACAAACATCACCTTATCTTAAGCACTGTCTGTGCTCTTTTAATCTCTTCTTCATGTCTTGAGCATTTTTTTAGGGAAGTCGCTCTCACAACCGTCTATACTATAAACTGTGTCCCTACTTCTACCATCAATAATCAAACCCCATATAAGCAATTGTATGACACGCCACCTACCTATACCAGTCTTCGTGTGTTTAGGTGTGCTTATTTTGTATTCCTTCAACCATATGAGCATTCTAATTAGAACGTCACACTCATCTGTGTTGCTTCTCAGGGGATGGGGTTGAACATAAAGGCTATCATTGTTGTGATCCTCTTTTTTGTCATCTTCATGTCTCTCATCAAGTGGTATTTTGGGAACAGAAGATGTTCTCTTATGTATCTAAATTTCATTTGTCCACTCCTCCCACTACACCATTCTTTACAGATATACCTCTTATGTTTGATGAGCTTGATACAAATACTACTTCCGACATGATGACTCTGACTTATCTTGAGGATTTTGCTCCGCCTCCTAGTATTGCTGATGCTCCACTCCCTAATCATGCTCATGCTCCTGCTCCTACTCCTGCTCTTGCTCCACCTCCTAGTCCTGTCACCACTCACTCTCACGGTGAGGCTCATGCATCCCTTGATTCCACTAAATCATTTTCTGATCCTGCGGCACCTCTTCGTCAACCTACTCAGGTAAAACAAACTTCTGTAATTCTCCATGATTACATTCTTGGTTCTACTACTTTTTCCTCTCACGAACCTACTTCCTATCGACAAGCTTGTTCTAGCCCTCTTTGGTAACAAGCTATGATTGATGAACTATAGGCTTTTAATAAAACTCATACTTGGAATGTGGTTAATCTTCCTCATAGAAAGAGTGTTATTAGTTGCAAATGCATTTACAAGATCAAGACTCATTCAAATGGTTCTATTGAGCATTACAAAGCTCGTTATGTTACCAAGATTCACTCAAGAATATGGGATTGACTATGAGGAAACTTTTGCTCTTGTCACAACTCGAACCTGCCCTTAGAGGTTTAGATCATGACCGGCCAGTAATCATGAGATTACCTACGGCCTCAGACAAAATTCAAAATATAATTAAATATATGTGGCCTAAAGTAGAAGCAGAATAGTAAAATTAGTCCATTCAGCGGTGCATAAATGACATGAATAGAAATATATACAACACATTTCATAACATACTTATATAAATAACAGACATTCATCTCATATACATAACCCAAGATCACAAATGTGACTTAACAAACTCAGTGAAAATAAACTTAACAAATCTTGACCAAAAGCAACAGCAAAAGCCTCAACACGGAGACACATCTCGGGTGACTTGGCAAAAGAGGTTGACTTTAGACCAATCTCTAATGCTAAACTTCCTGATGCTCACCTACATATATATATATATAAAGGGAGTTAGCTGAAAGCCCAATGAGTAATCTCAATGTAAAGATGTTAAATGAATGAGTTTCATATCTTATAAACATAATATAAAGTTCTTGACAAAATCAAAGCAGTGTCCAGATATTTAAAGAATACATAAAAGTCATCAAACCTTTCATAGTTAACCTCATAACGAAGTACATTCCAAAAACATTATTAAACCTTTGATAGAATGATCATATCGAATCGAAACATACAGAACATTCACCAGTGTGTTGGGCTGAGGTAGGAGATTCACCCATGCTTGGACCAGATTTGGTTCCTGAAACCATAGAAAAAGTAACTATCATTCGAAAAAGGTTAATCACGGTGCAAAGTCGACAAAAGAGCTATGCAGATAAGAGAAGATGGTCATTGTCTTTTGAAGTAGGTGACCGTGTGTTTTTTAAAATATCACCTCGGTAAGGTTTGATGAGATTTGGCCAGAGCGGGAAGCTATCACCTAGGTTCATCAGTCCCTTTGACATCATTGAACGAGTAAGAGAAGTTGTCTATCGCCTTGCCTTGCCTCCACAATTATCCGGGATACATGACGTGTTTCACATCTCAATGCTTCGCAAGAATGAACCCGACCCTTCTCATGTCCTAGACTAGACAAACCTTGAAGTAGATAAAAATATTTCCTATGAAGAAAAACCCGTAAAGATTCTAGACTCCCGAGAGCAAGTATTGAGAGGCAAAACTATACCTCTAGTCAAAGTGCTACGGCATCATCATGGGGTAGAAATATCCACTTGGGAAAGAAAAGCTAAAGTTCGTGAAAATATCCTAACTTGTTTAATAGTATGTAATTTTGTTACCCTTCTTGGTTGTAAGGATGTCTTGTGACGTAGATAATGACACAATGAATTTGCATTGATTACTGAAAAACTTGAAATTATATGTTGTGATGTGAATGTTGGATTGATTCTACTTCCAATGAATGACAATTGATGATTGGGATTGTTGGAAGAGTAACATTTCTCTTTCTTGAGAATTGTTGGGATTGCTTTGGCAAGACTTATGGAAATTTTAGGGACGAAATTCGTTTAAGAGGGTTAGGTTGTGACAGTTGTTTTTGGTGGACCGCTCGAGCGGTCATTTGGTCGCTCAAGCAAAGATCCGTAGCTCTTAGTAGTTTTCCATTTTCCAGGCGAGACCACTCGAGCAATGAAGTCGTCGTTCGAGCATAGATTTCATGCTCCCAATATTTTCACTTGTGTTTACCGCTCAAACGGTGGAAGTATCGCTCGAGCGGTCTCTTTGAAATTATGTTGGTTGCTCAAGCGAAGAAAAGTTTGCTCAAGCAGTCTATCAAGGCAGCTGACTTAAAAAGTCGATCCTTACTCATTTTCTTTCCACTTTTACATATACTCTCTCTCTCTCTCACTCACTCAAACCCTAGTTTCCGAAAACCCTAGCCTAGAAACACTAAATCTCTCCAACTTCTAGCCAAAATCCACCCTAAATCTTTCAAGAAAATGAAAAAGCAAGTCTAGATCAAGACTTTCACTGATTGTTTAGCGGTTTTGTCAAAGTTACACGTAGATTCTCATCTCTAGCTTATACTCTTGAGGTATGGGTGTCTTTAACTTGTTATAGCTTTAATTTGAAACTCATATTTGGTAATTTCATTAGATACTCATCATATACATGTATTTATATATATATATATGTCTAGGTGAATATATATATGGAAAGATTGTTTTGTGTTAGTGAAGTGATTGGACAAAAGTGAGTAATGTTTCTTGATTATGGAAGGATTGTGTTTATTATTGATGATTATTATTGTTTGTAATGACCATTAGCTTCAATTTCTAATGATTATTGTTGTTTGTAATGACCATTAGCTTCAATTTCTTGAAAGGAAGGAAATCCATAAATTTTATATAAAACCCTAGTTTTGGAAATTGTTCAATAAATTGGGTTTTGCTTAATTGTTTCAAAAACATGAAATTGAAGGTATTTGCTTAACTTTAAGGTTGAAATGTTTTTCGATATACACCTTGTGTTGGTGATGATGGTTGAATGAGTAATCCTTATTATTGAAGAGTGAAATAGGGAATTGTTGTGAATTGGAATCATGCTAAAGGAAACAAGAATTTACAAATTCATGCATCATTTAATTTCTTTCTGGTACAATCATGATGCGAACAGTGGAAAGTTGAAGGGGGGTAAATAGTCTACGAGTCCGGGTATGAGTCAGGTTGATTTGAGTTGTGTATTGTATTTGGTACCCGCGTGGGGGGTCAAGGTGCCCAATTGCCCTGTGTGCGCATATCACTGGACAAATGTGAGAAAATGTTTTGGGTGTCCACGAGCCCACCATTACTGGAGTCGAAAAATGTGGAAAAACATGGTTTTGAGTTTCAAGGTCCTCGCTATTTCTGGAGTAGGCAAATGTGGAAAGGAAAAAGGTTTTTGGGTGCTCATCGCCCCACTATTTCTAGAGTCTCAAATATGGAACTATTTTCAGTATACAAAATCTATATCTATGTATGTATTTTGAGTTTCGACTCTCACTTGGAAAGTCATAGTATATTTACCGCCCCATCTAAAATCAAGAAATGTAAATTAACCTCAACATTACTCATTTCATACTCATGCATAAAGGCATCTATATGCATACATAATGAAATTTACCAAATGGTTGCATTGCATGATCGTGTGTTTTTCAATTGATGTTATAACCTGTTAAGTGCATTACCTACTAAGCTTTTACTCACCCCAAACTAAACAAATTTCAAGAAAAGAAGACGAAGTCCCTCCTAAATGACTGTTTTAAGAAGAAGAAAACATTGGAATGTGAAAGCTTTTGTTTGAAGTCATGTTATGTATATGCCTAAGGCAGGTTTAGTGACTATCTGTTGACTTGTATCTTGGTGTAACAAAAGACAAATTTCGAGGGAGAACTAACTTGTAACTGATTTTGTTGTATCATTCCTTACTTGTTGAACTATTATATTTTGTTTATGAATGTAATGAGACAATGTTGTAAAGCTTGGAAATAGTTCAACCTAAACACACCGAGACACAACCTAAACACACCGAGACACACTCGGAACGACTCAAAGCAAGAATCGAGGAAAACAAAACAAAAGACACGACACACAGACATGTTACAAAGACAAGAGACCTCTCAGTGCACGAGGAGCCAGTTTCTCTGTGTATTATTTCCCACCCTTTCTCATTTGTGATTCTCACATCACTCGGCCCTCAAGCTCTGTTTTTCTGAAAAAAAGCCCTTTTTCCTCACTTTTCCTCTCAGCGCACATCTCTCTATTCTTCAATCTCTCATTTTAAATCCCTCCCCTGGGTGGTTGATGGATAAACAGCAAGTTGTGGCCTCATGCCCCTAGCATTCTGCTAGATTCTTCTTCTTCTGCGCGCAGCTAGTGAGTTTCTCCCACAGAGGGGTTGTGCTACAACTGGGTGTGTAGCAAATCTGCAGCTGACCTCGGTTGACGATGCTCTGCAGGGGAGTTTGGACGTGATCAGATATGTCCAGATGAGGAAGTGGAATATCTTGCCCCATTCCAGTTCGTGCTTCACACGTGGCTTGATACCTCGTTGCTTGGAGGGTGAGAGAGCTTTCAGCCCTTTGTTGTTAGCTTCAGTTGTGCCCTTTTCTGGGAAGTAGAGTGCCCTTTCTGGCAAGTGCGTTGATAAAGGGAGAAAGACAAAGAACCTAACTCAACTGTGCCCCTAGTTCATCATGTTGACCATGTTTTGTTTTTGCTTTCTACTAAAACAATTTTGACCAAAATGAGAGTTAGATTAACATGCTTGTTCGATTTTTTATTTGAAATCATGCAAGTCAGGCTATGAGCACTAAAAATTTTCCTTTTTTGGGTCCAAGAAATGGTCCAGTTTTTGGAAAAGATGAAACAATTTTCGAGAAAATCAGTCAACCTCAGTAAAAATTTTCAAAAACTATTTTTGCAAACGGCCATTGCTCAACGAGCATAGAACCCACTCTCGAGATGCACAACCTCAGATTCAAAGGAAAATTACCCCTTGCTGGAGGGGAGCTGCATGGCAACAGAAAGTTGCCCCTTGTTTGAACGGCACCGCGGCGCATTGAATGGCAACGGAAAGTTGACCCTTGTTTGAATGGCGCCGCGGCACACTGAATGGCAACGAAGAGTTGCCCATTGTTTGGATGGCGCCGCAGCACACTGAATGGCAACGGAAAGTTGCCCCTTGTTTGGATAGCACCGCGGCGCATTGTAGTCAGTCCTCAGAGTGACGAACACAACCAAATCCTCAGATACAGAGAAGACAAAGATGACCAGAACCATCGCATGGACACAATCAAATTGAAGTGTTTTACGGCTGGACTTCAGGATGAAGTTGCCTACGTATCCCAAAGATGGGAATCAAGCCTTACGTAGTTCGGGGGTAAGGTACACTCGGGTATTAACCTCTCCCTTTTAGGCTCTAACTTTTGCCAAGGCGCCCGTTGCGGGTTTTCGACCTTGCGAGCTTCTGTTTTTCTTTTCTTTTCAATTCTTTTCTTCTTTCTTTTTCTTTTTTTTTTTTTCTTTTTTTTTTTTTCTCTTTTCTTCTTTTTCTTTTTTTTGCTTTTCGTATATATCTTTTCTTGCTCTAACTTTTGCCTGGGTCACCCTTCCGGGTTTTCGGCCCAGCGAGCCTCTCAAAGGGTAAAAGTGTAACAGGTCCATACCAAATGGTTTTGAGATCCTGAAGTCATCTGAATCCAGGAAAATGACTGCTGTATTGATTCGCAGAAGGATCCATCTTCGGCTCTTCGAGCACATCGGATATTTTTGCCCCTAGTTCGAGGGGTGCTTCTGATTTGGCTTCGCAACCTTCTTCTGATGAGGTCTGATCTCCTTGATCTGACTTTGGTGCCTCTTGTTCGAGGGCTGCTTCAAATCTGGCCACACAGGCCTCACATTATAGTTGACCGTTGAACATTCTGAATCCCAGTTCAAGGTTTGAAAGTAAGGGGTCAAGTCTCGAGGCTGAGAGCGATCCTAAGCTGTAAAATCTCAAGAGCGATTCTACACAGGTCTTCGCAGGACCGCGCAAAACATTTTTTGAAAGTTTTTAAGAAAGCAACAAATCGCTCGCGCTGAAGACAGTGTAGAACCAATCTGGATCAAGCCAGGATCCTTCCCAGTACTCACACTAACAAGCATGATTTCATTCATTAAGGGCTTAGCACGCCTCTCTTTCTCTCAATTGATCAAAATTTTGCAAAACCCAAGGAATTCCTTCCTCTTCGTTTTCACCGTAGTGTTCAAAAAGCTTTTGGAAAACTTAGGTCGATGCAATGAATTCAAGGCACAGAAAAGACACAGCTTCTAGTCAAATACTGCCATCTCATTTGGAATTTCTGGTACAACTGGCACACGGCAGAAGCAAACACAAAAGCATGAAAAAAACACTGCTGTTCATTCAAATCTGTTGGCGTTACTGGCTCCAAGGCAGAAACAGACTCAAAACAAAACAAAAAGACAAAATGCGAAACAAAATGGTGACGCCCAAGGTAACATCCCCGGAATCACCTGACTCTAACAAAACAGAACTGACTCGATACAACGAGACAGACTCAACAGGGTTGACTCGATACAACGAGGCAGACTCAACAGGGGTGACTCGATACAACGAGACAGACTCAACAGGGGTGACTCGATACAACGAGACAGACTCAACAGGGGTGACTCAATACAACGAGACAGACTCAACAGGGATGACTCGATACGACAAGACAGACTCAACAGGACTGACTCGATACAACAAGACAAACTCAACAGGGCTGACTCGATACAACAAGACAGACGCAATACCCAAGTCAGAAGGTAGGATAAACAGCATTCGCAAATGCTCAAAATAGTGCGTGCCATCCATCACATCCGGAGTAAGCTGAGCACCGACAGCAAGTGGTTCATCCCCTGATCACATAACAACACAGGTCTAGAGTACCTGAGGGATAACAGACCCTTCTAGAGCTATGGTTCCAAGACTACTTAGCAAAAGGGAAAACAGACAGCATCTCAGCGTGATTTCACGATAACCCATATGAGCAGAGCTGAATGCCTGTGCCCCTACAGAATTCTGCCCGAAATTCTGCCTCAAATCTGATACCCTCGGGTAAAACTGATTCTCAAAATACTGACCTAGTGCCCGCAGGCCTGATGCCCAAACTTGTAAACTGATGCATGCATTCCTGTAGATACGCACTCTAAAAGCACATAACAGACAAGTGAGAGCCAAAACACCCCTATGTTGGGGTAGGGTTTCCCTGTCCTATTTTGTCAGGAGCTAGGGTTTTCACTACGCATGCAGCGGTTTCAAACAACCTATATCGGGTAAGCAACCTGTCCTAGTTTGGAATGGTCACTACGGATTTCGATATGCACTAGGCCGAATGGTCAAAGAGGGTGCCTCGGTAAAACCGGGGTTTGTGTTCCCATGCTGTCAGAGCCCATAGCCGATCAGCCTTATGGTCATGCCTTGACAAGACAAGCCTCCGACAAATCGTTCGGGAATGGCATATGGCAAACACGGTGTCCTAGGCGCACCAATGCAAATGCAATGCAAAGAAACATACAAGTGTAGTCAAAACCAGATATCATGAGTTCAAGTCAAGTTCTCTAAATCCCCAGCAGAGTCGCCAGAAACTGTAACAAACCCGCGGGGGACCTCGCTACAGCTCGGACTCGATTTTTGTGTCACGGTTCTTAATCTCGAACCAAAGAGTCCAAATCCGGCAAATCGATTTTGAAAACAGATTTTTTGAAAAGAAGTGCCAAACATGGACTGCTTTGCCAGATACAGAGTCGCCACCTAAATATTTTTTAAATGGGAAATTTAGGAAACCCTGACTCGGTGCCAAAGGCCACGTGTCCGTCATCACCAAAGTTGCCTCGGCTCGGGAACTTGGGTACGATTGGGGAAGGTCACTTCGTGAGCACCCCCGCTCGCCCGGTCAAAGACCAGCCTCTACTAACCATGATATCTTACTTTGAAAACATTGTGTGCTCTTATTCCGGTTATTAGCCTAGGTTACTATGTGATGCGCACAGCATACAAGTATAGACTGAGTCGCCTGAATTGGAACAAAACACTTTACGTTTGTTTATTTGAAAAATGGTTTGATGGTGCTACCCGCAGGTAGGCTAAGACGTGGATTTGCCACCCCTCGGGTGGGCTTAGAAAACATGATTTTGCCACTATCTGGTGGGCTTAAAACTCACAATTGATGATTTGTCCTAATCCAAATAACTCAACCTCCACCCACAGGCATTCAAGGCAGTAATATCACATAAGCACATAGCCTCATAGTAAGCATGCTATTCATGGCAGTCACTCACACGCATGCAAGGATGCTAAAGCATAAAGACTCACCAAGTACTCCAAGCCAAAACAGAAGCTCATTAGAAATCCATACATGATCCTAGATGCACAGAATTGCCTAATGTAACACATGCAAAGATGCAAACTATAGCAGGCTCGGCTATTCTAAACATGGCATATGGAATGCTACAACTATCACGTATTCAATTTGGAATTGAAATACAAATGCAGTTTGTATGGTGCGCCGAGCCCGGTGCATGCAAAACAGATGAATGATGCAAACATGCTGTCATACTGTTATGCTAATTTAAACATGCCCTAATCTAACCATCGTAAGCAGGTAAATAAAAGGGAAGACAAGACGTGGGGTTGGAAGACATACATCACACTCACGCACACTTATTACAATTATGCCCTCGCACAGAGGGTCCAAATAAATATACAGTCCCGAATAAAAGAATAGTACAGTCCCAAATGATATAGTCCAAATAATGTACAAATTCCTAATTAATTTACAAATTAACTAAGAAAATAATAAAACTGGCATGCAAGCCAAGGACTGCCTTGATTCTGATGAATGATGTATGTTTAGGCTGCCTTGCGCGGAAATCCACTAGAATGCCCCAATTAGCCTCTACTTTGCAATGATTCTTGAAAAGCGTGCCAAGCCTCGGAAGATCGCTGATTCTTGATATGCTGCAACAGAGAGCAGGAAAGGGGCATAGCAATGTATTTTCACAAATGTATGCATGTCTCGATCCTCGTACCACCAATCACGCATATCGATGCATGATGACCGAGGAGCCGAATTTGCACAACTCAATATAGAATGAATGCATATGAATACTACAACAAAACCTAACTCCATCATGGATAATCCGGAGTGTCGGTGACTTGGGAATTGAGACATGTTCCGTCACTCGGAGTACGGAACGTACCTCGTTTCCCGTGTCCGGGCTAACTCTTATCCCAAACACGATGCAATATGCATGATATGCGTGAAATGCAACTAAGATACAATCCTAACATACACAATGTTATGGAATAGCATACACGCTATACGAGGTGATACACAACCGAGCATACACAATGCTATGGATGAAATGGCATACGCAATGCAATAATGGGCTTACACCAACATGAGAGAGCCTCAGCCACACTCACATAGGAGGCCATCAGATGAAAATGAGACAACTCGAGATGCGTGCACGCAAACCGAGGGACCGAACCTACAGCACGGAATGCCACTCTAACAAGACATGGCAAAACATGAAAAATGGCATACTATCATGCAAAAATCAGTAGCAAAATGAGATGCAAACAGCCCCGAAACAAGGCAAAATGACACCCGATGCATGGAATCACTCCCGAAACATGAAACTAGGCATACGGAATGACCTACAGCTATACAAAGCATGCATACTTGGTACATGGAGTGTAAAATCAGAAGCAAGGCAGCCCCAAAACTAGCATTTTTACAGTTTAAAGCATGGCCAAACAGTGAGCACAAGTGGGACTAAATTAGCATGCAAAAATGGCTCCGCAAGGGAGGTAATGAAGCAAGTCACAAATGCTGGCCCCAAACAGGAAAGGGGCCTTCTACAACATTGAAGAGGGACCAAAAACATGACTATTTTCAGTTTATATCAAGCCCTAAAAATAGATACAAGTATGCTAAAGATCTCATGCAAAATGAGGCCACCAAGAGGGCTATAACATGAAGTATACAAAATATGCATCAAACATCCAAAGACCCTCAATGAGACATGGATAGGGGGTCAAAATAAGACCCTTTTTAGTTCTTCTCAGGGTCGAAAAGCAGAGACACAATAGGCTAATAAATCATGCAAAAATGGGGACCAAAGAGGGGTTCAATGGCAAGTGACACATGGAGGTTCCAAACAAGGATGAGCTCTTCTTCAATGTTGAAGAAGGGCTTAAAATAAGCCTATTCACAGTTTACATCAGAGCTCAAAACAGACTACACATAGGCTAAAAATATCATGCAAAAATATGGCACAAAGAGGGCTAAAGAGGTAAGTACCAAAAGGGGGTCTCAAACAGTGAGAAACCCTTAATGAAAGATGAAATAGAGCTCAAAAAAAATATTACTTTCAGTTTTGGTCGGAGCTCTAATGTATACGCAAGAAGGGCTAAGATATAGACCAAGAAAAGAGCAAAAAAGGGAAAAACGAGACTCACCCTTGAAGAACCAAACTTTAGCAGCCTCTTGGTCCAAAATACAGCACTTCTAGCCTCTGAGAAAGTCCTCCAAGCTGCTGGAATGGAGTGGTGGTGGTGGTGCTAGGTGGTGGTGAAGAAATGGTGAAGAAATGGTGTAGGACTTTTAGGGTTTTGGTGCTTGAAATATAGAGAGAGAGAGAGATTGTATATATGAGACTCAAACCAAAGTCTTCTAACCCAGAAAAATGCAGCTGGAGCTCTAGTTTTATAGACAAAAAGGGATGGAAAAGAGGGGGAAAAAAAGGGGGGAAATTTGGATTCAAAATTCCCCCCAAAATGGCCAAAAGGTGAGCTAAAGGGGCAAGTGATATCTGTGGGTCCCAAATGGCCGAGAGCCCTCAACAAAGTTGAAGAGGGGCTCAAAATAAGACACTTTCTAGTTTACATCAAGCCACGAAAATAAATACAAGTAGGCCTAAACTATCGTGCAAGAAAAAGGAAAAATGGAGGGGTAAAGAAGCAAGTGATAGATGGAGATGTCAAACATCAAGAGGTCCTTAATAAAACATGAAAAAGAGTTCAAAATATGACTATCTCAAGTTTGGGTCGGAGCCCAAAAATGTAGAATGAAGGTTCGGGAGCCGAAACACACAGTTCGGGGCCCCGAAAGTGGGCTGTTAGGCACCGGGAGTGGTGCTCAACCACGAAGTTGGTCTCTCGGACCACAGTGTCCCTCAAAAGGGAGTAAATAAGATAAGTTCCAAAAACCGAGGCAAACGGAGGTGGTTAAGCGGTCCCGAACCGAGGCACACGGCCTGACGGCTCCGAAAATCGGGAACCGGGCTCCGAAATGGGAAAAATGGCCTATGACCACGAAACGTAGCCCACGGCCATTGAGAGATGATCTACGAGACCTCTCCCTCCCTTCGGGAAGAGAAAACAGAGAAAACATAGCCTGGTTCGCAAACCGAGAAAAAGCACAAAAGAGTCCGGAAGTCTGGAGGCAAGGCTCGCAGCCGGGACTCCGCAACCTCAGAACGAGCACAATATGCAACATCACCAAGCGCTCAATCGGTGACGTCTGAGTCTTAAGGTCGGTCAAAAATGGGGTGTCTACAGCATTACAAGTGGCTCTTTCGGATCCACAACAAACTCATCCGGATTTGATAAGAAGAACTCCCTCTTTAGAAAAGACGGCCACGTCTCAGCAACATGGCCTGGACTTGATTCTTAGCTCTAAGAATGTCCATAGATTCCCGCAACACTCCTGCCCTTTCTAAAGCCAAAGCTCCCATGGCTTGTTGGCCCGCAGGCTCGACCACATTTCCCTAGCCAACTTCTTCTTTTTGTGCCAGAATTTCATCATGAATTGGCACTTCCTGACGTCTAGGCCTACTACGCATACCACCACCATGTCTGTATCCTGACATTCTAATAAAGGTAATGCAAAAATTTAGCACATTCGCAAATGTGCCATAACTAATTCACACATGTCCTAATACAGTGGACAACACAATAATTCACTCCACGTAAGCACCCAATCACATATTCACAAACAAATCTCCTTTCTAGATAACAAACATTCCGTAACATTGCCAAAGTTTCTATTAGAATTAGCAGTGATCGAGTGCTCTTCTAATAAAAATTCGTAGGCACAATCAATATTTTAGAAACTATATCCCATACTCATTTAATCATATAAGCATGTTATTACATAGCACACCAGGAATATAACTATTACTGCCTAGCGAGACAAACCCATTGTGGTAATAACCACGTCCCACTAATCCAAAGTATTCAAACTCGTTGCGCTCTGATACTAAGTTGTAACACCTCGAAATTTATACAATGGATACCCTCATAATACCTAACAGATATACGAAAGCTAATAAGATTCAATCATTCAATATAAGACACATTGTCAGAACTGCCATCCATTCATTAATTCCTTTGATGTGTTACAAAAGAAAATGTCACATGCATTGGTACATTCATTAACCCTAAGCCATGAATCTATAGCATGTGATAGATATACGTAAAATCATAAAGAAATAAAGACAACTCTATGTCCTAATGGCTACATTTTTCCAAAATGATGCTTAGTTACAACAAAAGTAGGGTCAATGTCCAATACAGATAAAAACCCTAGGCTTATACAAAAATATTTACAAAACAAAGAAGATGAACCTTTAGCTCCACAATCCTCCCAAGCTAACTTCTTAGCGGAAGCATATCATCAATACTTGTAAGTTGGTTTCTACACAGGGTGAGCTAACGCCCAATAGAGATTAATTTAATATTCTGTATAATGTTTAACAATGCCATACGATGAATGCACATGAATGCCATTTACCAAACGATGCATTTTCTCTTTCAAACAATGTAATGTCATGTTTATAATTTAATTCATAAACCATTACTTTTAAAATAGAAAATACTGCAGTGAATACACACACTTGGAATCTCTAGCTACGTGGTTGCCAATAAGCTATACAAGTATTACCAAAGCCATTTTACCGTTACTAACCAAAAGGATTGGCACCAAACCACGCGGGTTTCTAGACTTGCACCAAAGACACACAGGCCAACATAAAAATAACCACAACTACACCCCCTAACTAGATTGTCCAAGATATTCACCCATTTTTCTAAAAAATGATACAATTCAATGTATGAGTATGAAACAGTGTTCAAATGAGAGATGCATGACTCAGTGGTTTTAATTGACCTAGTTCTCACGCAATTTTTACAACAATCAAAGTTATCCTCCACCGATAGTTCAAAATAGATATTTTCTATTCAAAAGATAAATTTCAAGCAATAGATATAAATTCATAATTTCAAATTTGTAGTAACAATACATGTTCAACTCCACTATTTAATTCAACAAGGGTTCAAATATTACTCCACCATTCTCATCCTTATTCAAAAACAATGATTTCCAAGGTTTTCCAACAAAATAACTATTTCTTTCAAAATCCATTTAAAGGAGTGATTTTCAAGATTTCAATTCTACTCATCAATACAACCATTTTCAATGAATCCATTTCAAAGCCCCTCTTTTACACCCCCAAAATCAACCCAAAATACTACTCTATTCAAGAACATATAACGAAGCTAAAAATCATGCAGAGATGTTAAAGAAATCCCTATTTGAAAATAGAAAAAGAAGAAAATGGATAAACCCCAAGATTTGATGGAGACCAAAGCTTGAACTTTTCAGATTGCAGTGATCACCACGATGAACTCTGTCTACCCTTTATCCCAAAGCACTGAGGCAACGAGATTAGCAGATGGTGTATAGGGAAGTTTATGTAAGATTTTAGAGAGAGAGATAGAGAGTAAGAGAGATATTTCATTCAGAAAATACGGAAATAGGAAGAGAAAAGCAGAAAAGTGAAAAAAAGATCTTTTCCCCGCAGCTTTATATTAACAGACTGCTTAAGCGACCAAAACACCGCTCGAGCATCAGACATAACACATCGCTCGAGCAACGAAAACATGGCTCGAGCAAAGAAAGCAAACTCCCAGAAAATTTTTCCCAACAGAATAGATTACTTGAGCAAGCTAATCACTACTCGAGTTAAGAATAACCCACTCTTAGAAGTTCATACCTGCAAAAGACCGCTCAAGCAAATAAAAGACCACTCGAGTGAAAAACACCCTACTTCCAAAATTTCAGACTGCAAATACCTATTCTGGGGGAAAGGAAAGACTACTCGAGCAAAAAAAGACCACTTGAGCAAAGCCAAGAATAAATTGATAGAATTTTCCTTGAAATACTAAATCCCAACATGTTCAAAACATAACCAAACACTCCAAACAACCACTCCCATTCAATAACAATACTAGATGAGGTATAAATAACAACAATAGATACCAGATTCCAAATCAAATAGTATAAAAAAGGTCAGGTCTTAAACCGGGCCGCTATAAAATTTGCAGAAATCTGGGGAACATGAAGAAGGTTATGAAGCTTTAAAGAATGAGAAGGAGTAGGGAGAAGACCATTACCATTGTGCTGAATAGGAACAGAAGCTCCATCATCAACCATTACCTGATCATGACCATCATAGAGTTGATAAAGATGTAAGTTTTGAAGATCATGTGTAATGTGACTGGTAATTGCAGAATCCAAAAACCAATTCTTAGATGAATTTGGTGGCAATATAGGCTTTATTTGAACCATCTGATGAAGTATGAACAGGTTATGTAAGAAGATGGCTGACATGATGAATCTAAACAATACCAACAGTTTAGGGAAATATGATTTCCCTTGCCACGGATTTGGCATATGATAGAAGAATTAGATCTTCCACCTCTGCATCCACGTTGAAAGTAAAATCATCCACCTCTATGATCATTGCGATCTCTTCTATGATTAAAGCTACCACAATAAGCATATCGACATCTAGAATTTCGAGACTGTGAACTGTGAAGTAGAGTAAGCCATGTGTGGATCAGAAGAGACCTTAGAGATATTCTCAATATGAATAGCTTTAGAGCAAAGAAGTGAAGACAGAACATCCATGGAAATTGGATCAGTTTTAGCCTTAATCGTAGTTTTGAAAGCATTATACTTTGTTGGAAGGCCATTGAGAGTTAAGAGGACCAGATCTTTATCATCGGCTATGGATCTAGCCAAAGCCAATTGATCAGCAATATCTATGATTTGTTCAAGATATTCCTCCATAGATGAAAAGGTTTTGGTAATATTATGAAGCTTATTCTTGAGTTGATGTACATGTGATCTAGAGAGAGAAGTAAATCTCTTCTCAAGACTATTCCAAACCTCAGAACTAGTTTTGCAATGGAATACGGTAGTAAGGATCGAAGAAGAAAGAGTTGCAGTGATGCAACTCAATAGATGAGCATCTACAACTTGCTAGTGAGTGAATTCAGGATTGAAAACACTCAAACCTGCTTTATCTGTGATTAATTTAGGTGGACAAAACAATTGATCCATCGATATACCCAAGTATTCCAGTAGCACAAAGAATGTTGTAAAGTTGTTTCTGCCACACGATCTATTTCCTAGCAACAAGCTTCACAGTAACGAAAGCACTAAGATTTGAGATTAAAAGTTTTAGATTTGAAGGAAGTTGAAAAGAGAAATCCACGGAAGCCATGAAAGGACCTTCAAGCTCGGTAGAGCATTCTGGCTCTAATACCATCAAGAAGTTTTTGATTCAATTCAACTTATCATTCATTTCTCAACTATTACACGTTATAGAGAAGTTTGTTACAGCTGTTAACTCTTCTTGAGTTAACACTAGCTAAACTAACTAAGGGAGGTTACATATTAAGGCCTCGTTTGGGAAAAGGTTATTTTAGTAACTTTTTAACTTTTTGGCTAAAATATGAGATGAAAAAAACTAGTATGTTTGGGATAATTTTTTAGTTTTTTACGAAAAGATATGTAAAAAGTAGAGAGAAAATGAAATATTTGACTATATGATATAGGTTGTTGGCTTTTTAATTTTTTTAGCCTTCGTTTGGGAAGGCAAGATTGAGGCTTTTTTAACTATTTTAGCCACAAAAAATAAAATAGGCTTTTTGCCCCAATAAGACAAAACATTACATTCAACCCATAATCAATACATTCTTTCTCTCACAAAAAAGTCAAAAAAAACTAAAAATTCTTCCTAAACCAAACTTTTTAACTCTATGCTAAAATAGTTTAAAAAAATTAAAAAACCAATCACCTTGCTTGTTTCCACTTTTCAAAAAACACTTTTCAAAAAATTCTAATTTTTTATTTTTCGTGTTTTTTTGTTTTTACTGAATTTTTTTTAATATTTTAAGCAATTTTTTTTACTTTTTAGACACACCTAACATAAATACACCGAAAAAGTAAAAAAATTGTAAAAAAAATATTTTAAAAATTCACTAAATACCAAAAATATAAAAAAAAATACAAGAATTCAGTATATTTTTTGTATTTTTATGTATTTATTAATTTTTTAAAATATTTTTTTACAAATTTTTTATTTTTTAGATACATCTAAGTAAGGTGCATCTAAAAAAGTAAAAAAATATTCACTAAAAACAAAAAAATACAAAAACTAAAAAAGTCAATTTTCAAAAAATTTAATCCAAAAAACTTAAACCAAACACACTGAACAAGTCTTAAGCTGATGCACCGAAAAACTGTCTTGAACTTCCTGAGCTACACTCGTGTGGACTACAGTATTGGCTGCACTTGTGTGAGTTGCACTTGTATTCTTATCAGTATTCAATAACTATGCATGCTTGGTTAGAATTTTCTAAAAACTCTTTTCAGAAAATTCTATTTTTTTGTTTTCCTTATTTTTTTGTTTTTATTGAATTTTTTAATATTTTAAATAATTTTTTTTTACTTTTTAGACATACCTAACATAAATATATCTAAAAAGTAAAAAATTTGTGAAAGAAACCTTTTAAAAATTCACTAAATACCAAAAATACAAAAAAACAATACGAGAATTCCGTACATATTTTATATTTTTATGTATTTATTAATTTTTAAAAATATTTTTTCACAAATTTTTTACTTTTTAAATACATCTAAGTAAAGTACATCTAAAAAAATATAAAAAATATTTAAAATTTTAAAAATATTCACTAAAAACAAAAAAAAATCAAAATCAAAAAATTTAATTTTCAAAAAATTTAATCCAAAAAACTTAATATCATTTACTCTCTCATTTTTATTTTTTTTTGGTTACTATAACGACGGACAGATAAATCCTATTCCATCCCTACTGACATTAATTTAGACCCCCTCTCTTTCCCGAGAAGTTATTCACAGCCCAGAGACACGGCCATGAAGAGATGGTGTAACAAATCGATTATAATTATATATATATATATTAATTTATGTTGATGATTACAGAATAATGAGAACATGATAATTGATTATAGAGATAATCACATAATTATCCAAGAGCATGATTACTTTTTTGAATTGTGATTTTTTTTCATTATATATTTGTAAATCAAACTATAAGTATAATGATCTTTATTTAATTTAAAATAATTATAAATTTATACTTTTATTTCATGATTATTAGATATAAAATACAATTCTTCCCCTACAAAGGGAGAGGATCAAAGTGTTAGCGTTTGATTTAAAATTCAAATCATGATTTAGATCAAAAAAATTTTAAATTATTTTCAAAACTCATAACCAAACATACAATTCAAAACTCAATTTAAAAATTCTTTTCAAAACTCATAATCAAACTCTTTTCAAAACTCTATTTTAAAATAAAAAAAAGCAAAAAATAATATTTTTTATTTTTTGTTTTATTTTTGAAGAAAAATATTTTTTTTTTATATTTTGTTATTTTTTAAGTATTGGCCAAATAATTTATTATGATTTAGATATATATGGATGATCCAAAAAAAATTTAAAATTTTAAAAAAAGTATAAAAAAATTAAATATTTAAAAAAAATAAATAGATATCAAAAAAAAATTTTATAAAATATTTACAAAATTAAAATATTTTAAAAAATAAAATAAAAATTATTTAAAATAAAAATTATATATATAATAAAAAAATAAAAACTTTTTAATTTTAAAATATTTTAAAAAAAATACAGTGCATAAATGTAGTAAATACAACACACATTCAAATTAATAACTAAATATTTAAAATAAAAAATATTTACCCTTAAACAAATTAAGAAAATTTTTAAATATTAAAAAAAAAAACCAAAAAAAATTTTAAATACAACTCAAAATTCTTTTCAAAACTCAAAATACAACTCAAGGTCAAGTTTGGGAAGACTAAATAAGTGCACTTTTTGTCTTTTTTGACTAAAAAATTGAGGTTGAAAATATGGATGTTTGGGTTAACTTTTTGACTTTTTATGGAAAAATGTGTAATAAAAATTGTGAAAATTGGTTTTTAGAGGAAAATTTGAATTGGGAGTTGTGCAGCCGTAATTGTTGACTTTTGGTGAATAGTGTTAACTTTTTAACTTTTTAACTTTTTGGATTATTTGGGAGTACCCAAACAAGGCCTTAATCAGAAGGAGTCTCAGTTTTTCCCTCACCATTCTTCCTTCTCTCTCCTCCTTCATGGAGGAAAAATAGGGTAAATTACACTAACATCGCTTGAGGTTTCTATTTAATACAGATCTCTTCTCACATTTGAAAAATTACACTTACCTCTATGTTATATTAAAATGACATATTTGTTCATTTGTTATTTCAAAAGAAATAACAATCATCTTCTTTAGTTTAACTCGCACAAAAAATTAAATTTTTTTACTTTTCGTATTTTTTTTTATTTTTACTGAATTTTTTTAATATTTTAAGTAATTTTTTTTTTTTTTAGATACACCTAATGTAAATATACTTACTTAAGTATAATATTTTGATTTTTTTTTTTAAATTCACCATATACAAAAAAATATAAAAATACAAAAATTTAGTAATACTTTAATAAATATGAATGATGGTGTTTGGTAACACTATAATAAATGTGGGTGAACAGACGAGAAAGAAAAATGATAGTGGAAATGAAAATTAAAAATTTTATTTATATATAAAAATTTATACAAAAAATATCATAAAAATATTGTAATAGTGATATTGTTGTAAATATAAATCATGTTTATGAGTGTTTTGTTTTAACATGAAAGGTCACCATTAAGTTATATCATTATGTTTAAAAATTTTATATAAAATTTATGTTTGTATATCATCATTCAATAAGAATATGTTCCGATAGAATTTAATAATAGAAACTGTAGAATACAATCATGATGATAGAAAGAAGAAATGGTTAAGAAAAAAAAAAGATAAAATGATCATTTAAAAAATTTTAAGGTATAACATCAACAATTCAAAAAATAATTTATAATAAAATTACAAATTTCAAATAAAAATATATAAGTTTTTTAAAGGTGAAAAGATCTGTATTAAACAGAACTATCCAGTGTCAAGGTTTAATTTACCCTTTAAAATAAGCAACAATATTAGGTATTATAAAAAATCTTTCATGAAAATAATCATGAAAGCTTTGTGACCCTTAAATTATACTTAGAATAAAATACCACACACTAATCAAGATAATCTAAGAATCATAAATCTTTTATAATCATTTCCATTAAAAAAATTTCATAATTCCTAACTTTTCCCTAAAATAAGTCACTCGCGAGCACTTTCATAGATTTTTTGAAACTTTAAAAAAAAAGGGGGTCATCCACAGACCATAAGTATATTTTGACTATTATACAATTATTATATACATAACGAGACCAAACAAAAACAAAATTACAAAATGTGAGAGACCTTGTGGTGGAGATCCAGCCTCTCCACGCTCCACCTTACAATACACTGCAAAAGAATCAACAAACTAAACCAACCCATAAACACTTATACTCTCTCTCTCTCTCTCTCTCTCTCTCTACTCCACCGATTCACCGGAAAAAGTTCTTCGCAAAATCCATTTCTTCTTCACTTAAGGCATAAATTTGCATGCAATAACAACAGCAATACCACGTAGTTGCACTTGCAACATAGAGTGAGCAGGCAGGTTTGAATTGAATTATTATAAGTCCAGTTTAGGACTGTGGAATGCTTGCTTTGTCACCTTTAAGGACCATCACCAAAGATGAAATCAGGGAGGGAGAGATGGAGAGCTTTTTGATCAGAGACAACGACGTCTTTGCGGACTTTTCAGGTGAGAATTTGCTGGACAGTATTGATTTTGATGACCTTTTCATTGGCATCAACGATGGAGATGTGTTGCCTGACTTGGAGATGGATCCTGAAATTCTTGCCGAGTTTCAAACCAGTACTGGCTGTGAGGAATCGGAAAAAGTAGAGGTTAATAATTCAAGAAAGGAGGAGAAGGAAGAAGAAGAAGAAAACAAAGTCTCGGGTTATTCTTCATTCTTGAGTCAAGGAGAGGAAATTGTGAGCAAGAGAGATGAATCTGTTGCTGATGTCAATTCATCGCCAAAGGAAGCTCATAAAGGCCGAAAACCATCTAAGAATCATCAAGGGAAAAGAAAAGTGAAGGTAATCAGTATTGGATTCAAGCTAAATAGATTAATTATTTGCAGCTCTCTCATATTTATGAATTTTCACAAGTATGTGAAAATTCATAAATATGAGAGAGAGGGAGAGAGAGAGACTAATGTCTACTCATATTGTCTTTCTTCTAGTTTAACATTTGTTGATTTTGTTGTGGAGTTAAAAGAGAGAGTTTTTTGTATTGGAATGTGTGGTGTGGGGTGGTAGGTGGATTGGACGCCAGAGTTGCACAGGAGATTTGTGGAAGCAGTGGAGCAGCTGGGTGTGGATAAGGCAGTCCCTTCAAGGATTTTAGAGCTTATGGGAATTCATTGTCTCACTCGCCATAACATTGCTAGTCATCTTCAAGTACTCACTCCTACTTCCTTCCCATACCCCTCTTTTTTTTTTCTCTCTCTCTCTCTCTCTCTCTCATTTGTTTCATTCTACTTTGGTATCATGAAAAAAATTTCATGAAAATGATCATGAAAGATTTATAACCTTTGAATTACACTTCAAATAAAACACCACACACTAATCAAGGTAATCTAAGGATCATAAATTTTTCATGATCATTTTTATGAAAGTTTTTTCATGATCCCTAGGTTTTCTCTTCTACTTTTATTTTCTTTCAAGTACGCAAACTTCTACAGAAATTATGATAAAATTCTCTCTCTCTCTGCGCTTAGGTTTACAAAGAAGGATATATATTATTATTCAAACCTTACTTCAAAAAAAATAAAAAAATAAAAAAAAACTTTAGCATTTTAAGATAATCTTATTCCTTACTAATTTTTATGGAAAACACTTACAAAATTTGCTTCCATATTATTTGTAAGTTCTGATCATGACGATTGCAGTGTTTTTGTTTTTAAATGAAAAAAATAACGAAAAGTCATATCTTTCTATACAATAGTTCAGTATCATTTTTCTGTTCTATATCACAACTACTCATTTTCATGGAACTGTTTACCATTGTTAGGGTTATAGATTTGTTTGTTTTCTTAGAGTATGTCTCAGTATTCACTTTTGTTATGCAAATAAATTTATTGGAATTTCATATCTTGTCTGAGATTGCACTTCACTGCACTTGAATATTGGTTATTGTAATAAGACCTCGTTCACTGCCTTAATCTGTTGTTTAAAAAACTAAAGTGTGAATTTCAAAACTAATGAAAGTAGATATACACTAATTAAGTTTACTTTACGCTGTGTTTGGTTAGGGGATATGGGAAAAGATTCAAAAAGGAAAAGGGAAAAGATGTGTGAAATTAGGTAAAATATAAGTATATTTTATTCAAATTTTACCTACCTCTTTTCCATTTTCCTTTCCAAATCTCTCTTCAAATCCTCTAACCAAACACAGCATTACTGATTTTTCATGGATTTGCAACTTTAATCTGAAAGACACTAATTTGAAGAAGAATTGTGGGCTGTGCAGAAATACCGATCGCATAGGAAACATTTGCTAGCTCGTGAAGTGGAAGCTGCAAGCTGGAGCCAAAGACGGCAAACATATAGTGGTGGAGGAGGAGGAGGAGGAGGTGGTGGTAGCGGTGGAAGCAAGAATATTATGAGCCCTTGGGTGGTTGCGCGGCCTACCATGGGTTTCCCTCCCATAAGACCGTTGCAACATTTCAGACCTTTACATGTTTGGGGTCATCCCTCCATGGATCCATCCTTAATCCACATATGGCCCAAACATCTACTCCCTTCCCCATCTCCACCACCACCGGCAGCTCCATGGGCCAACTCAACCACACATCCTTCTCCACCAAGACCACTACTAGACTCATCATTTTGGCACTCACACTACCAAAGGCATAAGGTAATCTCTCCCTCCCTCCCTACTTGTTACCTCTCTCTCTAAGATGGCATCTCTTCTTTATTCAGGTTCCAAATTCTCTTACACCGGGAACACCTTGCTTTCCACCACCACTGCTAACTACGGTACCTATTTGTTTCAGAGCAGTGCTACTAAGTACTAACACAACAATGAGTAAGGATTTTCTGTCCCTAAATATTTATGTCCTCCTGTCCTAAATCACTCATAATCATTGGATCATATGAGAACCCTAAAATTTGAGAATCTCAAGACATATCCAATAGTTGTGAGTATTTGAGACAGGGGCGGGGACAGGAATATTTGGGGACCGGGAATCCTTCGACCAAATACAAATAGGTTTACAAATGCTTGTATAGTTCTGTGATTAATTTATGTATTCTAACGCTTTATTGTAGCAAAAAATCTAATAATAATTAAAAAAAAATCTAGTATGGTAGCAAAAAAATTGAGTAATAATTAAAAAATAGAAAACAAAAGCATTCTTTGTTTATCTTCTGAATAAATCTAATAATAATTTAAAAAAATCTAGTATGGTAGCAAAAAATGTAGTAATAATTAAAAATAGAAAAGAAAAGCATTCTTTGTTTATCTCCTCGATAATCAATCTTTTCTAGTTTATTTGAAATAAATTTGTATAATAAACTCTAAAAAAAAAAAACTTACATTAAGTGCACTTACACTTTTAAAATTTTAAAAAAAAAAAAATAATAATAATAATAATAATAATAATAATAATAATAATCTGTAAACAATTGTAAGTAAACTGCACCAAAAGAAGTTAAAAAGACTTGCCTTGAGCTTGGCTCCATCTACAAGGAATTCGATGACACATGGTTATTATAATTGCAGAGATTTGGCACTCCAACGGTCCCCGGGATTCCACCCAATGATGCCATGTACAGGCTCAACCCTGGCATTGGTGTCCCTCCCAGACTAACAGGTTCCCACCCTCCATTCGATTTTCACCCGGTGAGAGACTGCTGCTCCCTTCACTTTCTCTCTCTCATATTATTTTCTTCTTTTTTTGCCTTCTTTCTCCCCCTTGTTTTTTGCCTTCTTTCTCCTCCTGATTCAGCTTGCTTGTTTTCATTTTTCAGAAAATACTTTTTAAAAAAATTTACATTCTTATTTTTCGTGTTTTTTTTTGTTTTTATTGAATTTTTTTAATATTTTAAGCAATTTTTTTACTTTTTAGACACACCTAACATAAATACACCTAAAAAGTAAAAAAATTGTAAAAAAAATCTTTTAAAAATTCACTAAATACCAAAAATACAAAAAATATATAATAATTCAATACATTTTTTGTATTTTTATGTGTTTATTAATTTTTTAAAATATTTTTTCACAAATTTTTTACTTTTTAGATACATCTAACTAAGGTGCATATAAAAAAGTAAGAAAAATGTTTAAAATTTAAAAAATATTCACTAAAAACAAAAGAATACGAAAACCAAAAAACTCAGTTTTGAAAAAACTTAATCCAGAAAATTCAAACCAAACACACTGGTGTCACCATTATATTAGTTTAAAAGGACCCCACTCCTCTCCAATTACAGAAAAGTGGAGTTCAGCATTGGTGGGCCTTAATCCGGGCCTATGTCGATAATCCAAACCATTTGATGTGTAGAACCCGTTGACTACATTATCTCTACAAAAAATTATATTGATTGAATATTGATAACCATTTGATCAGACAATACTTAGACTCAATTTACTTTGAAATTTATTTTGAAAATGTGATTTAATCAAATAGTTATCGATATCTAATCAAAGTGATTTTTTACAGGGATAATGTACTCAACGAGTTCTACATATTAACGATTTAGATTATTGACGTGGACCCGAATTACGACTCACCAATACCGAACTCTCCTCTCTAGTAACTGGAGAGGAGCCATGTCCATTTAAAATGTCTTACTATTAATTTCTGTTATTGATACTGGCATATTACTTATAAGAAGAATGACATAAAATCTACTTCTTAAATTTATTTTTTAAATATAGTGACGTATGAAGAAGATGATTTGTTGATAACTAAATAATATTTAATTATCAACAAATCATTTTTTTTGACACAATACTGAGGGGTTGTTTGGGATGATCTAAATAAGTGCACTTTTTATCTTTTTACGAAAAGATGTGCAGAAAAATAAAGAGGTGATGTGATGGAAAAAAATAAAAAGATGAATTATATTGGAGTTGCCAAATTTGGCCTGAGTTTAGAAGCTAGATTTAACTTTTAAGTCTAAATAACGATGCTCTATCTATAAATAAGAAAAAATTTAACATAGTTGCGGAGCCGGCCCAAAGGGCAAGCTGGCTTTGGGCCCTGATATTTGGGCTAGAAAATATTGCACGGTTGACCTATCTTCAACCATTGTGCTGGAAAGGTGCTGCAAATGATTGGGCATATCCTGTTGTACCAATTTAGGTGGAATCATTGGGCTTTGTTTTGATTCTTATAGCACCACCTATTGGTCTTTGTTTTTTTCTTTATTGATTTATGATGTAAGGTTATCCTTAATTCTTACCAATAAACTTTATTTTGTTGATATAAAATAAATAAATAATAAATAAAAAACTATTTTTATTAGTGGATGACCACTAATTATTTTGATTTTAACTTGCCAAAACCCAAATACTACATGGCTTATTAATACCAAACTCAAAAACAAAACTATTTTTATTAGTGGAAGCCTAACTTATTTGATTTTTACTCTACCAAACTTTGCCCCAACCCAATTTACCATTGAGATATAACTTTCTTAAGGGCTGGGTTGGCATCATCTATAAAATTTAAAAAGTCAAAAACTCATTAAAAAAATAAAAAAGTTCATACTATTTACCTTTATTTTGACGGGAAATCTGTCAGACGAAAAAAAAAATAAAAACAAAAACAAAAACAAAAATAAAAAAACAAAAACAGTGCTACCACAAAACTATGCAGCCACAACTTCCTAAGTCAAAAAGAAAACGTGGCACACTTGAAGCCACACATTCCCATTAAAAATAAATAAATAAATAAAATAAAATAAAAATTGAAAAGAGATAGAAAGTCAGCGTAGTAATGCTGACTGTGTCAAGGAGGGTAATTTCGTAATTTTACTATTTTATACAATATTTTAATACACATTTTTTTTGTAAAAAGTCAAAAAACTATCCCAAACAACTATCTTTTTTTCCTCTAATTTTTAGTCCAAAAAGTCAAAAAGTACATTTATTTAGGACATCCCAAACAACCCCCTAAGTCTTGATAATTTCTTTATATGTTGTCAAATTTTGTATCATTCTGATTCTACTCCAGTGTTTGTTAATTTGACTTGAAAATTGGCCTTGTTTGGTTTGTTTTTCAGAAAAATTTTTGAAAAAAATTCTGTACAAACAAATTTTTAAGAGTAATCAAATCAAACAAATTTTTTTAAAAAAAATCTAAAAATTTTGTTTGGTTACCTACTTTTCAAAATCACTCTCTCTCATACACATCAAATCAATCACTTTTTTTAAGACTCTTTCTCCAAAACAATTTTCCAAAATCATTTCTGAAAAAAGGCAAACTAAACAAGTTTTCGTACTTTTTATCTCATAAATTATTCTACAAACACAAACCAAACAAGGCCAATTTGAGTTGATTGTTACTTGTTAGATTGTGAATTAAATTGTTTATTTAATCATATTTCTTGTTAAGTATTTATCTATATATATATAAAAATAAGAAGAAAAGTAAAATAATTAAGGGCAAAAAGCACTTAATACCCTTTGGTTTTGGGCTGAGGCAAATGGCCCCTGACGTTTGGAAATATGCAAACATCTCTCCTATAGTTTTAAAGTTATCTGTAATCGTCACGCTGTTAACGTCTATGTCAAAAAAACTAATTTACCCTTGCTAACATAGACACACTCACCCATTACACACGTGACACACATGCACCTTCTTGCTCTCTTCTCTCTCTCTCTCTTTTTACACAGCACATATCACATCATATCACTCAATTCACTTTTTTAATTAAAAAATAAAACAAATTTTATTCAATTTCATTTTAATAAAATACATATAATTTTTAATATATAAATTCAATTTTTATAAAATTAATTTTATTCAAAAAACATCAACAAATTATTTAAAATAAGACTAATATTAACATATTTAATAAAAATTTAAATTAATAATTCAAAAATATATAAAAACTTAAATAATTAAAATGATTTGTATGATTTGAAATTAATGTAAATAAAAATTATTTAGAATTATTTTTGAACAAAAAAATATTATTTTTATTTACTAAAAAAAAGTTAAGACAAATAAAAAATATTAACTCAAATTGTGGAAAATTAGTAATAATAAGGGTAAATTATGTAAATGGTCCATGTAGGTTACACGCTGTGTCAATTTGGTTGCTGGTGTTTTAATTTGCGCGATTTTACCCTTTAATTTAACGAATTGTGTCGTATTGGTCCAATAAATAACGGTCGTTAGGTTTGGTGGATAGAAACTCAAACGATGTATCAATTTAGTCCCTATAGTTTACACGATGTGTTAATTTGATCCTTGTCAAAATCGAGCAAATTAAAATAATAAGGACCAATTGACATATTGTATAAACTACAAACACCGAATTGACACATCGTTTGAGCATGTGATGATTTTCCGTCCAGCAAACCTAACGGCCGTTATTTATTAGACCAATATGACACAATTCGTTAAATTAAGGGGCAAAATTGAACAAATCAAAACAACATTGACCAAATTAACACATTATGGAAATTACAGAGACCATTTACATAATTTACCCTAATAATAATAATATTCAAACTACTCAAATGTTAACTTAAATTGTATAAATAAAAAATAATAATAAACCATAAAGATGGTAATAATTAAACCATACAAACATTATTTTGTGTTTTTATTAACTCAAATCATACAATAAAAATAATACAAATTAATACCAAAAAAAATTCACTAAAAATAACCAAAAAAAATAGTCACATATATTTTAGCATTAAAAATAGTTTCAAAAAATTATGTCATGAGAAATCCAATTCATTATATTTGATTGAATTTTGTCTTCTATTTTTCTAAAAATTAAAATTAAAATTAATTTGTTAAAGAAAAAGATCATCAATTTCTTATGATTCTATAAACAAATTGTATAATAAAGTTTAATAAAATATGATCAAGTTCTTCCCTTCCAATATTGTTTGCAAAAGACATTTCAATATTCTTAACAAATTGTATAATAAAGTTAAAAATAATATACAATAAAAAAAAAAAAGACAGTATAGAGTGGAAGACAAATTAAACAAATAAATATTTGATTAAATAAAAATAATAAATAAGTAAAATAAATAAGAGATATAAATATAATAGAAAAAAAATTGTATAATACAGTTTAGTAAAATATAATCAAGTGTTTCCTACTCCAATACTGCTTGCACAAGACATTTCAATATTCCTAACAAATTGTATAATAAAGTTTAAAAAAAATAAACAACAAAATAAAAAAATAAAAAAGACAATATAGAGTGAAAGACAAATTAAACAAAAAAAAAATATTTGATTAAAAAAATATATAATAGAATAAATAAGAGATAAAAATATAATAAAAAGAACAAATTAAAATAAAAAGGAGAGGGAGTACTAATTGTTCCAAGATGGTTCCACTTTTTCCTACAATTTGGGTGGAGTATAACATCCATTTCAAATCATGTCAAGGGTAGGATCATTTGGGTCTTTTCATCAAATCATTTTTAGAGGAAAATTGTCAAACGAAACAGTACTGAGAAATTTTATTTCCACACACTTGATTAACTTAGTGCACATTTTTTCTCTAAATTTTTTTACTATATTTCTATACTTCAATCAAATTATCAACACACTCCTCCCTCCCTTCCTTCCTCCCAACTCAACCCTAACCTTTGAAAGATTGATCGAAGGAAAGGAATATGCTCAAAGGCTTCCCTAACTGTTAACGTTAAGCATCCTACTTTAAATATTCAAATTACTTTTGATGAGAATCAAAAAATGGTAGCAAGAGAAGTTTAGAAAAGCATTTTTATTTTATTTTATTGTGTATTTGTAGTTTTCGAGGACCATAAAGTGTATTGGTAAATTTCTTATTGTTGTATGATGAATGTTGCAGAATAAGGAAAGCACAGAGCATTGTACTATTCAACTTGTTATCGATTTATAGCTATTTGTGATTTAAACATAAGGAGCTACTGAAATTGTGGCTTTAGCAGGTTTAGGGTTAAGATTTGTTGGAGAAGATGGGGGTAGTTTAGTATTATCTAAAAATGATTGATGTGTATAAAGATAAAATTAAAAGTTTTAATTTATGTATAGTGTAAACTGAGTAAATGGTGTATACTAAGATAAATAAGGATGTGTAAATAGAATTACCCAACAGTACTTGCACATTCGTTTATTTGGATGAAAAATGTGACAGTTACAAATAAGTCCAAAATCATAGGAGAGATGTCTACATATTTTCAAACGTTAATGGAGTTATCTATAACAACCTAAAATCATAGGGGGTTAAGTGCTTTTTGCCCTAATAATCAATTCAATTTCAAGTAGGAGCTCCTGATTGAAATTTGCAACTAGAATGGAAAGAACGATAATATTTTAGAGATATTGTGGTGCAGCTAGTTCAATTTTAGATATTAAATTTTTGTATAGTATATTTTTCTTGTGTTAAAATATAAGTAACATATATTCAAAAATAAAAAATAAAAAAAATAAGTAACATGACTAGATTTTGTCTTTTTAATTTTTAATTTTTTTTTGTAATAATTTCCTTTTTAAGCTGATTGTCTTTTCAAGTGGCATTAATGCTGTGTTTGGTTAGAAGATTTAGGGAGGGATTTGGAAAGGAAAAGGGAAAAGGTGTGTGAAACTATGTGAAATATAGGCATGATTTATTCATATTTCACCTACCTTTTCCATTTCTCTTTCCAAATCCCTCCTTAAATCTTCTAACCAAACACAGCTTAGAGCCTCTAAAAGTTTGGGATCGACCCTTTTATAATTGTTTAAATTGTGAATTTCTACCAACTGACTCTTTCATTTCCAATTTGATTTAGTTGTTTAAGTTGCTAATTGCTCCATAAAATTTATTAATATGGTGAGAGATGTGTCTTCCATAAATTAGAAACAATAATTGATTTCTTGTCTTGACTATTTGTCAATGTTGTTGTTTTACAGTCGAAGGAGAGCATTGATGCTGCTATTGGAGATGCTTTATCAAAGCCATGGCTGCCACTTCCTCTTGGACTAAAACCTCCATCTCTTGATAGTGTATTGGGGGAACTCCAACTTCATGGAATTCCCAAGATACCACTCAGTTGCTCTTGAAATCCTAAAAACAATTTGGTCATTTCAAATCATAAAATAACCCTAAATTTGACGACATTTCCTGCATTTAGATATCCATCTAAGTTTGCAAATTTTTCACCTTCTCAAAAAATAAATAAATAAATAAAAACCAGCTTTTCCTTCTTTATGTTTTCCTTCGTTTTTTTTTCTTTTTTCTTTTTTCCTTTTTTTTTTTTTTTTTTAAGGTCAAAATCAGATTACCTCTATTTTCTTTTCCAAGACTGAGCAAGAAGAGCTTGATGTATGAAGCTAATAATTTTTGTAATAGTTGTTATCAATATAAGACAGTAATAATCATGAGGACCTCTCTCTCTCTCTCTCTGCTTCATTGAAGTCCTGTTTGATAACTTAGTAATTTTTCCTTTGAATAATAATGTTAAATTGTTAACTATCAATTCTCAGAAAACTCTTTCATAAGCAGGCTAAACATGTGTCACTAGCTTCAATTTATTTAAAAGCTTTTGCTATTATAGAAAAATGGATAATTTCATTATTTATACCTTCAAACAGGTAATAATTTAAAAAAAAAAACCACTAAACCATAAAATTTTGGAAGTGCTATATACGGGTGGGAATTGGAGAAAAAAAAAATTACAATTACATGGGGGTGCAAGTATGTCAGTGGTGGCACTACAGGAATTCACACTTTTGCCGACTAAAAATTTAGTCGGCAAAAGTTATCCGCAGCTAATTTTTTTGATCGCCACTTTGGTCGCCAATTGAGAGTCATGAAAAGTAATTAGTAACTAAAAAGTTTTTTAGTCAGGAAAAAATTTTATTTGCCGACTCAATTTTTTGTCGCTAAATATATAATTACTGCGACTAATCTATTTAGTAGCTAACACACTTTAGTCACAAAAAGTCGTATTTTCTTGACCAATCATGTTAGTCGCCAATTATCACATTCCACAACCAAACATGTTAGTCGCCAAAAGTAATATTCCCCAACCAAATCTATTAGTTGCCAAAAGTAATGTTTACTGGACTAAAACGTTAGTCGGCAATAGATCTATTCGCGACCAAACTCTTTGGTTGCCAAAATTAATAATTTTACCTACTAATTATTTAGTCGCCAAATGTATTCTTTTACCTACCAACATTTTGGTCGCCAAATGTGAGTGGTGATACACCGACTAACAACTTTAGTTGGCAAAAGTATTGCTTATCTTTCCCGACTAATCACTTGATCACCAAAAGAGGAAAAACAAAACCGATTTTTGGTCGTCAATTCAATTCTTTTTGTTTATCAAAATATAATAACCCATCAAATCCATTCAATATAACCTGTAATTTGCAAGAATCATTCAAACCAACAAAATCAACTAAATCATGAACATCCAACAAAATATATAAATCATCCAATCCTTAATCTGTTTAATTAAAATCATCAACTATTATAAGTTTTCATCCACAAGTAATTCTATACTACATAATCGTCCAATTAAAAATATAATGTAATCTATATAATCATTCAATTCACATCCATCTAGTATATAAATTTAAAACATAACAAGTACTTGTTATTATGTATTAAATTTTTATCCATGCATATCTATCAAAAAATATAACTAGTAGTTGTCACGACCCAAACCCGCCCCTGTAGGTTTAGCATCGTAACCGGCCAGTAATCCGTGGATTATCAAAGGCCTCTTAACAGATAAGCACATAATAAGGGGCTGTGGAAGCAATTATATAAAATAAACAAGATCCAATAAGCTGTGATAACATACATGGGACAGAAGATTTCAAAACTTGCATATACATAAGCATGTCAGTCGAAGGACATCAATATTTACAAAACATTTACAAAAGTGTAATCGACTTTACAAAACAGACAGAGGCTAACATAAGTACAAAAACAACCATGTAACTAGACTTCAATCAGAACCTACTCGGGAGGCACAACTGTTGGCTGACAAAAACATAAATGAAGGCCGTCAACTCTGGCCCTGATCACGCGCCGGCTCACCTACATACATAATATAAACTGTGAGCGAAAGCTCAGTGAACAATAACAGAGTAAAGGGGTTTCAATGAATGAGTCCGTACAGATTCAGAAATCATAATTCAGTTTCGTATCAAATTCATAATTTGTCCAGATCATTTACAGAAATCATGAGGTATGCTTAAGTATTCGTGATACATCCATTAGCATTAACAGAGCAGATGTAGAACAGATACAGACATATGAGGGTTACGAATAACCAGTTCCATAAAGGAACCTCCGGATCCGGGTAACAGAGAATAAACACGCTGAGCCCCATGACTGAGCCTCCGATACGGGTAACAGAGTGCAGACAGATTAAGTTCCATGATGGAACCTCTGACACCGGGTAACAGCCAACAGATATCACATAATGCTAAGGATGTCACGAATATATATCAGAAATTGGACAATCATTCATTGTACAGAACATATCATTTCAGAAAATAGATCTTAATTCATCACACAGAAAATAAGTAAAGTTGAACATAGCTTTACTATGTTATTACGCACAGTTGGCCTTGAGACAGATAGACGGAGCAGATTGGTCAAACGGTACGCGGTACGCGGTACGTGACCTACATAACACATAATAGACACCCACTTGAAACACACATTCTAATTGTACGTAACTTACTTCGTTGGCTCTTAGTGTGTTTTTATCCTTTAATTCTCATTATGGAATCTTAAACATGGCCTAGGAATGCCTAGGATGGAATGAGGATGCAAGAATGCATTGGAAAACATTTCTTGAAACTTGCTGAAAATAAGGTCACCCTCGAGCGTGGCTTCCCCCACTCGAGCGGACATGCAGACAATGAAGTTCCGCTCTAGCGTGACTTTCCCCGCTCAAGCGGACTATAAACTCTTGAAAAAGTACTGGATGCTAGTTTTTCACGCTCGACGGATGCTCGACCCCCGCTCGAGCGTGAGACTCAAACCCTCGAGCGTAGATTCCCTCGCTCGAGCGGACTGCAAAACACAAGAACTTCTAGGTACATGCATTTCATGCTCGAGCGTAAACCTCGACGCTCGAGCGGAGGTGCATGTACTCAGAGTACACGCTCGAGCGTAAAGTTCTCCGCTCGAGCCTAGATTTGATCACCAAGCTCAAATTCAACTTTTGAAGCATCCAAAACTCATTTTTCTGGGCCAAAGCTTGAGGAAATACATGAAAACTCATAAAACAACATGTTTTGAAGATCGTTTTACAAAATCAAAGCCCAGAAGTATACCAATTGTGCAACATTCAACTTGAAACTTGAAATTAATTCATGTACATGACTTGTATGCGATTCTTTGAACTCAAGTCTTCCAAAACATGACCAAATGCAATGTTCAACCCAAAAACATGATCAACTATAACAATATGACATAGAACATGAAGAATTTCTAAAACAAAGCTTGGATTATGACCTGTATGCAAGGATTCTTTAGAAAGACAACCTCAAATGCTATAAATTTACACATGCATGTATGTATTGAGCTTCAATTCCCTAATCTTAGCTTAATTGACCACCTAACTTCTTGAGTTCATTTACTTAATGCCTTAAATACAAAGTTTAAGAGTATACCCAAAGCTTCAAATTATCTTCAATCTCCTAGCCAATTCTTCATTTGAGCTCAACCTCTCTCTACTCTTCATCTCCCTCACGCTTTTTCCCCTAGAATAGGTTCAAAGTGTTTTATGATCAAGGAAAATAGATGAGTGGGGTGTCAAAGTGGCCTTAGGTAGTGATTTGTCAAAAAAATAAACAAATGACATTATTTTAATGAAATTTAATCGTTCCGAACCGAATTTTAATTAAACCTATCATAAAATTCTATAAATCTTAACTAGCACATAAATCAAGTCAATTTCTGATTCGAACGCCGGTAAGGCTTTCAATTTGCAAACCGAAACTAAAACGTGAACAGATCTTTCTATGCCTAACAGATATAAACACAACAATGCAACACACACACATGCATTTAATTCAGAATTTCTCCTTAATTACTACTTAGGCATACATAATCATAGATTAACGTTAATTAGAGGTTGGGGTTGTTACAGTCTTCCCCCCTTAAAAAAGTTTGGCCCTCCAAACTCGAATTACATTCATTCTGGAACAACATTGGGTCTAATGGGAACAAATCTGGATATCTCTTCATCATGTCTTCTTTGGTTTCCCAGGTTGCATAGGTTCCTCCGTGGTTTTGCCAATCAACTTTTACCAACGTTATTTCTTTGTTTCTCAATCTTTTGATCATATGGTTCACAATCTGGATAGGCCTTTCCTCGTAGGTGTAATCATCTTTCAAAAGCACGTGTGTTGGCTTAATGACGTAGAGTGGATCCCTCAAGTACTCTCGAAGCATCGATACGTGAAATACATTGTGCATATGCTCCATTACCGGTGGTAAAGCTACTCGATACGATACTGGATTGATCTTTTCAAGGACTTCATAAGGTCCAACATACCTTGGCACCAATTTGCCCTAAACACCAAACCGAGTTTGACCCTTCATCGAGGTCACCTTTATGAACACATGGTCCCCAACTTCGTATTCCCTATCTCTTCTTCGGACATCAGCATAGCTCTTCTGCCGACTCTGTGTAGTTTTTAGACGTTGTTGGATCAGTTTCACTTCTCGGTTGTTTCTTGCACAAGTTCCGGTCCCAACAAAGGTCTATCACCTACTTCAGCCCAATATATCGGAGAATGACATTTCCTTCCATACAAAGCTTCGTAAGGAGCCATTTCAATGCTTGAATGGTAACTGTTGTTATACACAAATTCCAGCTAATGGCAAATAGGTCTCCCAATTTCCCTGGAAGTCTAACACGCACATTCTGAGCATATCCTCTAGAGTTTGATTAGTTCGTTCAGTTTGTCCATCTATCTGTGGATGACAGGCACTACTCAACCTTAGTTCTGTCCCCAATGCCTGTTGCAAACTCTGCCAAAACCTTGACACAAACTTCGAATCCCTGTCAGATACAATAGATACCGGTACACCATGCAATCTCACAATTTCGTTCACATACAAGTTAGCCAATTTATCCGCATTATAAATAGTTTTGACAGGCAGAAAATGGCCAGACTTAGTTAAACGGTCTACAATGACCCAGATAGAGTCCATACCTCGAGAAGAACAAGGCAATCCCACAATGAAGTCCATGGTAATGTGCTCCTATTTCCATTCTAGTATTGGGAGTGGTTGTAGCAAACCAGCGGGTCGTTAATGTTCAGCTTTAACTTGTTGACAATGTAGACACCTAGCCACAAAATTTGCAATACTCTTTTTCATTCCAGGCCACCAAAAATTTTGTTTTAGATTGTGATACATTTTCGTGTTCCCCGGTGCATGGCAAACTTACTGCTGTGAGCTTCGGTCATCACACGTTTCCTCAAATCACAACAATCGGGTACACAAAGACGGTTTTGAAATTTCAGCGCGTCATTCTCAAACACAAATCCTAGCCTCGGCTTTGAATCAAATTCCTCTATGATCTTTTTCAAGTATTCATCTTCGCATTGTTTTTGTTTGATCTCGTCAACAATTGTAGGTTGAGCGGAAATAGCAGTTAAAAGCCCACCTTGTTCTTGCACAACAATCTCAATCTCTTTATGTTCCAGGTCATCTAGCAGTTCTTTTCGACTGGACAGCAAGCATGACAAATTTGCACTAGATTTTCGGCTCAAGGCATCTACCACGGTATTAGCCTTCCCTGGGTGATATAAGATTTGCAAATCATATTCTTTGATTAACTCTAACCGTTGTCTCTGTCTCATGTTCAATTCCTTTTGGGTAAAGAAGTATTTCAAGCTTTTATGATCTATATACACCTCACAAGTTATCCCATACAAGTAGTGATGCCAGATTTTCAAAGCAAACACCACAACTGCTAATTTAAAATCGTGTGTCGGGTAATTCTTTTCATGAAGTCGGAGTTGTCGAGAAGCATAGGCAATCACTTTCCCATTTTGCATTAATACACACCCCAAACCTTTGTAGGAAGCATCACTGTAAACTTGAAACCCATCAGTACCATTAGGCAAGGTTAAATTGGTGCAGTCACCAACCTGGTTTTCAACTCTTGGAAGGCCGCATCTCTTTGTTCGTTCCAATCAAACGACACATTCTTCTGCGTTAACTAGGTCAATGGCATGGCAAGCTTGGAAAAGTCTTTCACAAATCTTCGGTAGTAACCTGTAAGTCTTAGAAAACTTCTAACTTCTGTCACATTTGTCAGTTTAGGCCAATCCACAATAGCTTTAATTTTTTGAGGGTCAACAGAAACACCATCCTTGTTGATTACATGGCCCAAAAATGCCACACTATCAAGCCATAATTCATATTTGGACAATTTAGCGTATAATTTCTTTTCCCTCAAAGTCTGTAGGGCAATTCTCAAATGATTTTCATGTTTCTTCCTGCTTTTGGAGTAAATCAGGATATCATCAATAAATACAACAATAAATTCATCTAGAAATTATTTAAACACTCTATTCATAAGGTCCATGAAGGCAGCAGGTACATTGGTCACCCCCAAACAGCATTACTAAAAATTCATAATGTCCATATCTAGTTCTGAATGCAGTTTTCTCTATGTCTTCAGCCCTAACCTTTAATTGGTGATACCCAGATCTGAGATCAATTTTGGAAAATACTTGGGCTCCCTAAAGTTGGTCAAACAAGTCATCTATTCGGGGCAGAGGGTATTTGTTCTTGATAGTTACTTTGTTTAGTTCTCGATAGTCTATACACAATCTCAAAGATTCATCCTTCTTTTTGACAAACAGGACTGGAGCACCCCAAGGTGAAGTGCTCGGACGGATAAATTTCTTATTCAACAACTCCTGAAGTTGAGTTTTTAATTCTTTCAATTCTGAGGTAGACATTCTATAGGGGGTTTTGGAAATAGGTTGTGTTCCCAGAAACACCTCAACAGTGAATTCAATTTCTCTATCAACTAAGTCCCCAGGTAAGTCATTCGGAAACACATCGGGAAATTCACAAGCAATAGGGATAGTCTCTACATTAGTTCCGTCAGATGATGCAGTCAGTAGACAACACAAGTAACCCCTACATCCTTTCCTAAGCAGTTTTCTGGCTTTCAAAACTGAAATCAGATATGGGGGAACAACTACCCCATTCCTAGTAAAAGTAAATTCAGGCATACCCGGTGGTCTAAACACAACAGATTTACTTGCACAGTAAATAGTAGCACAATATTTAGTCAACCAGTCCATTCCCAAAATGCAATCAAAATGGTCAATGTTCAAGGGTAATAAGTCAACATATAACATCATATCGTCAATCATAATATCACATGTTGGATAAACATGAGCACACATCATAGAGCCCCCAGACAGCGTAGGTACAGATAACACATATGTCATAAGTTCTAATGGTCTAGTCAATTTTCGAGAGAAAGCATGCGATACAAAGGAATGTGTAGAACCAGAATCTATCAGTACACATGTATTTTGAGAACATACAAAGAATGTACCTGACACCACAGTGTAGGTGTTTTGTACGTCACCGGGCACTAAGGCGAACACTCGACCTTGTCTCAGAGGTTCTTTCCCAGTATTGGCCTTTGCATTTGTTTTGGCCACAAAGGCGAATCCAGCTGAACTCGCCGTAGGATGGCTAGTATTCTCAGACCTGAGTGGGCAATCTTTCACTACATAACCTGCCTAGCGACATCGGAAACAAGCACCGGATACTCGGTAGCACACACCCTTATGTCTTCTTCCACAATCAAAATAGACCGGGATAGACCCACTACTCTGACTCGAGCTGCTTGTGGACTCCATGTTCTACTTCTTACTGACATAAGACCGGCCTCTTCTAAAACTAAACCCAGACCTCTTTCCTTTTCAATCCGTTTGTACAGCTGTTGGGGCCTTACTTTGTTTTATAGCGGCTATGGTGGCTTCCACCATTAAGGATCTGTCTAAAACTTCCACATAAGTAGGCAATTTCAATATGCCTACCTGATCAAACACCTCTAAATCCAGTCCACCTTCAAATTTTCGTGCTTTCTTGTAATCAGTATCCACCATATGTGGAGCAAATCGTGCCAATTCGATGAATTTGGCTTCATACTCTACTACAGACATTCTTCCCTGTTTGAGTTCTTGAAACTCAAACACTTTCCAATCCCTGAAACACTGGGGAAAATATTTATCATAGAAGAGGGCATTAAACTATACCCACGCCATATTCCCATTGCCACTTCGAATCAATAACCACCACCTTCGGGCTTCATCTTTCAGAGTATAGGTGGCTAGGAGGACCTTCTGGAATTCAGAACAAGGAAACACCTCATATAGCTTTTCCATTTCAAGCAACCACGTCTCCGCTTTCAACGGTTCGATTCCACCATAGAATGTCAGCGGTTTCATTTTCATGAATTTCTGTGTCAAGTTAATGATATCATTACTATCTGCTTCGGCTTGTGCCGGCGGAAGTGGACGGCGTAAAGGTTGTTGTCTTTGCTGTTGTGTTATAGTTTCAGTCCATGCCGCAGGCATTTGTTCCATTTGGCCCATGCGAGCCTCTGAAGATTCACTTACATCATTTCCCCCTTACATTCTCCATGTTGTTGTAGAGACATCAAATGATAATAAACATAGGCATAATCTTATTCGTTTCTTTCAATTCATTTGCTTTCACACACATTAAGTTTCCATATTCATTTGGATTATCACACACTCACACATGCAGATGGAATGCCCCTAACTCTTACTAGGACATCCTAAGCTCATATGAACCCGTGTGTGCAGTAAAACACGTGCTCTGATACTACTCTGTCATGACCCAAACCCGCCCATGTAGGTTTAGCATCGTAACCGGCCAGTAATCCGTGGATTACCAAAGGCCTCTTAACAGATAAGCACATAATAAGGGGCTGCAGAAGCAATTATACAAAATAGACAAGGTCCAATGAGCTGTGATAACATACATGGGACAAAAGATTTCAAAACTTGCATATACATAAGCATGTCGGTCGAAGGACATCAATATTTACAAAATATTTACAAAAGTGTAATCCCCAGGACCCGACTTTACAAAATAGAGAGAGGCTAACATAAGTACAAAAACAGCCATGTAATTAGACTTCGATCGGAATCTCCTCGGGAGGCACAACGATTGGCTAACAAAAACAGAAATGAAGGTCGTCAACTCTGGCCCTGATCACGCGCCGGCTCACCTACATACATAATATAAACTGTGAGCGAAAGCTCAGTGAACAATAACAGAGTAAAGGGGTTTCAATGAATGAGTCCGTACAGATTTAGAAATCATAATTCAGTTTCATATCAAATTCATAATTTGTCCAGATCATTTAGAGAAATCATGAGGTATGCTTAAGTATATGTGATACACCCATTAGCATTAACAGAGCAGATGCAGAATAGATACAGACACGTGAGGGTTACGAATAACCAGTTCCATAAAGGAACCTCCAGATCCAGGTAACAGAGAATAAACACGCTGAGCCCCATGACCGAGCCTCCGGTATGGGTAACAGAGTGCAGATAGATTAAGTTCCATGATGGAACCTCCGATACCAGGTAACAACCCACAGATATCACATAATGTTAAGGATGTCACGAATATATATCAGAAATTGGACAATCATTTATTGTACAGAACATATCATTTCAGAAAAAAGATCTTAATTCATCACACAGAAAATAAGTAAAGTTGAACATAGCTTTACTATGTTATTACTCACAGTTAGCCTTGAGATAGATAGACGGAGCAGATTGGTCAAACGGTACGCGGCACGTGACCTACATAACACATAACAGACACCCACTTGAAAACACGTTCTACTTGTACGTAACTTATTTCGTTGGCTCTTAGTGTGTTTCTACCCTTTAATTCTCATTATGGAATCTTAAACATGGCCTAGGAATGCCTAGGATGGAATGAGGATGCAAGAATGCATTGGAAAACATTTCTTGAAACTTGCTGAAAATAAGGTCCACGCTCGAGCGTGGCTTCCCCCACTCGAGCGGACATGCAGACAATGAAGTTCCGCTCTAGCGTGACTTTCCCCGCTCAAGCGGACTATAAACTCTTGAAAAAGTACTAGATGCTAGTTTTTCACGCTCGACGGATGCTCGGCCCCCGCTCAAGTGTAAAACTCAGACCCTCGCTCCCTTACTCGAGCGGACTGCAAAACACAAGAACTTCTGGGTATATGCATTTCACGCTCGAGCGTAAACCTCGACGCTCGAGCGGAGGTGCATGTATTCGGAGTGCATGCTCAAGCGTAAAGTTCCCCGGTCGAGCGTGGATCAAATTTCTGGAAATTCCTCAAATTCAACTTTTGAAGCATCCAAAACTCATTTTTCTGGGCCAAAGCTTGAGGAAATACATGAAAACTCATAAAACAACATGTTTTGAAGATCGTTTTACAAAATCAAAGCCCAGAAGTATACCAATTGTGCAACATTCAACTTGAAACTTGAAATTAATTCATGTACATGACTTGTATGCGATTCTTTGAACTCAAGTCTTCCAAAACATGACCAAATGCAATGTTCAACCCAAAAACATGATCAACTATGACAATATGACATGGAACATGAAGAATTTCTAAAACAAAGCCTGGATTATGACATGTATGCAAGGATTCTTTAGAAAGACAACCTCAAATGCTATGAATTACACATGCATGTATGTATTGAGCTTCAATTCCCCAATCTTAGCTTAATTGACCACCTAACTTCTTGAGTTCATTTACTTAATGCCTTAAATACAAAGTTTAAGAGTATAGTTCTTACCTAAGGTTGATTTCAAGTGTGATCCTAACCAAAAGCTTCAAATTATCTTCAATCTCCTAGCCAATTCTTCATTTGAGCTCAACCTCTCTCTACTCTTCCTCTCCTTCACGTTTTTCCCCTAGAATAGGCTCAAAGTGTTTTATGATCAAGGAAAAGAGATGAGTGGGGTGTCAAAGTGGCCTTAGTTAGTGATTTGTCCAAAAAATAAACAAATGGCATTATTTTAATCAAATTTAATCGTTCCGAACCGAATTTTAATTAAACCTACCATAAAATTCTATAAATCTTAACTAGCACATAAATTAAGTCAATTTCTGATTCGAATGCCGGTAAGACTTTCAATTCGCAAACCGAAACTAAAACGTGAATAGATCTTTCTACGCCTAACAGATATAAACACAACAATGCAACACACACACATGTATTTAATTCAGAATTTCTCCTTAATTACTACTTAGGCATACATAATCATAGATTAACGTTAATTAGAGGTTGGGGTTGTTACAGTAGTCTATCCAAATATTTTCCATACACATCTATTCAAAAATATATAATTCTTCAAAAAATATAACAAGTGCCAACTAGTCCTGTACAATTCAGCTTCATGTACGAGTTCATCCATTTATACAAAAGAAAAAGGAAAATAATGTCAAGGGATTTTTTTTTAATTAAAGTTATAAGCACATCAAATGATTGTAAAATTGGACAAAAAATGAAAAAGGTCCATAAAAAATAAAGGTATACCATTTTGTAAATAAAACAACAACATTCATACGTATATATCCAATCAACATTACAATTTTATCAATATCATTGCACCACACTTAGAAAAATTCCAATAGTAATAGATGTATGACCAACGGATTAAATGGAATAAAAATAAACAAATAAATAAATAAAAGGAAATAACCTCCACATTGATCCAATACTCACAAGCTTCCAAAAAGCTTTATCTATACACTTGCTACAACTAACAAAAGATTCTCCATATTTAAAAGAAAACTTCCCATAGCGGATATAATAATTCTAACAATTCAAACATCATCTCCATTACAAAGCTTATCCAATAAATATCTACAATTTAAAAATTCCATCTACTTACCCAAAGGTTTACAAGGTAGAGACTTCATAATCATCGTTTGTGTGAAACACCAACCTTGGTACACCTCTTTCAATCTTTGCATTTTTGTTAACATAAAAGGCTGTACAACTCCAAGGAGAATAACTTGGCCCAATAAGCTTTTTCTGTAAAAGAATATTTATTTCTATTTTACAGAGTTCTAAATACTCTTTTTTCATTTGACTGGGATGAGACCTGGTAGGAATTGTGCGCTCATCAAATCCTGGTTCATATAGAAGAGAAACTATATGTTTCTTTCGTTCCCAGAAAGCATTAGGAACATTACTACAGATTTCTGTATAAAATTCTTTTTCAATTAGTTTGATTTTATTCTGTAAAGAAGACTGTTATAATCTTTGTTCTGTAGTAAGGAAATGAATTTCTGTTTGAAGGAAATTAATTTGTTTTTCCTTAAAATTAACTAGATCTTTGATTTGATATAATTCTTTTGTATAAGGTTCTGTAATAAACTCGAAAATAATTAGTTGATTATTAATGGTTGTATAGATGCTAATGGAATCCACTTTGGTTATAGGCATTAATAAACACAGGAATGGTGTCCCCAAAATAATAGTTTGGGACATATTTCTGATAAGAACAAATGAAGTTGGAAGACAAATGCCCTGATTTCAAATAAGAACTTCTGGAAGTTTGTAACGAATATACATGGAATTACCACTAGCACTAGTTAATGACTAAGTAGTTTTCTGGAAATATTAAGTAGGAATTAATCTTTCTTGAATGCAATTCATATCCGCACCGCTATCTACAAGAGCGACAGCATCTTTAATTATAAAATCTGGTTTTATAATAAATGTTATTCTGATATACCATTTTTGGAAAGTAACCTAATTCATCAGCATTAAATACTGATTATCAAAAGGGTCAGTCTTACTACTACTGGATTCGGTTTTAGTAATATCTTTATTTTTGATCGAGTCTTTTTGTTGGTTAAGCTAAGTATTAATTTTCTTAATATCAACAGTGATTGCTAAATTGGCAGTTTGTAGATGTTTAATTTCAGTTTTTAAAACATTAACTTCCATCTTGAGGTCCTGGATTGTTGTAGATTTTTCCTGTGGAGAAGGTGTTTGTAAACGATGATAAACTTCTCTCATACTGTAATGATTAGGAGGAAGGCCAATTTCCTCTTTTTTATGCTATTGATAACATATTTCTAAAAATTTTAATTTCATTTATGGATTGGTGATCTGGTCAACAATGTTTAACATTTGTTGTTCATTATCAGTAAGGACATTGAGACTAGGTCCTCCTATGTCAAGTCCATTCATTTCGACTATTGCTTTCCAATAGTTTGCTTCTGAAATTTGGTTAATATTATTTTGGTTGCAGGGACAATTTTCTGAACTAGAGTTAGATTCTGAATCAGACTTTGAGGATGAGTAAAGCTCGGCTAAACCATCATCAGAACTCGTGCTAGTATTTGTATCTTCTTCAGATATAGCTTGGAGGATTTGTTGCTGGATATGATTATCTATTGCCATTTCATTAAGTTTCTGTTGGATTTTGGATTTATAGCGATTGGCATAATGTCCTGTTTGTCCACACTTGTAACATTTTATTGTGGATTTGTTTTTTCTTTTGTAAGAGGTTTTCTGTTTGCCTTTAGATCTTTGAGGCTGATTTTGCTGGTAACTATGTTTAGGAGATTTATACTGTCTAGTGTTTCTAGAGTAGTATTTGGAAGGTTTTCCAAACTTGTGTTTCTTATGTTTAGAAGGATACTGGATTTTACTATCATGGGTGAATTGTTCACAAAATTCACCTATCTCTTTTTTCCCGGTAAGATGTTGTTTTTTCATTTGATGCTGGAGTTTGAGTTCATTTCATAAAGCAAGACCTTCTTTAGTAATAAGACTTATGAGTTGTCCATAAGTATATTCATTGTAAGGTATAGTCATTCTATCGTGTCAGTCACGTAATTTCTTTCGAACTCTCTCAGCAAAGAGAGTAGAAAGGCCATCAATGAATTTGACTTTCCAATGTTCACTATTTGCATCAAATCGACGCAATATCCGCATAAGGAAAGCATCTTTATACCATTGAAAATGAGATAAAGATGGACATCGAAGATTCTGTAATAATTCACGACTCTTGTTTTCAAGACCGAAAGTCATGTTACCAAGGAAATGGTATACAATAGTATGAATAAGAGTGTAAACAGCATCTTGCTCTTGATGAGCATGACCAATTATAGAATTGGTTATAATTTTAAATTTCATTCTGTTGAGTTTCAGTGAGATAATTATCCCACCATCCTTTGAGAATTCTTGTAAAATTGTTTATGATGAAACGAGCTATTTGATGGTCTGTATTGTCATTCTGTTGGCATACAGTATAATACATTATCATTTGATGCATAGTTTCAAAAACATGATATTCAGATTGCCCATCAATATTCCATTCATAAATGGTTTTTCCATTATAAGATCTTTGTGTCTAGAGGAAATCTTCTTCGTAAAGGACATCCATGGGAGTAGGTCTGGGATAATAATACCTACTTGGTCCTGCTAAGGCCATTCTGTTTGTGCCTTTACCATAATTTATCTGATTGACAGAGGTTGGCAATTCTTGAAAATTGTTTTGAATTTTGGTAATTTGGGAGAGTGTAGGATATTAATAATTCTCTTCATTATCTTGTTGGTGCTGGCTGGATATCATATTAATTTGTGAGGATTCTCCTATGTTCATATCCTTAATTCTTTTAACTAGGGTTTCCATAAATTCATTATTCTGCTTCTGTGACTTAAGATTAAACTTAGTCACTTCTAAAGCTGGTTTAATAGTTACTGGTATTAAGGACTCAGGCTTAGGTTGGACCTTATAATTGTCTTTGATGTGAATGACAATTTCTTCAATTCTGGTTAGCTGTTTTCCTACTGTTTGGCAATAGAGATTTGTATAATTATTCTGTTTGATCAAAGGAATAATATCTTTGACTAATATAGATTCCCTATGGGATATTCTTTCTGGAGTTTCCACAAAAGCGGTAATAACTAAAGGTTTAGCGGATATTGTGTCACTAGGTTTGAGTTCTAATGACTGTGGGGGTGGATGAACATATGTTATACTTTGGCCATCTGTCGTAACCCAGGTTTTCTGAATATTTTCAAGAACATTTATTTGAGCTTCTGGAATAGGAAAAGTTTCCTTGTACCATAAAGGAAAAGATTGAAGTTTCTGATAGTCCTCTAAATGGGAATAATACTGTTGTTTGATTTGTTGTAGTTGAGTAGGGCTATGATTTTTAAAATACCATGTCCTAAATTCTCTGTATTTTTCCTGTAAGAAATCCGAATTTAGTATTTTTCGATTTTCACTTCCTGGTGTAAAATCCATTACACTTCAAAATTCATGTCACTAGTCGTTGGACTATAAGGCCTTTTAGATTCATATACCCCGTGTGGTATTTGGTTTTCTGAAAACTGAATTCCTTGAACAACAGGATCTGTAGTATTATCAGGATTTGTATCACTTGGAGGTCTAGATGACATTCCTTGTAATACAGACTTGATAGGTTCTAAAGTGGATTGTCTACAGGAGTAGGTAGATCGACCTTGTAAGACGGAGCAGTTCTAAAACTGTCATGAGACATGCTTCTAGATAATGGCCTATGTGGCCTATTGAAAGCGAGGTATACATTCCCTCTTTGTGTCTGTATAACGTCATCTAGAGATTGGCGAATGATGGGTCTAACTAGAACGGCATTAGGAATTTGCCATCTTTCTGGAAAAGTTATTTTCTGCCAAGGTATCAATCTTGGAACATCAACTTGGCTACTAAAAAGGTTGGTATCAATTAGAACTGTTTGTCCTAATTCACTCTATTTTTTGATATAAGGATTTAGAGTAGTTAAGAATTTTAAATGAATCCTAGAAATAACTGTAAACGGAGGTGATCCTGGAAGATACTGATATCCATTAGAAAGAATCCTAAGCTCGAGGACTTTTGACAGATTAGGGTCAATAAGTGCGATACGTAGGTTTGGATAAATGTTGAAATATATTGGACTATGAGAAAGGCTAGTTTCAATAGCTCCCATAAGGGATGCTCTCCAATCAAGACATTTTCCGTCTCGAAGGGTGCATTGGATACTGGTATTTTGCCCAAGTAATGTCAAGGGTTTAAATGCAATCTGATCAAGTCCTATGTGGACGTACCTATACTCTTGTAAAAATGGGTATAAGTCCTGTATGTGAAAAAGATACATAATCTCATCATCATTCTGTATAGGAACAGTATGTTCAAAGGTTTTAATTATTTTTCTACTGGTAAAGTCAAAGGTTCCTATCTTATAGATAGTGTCTGGTTTAACTTTAGGGATAGTCCATTTATCTAAGGCTTCCCTTATATCCTGATAGGTGACTAACTCGGCTGCTTCTAATGTAGAAGTTACTGTATTGGCTACTGTAGTGATTATATCATTTGTAGGTGCAATACTCATAACGTTGTATGGGGACCATATATGTATAATTTTAATAAAATATAATTATAATACAAATAGTACTAAACTTGGCTCTGATACCAAGAGAGGTGCTTACACAAGGTAAAGCTAAGCACGTCTGTCAACGACTTACAAGGATATGACCTAACTACAATCACTGCTAACCGATCTGCCTCGACGCGACTTGAATGACGTCCCACTTAACCTAACACAGTTCTATCCCCAATTAGCACAAACCCAGGAATACTACTATTCATATTATTATTAGATTAAATTTAAATTATGCCATATATGGTCTCATGAAATTACTGTAGAGAAGGAGGTGGCTGGACAACCGTTACCAACAAGCAGATCTGCTCCTGGATCTGCTACTCAATTAACTGTATTTGATTATTACTATTCTGTAATTGTTGTGTCCTTACAATCTGTAAATGGCAATTATCAACAGTAAGCCATAAATTATGACACAAATTGTAATATGTTAATAAATCATGTCATTCAACAAGTCTATCTATAGGCATACATTAAAATATTAAAAGATTAAAAAGGAATACTTACAACCAGAATTGTAAACTTTATTAAATAGGAAAGATGCATAGAGAGAGAGAGAGCACACTTATGTTAAGACTTAAAACACTCTGAAAAAAAAAACTTGTCTTCAACAAGAGTGAGGCTATCCCTTATATAGACACATAAAAGATGGGATAAGATAAGGGTGATGACAGGTGGCGTGTCCTAGATGGGTGGAATCGATCGTCCTTATCCTCAGTTGATGCAGCACCTTATCTTTATTGTCCTGTACTAGACAGCTGTCTGGATAGCTAGGTGGTAGGACTGGATGACAGACAAGGAATCTGCGTTTGCCGAAAGTTGTTATCCTAGTAATTTGTCATTTTGTGCTGACGTAGTGATGGTGGAGGACAAGGTCATGCAGCCTTTCCTTTTCCTTTCATGTCTTCTTCGTTTCAATTTTTTCTGAAATGAGACTAGTCAAAGAGTCCTAAAAATCACCAAGATTAGGTTCATTGTCGGCAGGGTCTTGAGATTCACTAGCAAGGACTGTGAACTCATTTTCATCATGATCTGGGTCTTCTTCTAGATCAGGTTCTTGACTGCTGGAGACAGATTTCATACTAGTATCATAACTAGATAGGGACTGAAGGAACTGTTCCTTCATATAATCTATACTTTTAATAATTAATTCCTGTTCGAACAAATCGGGATACTTTTGTCATAATTCTGTTTGAATCTGTAAAAATGGATTCTTCATTACTGGAGTTGCTAGGAGTAATTTAGGAACATCATCCCAGCATGCCTTGGTATGAGCATGGATTTTCTGTAAAGTCTCCTGCTGTTGCTTAAGGGTATCAAGCCCCTTTGTCCACCACTTCACAAAGAAAACTCTTTTGAGTCATGGGATTTTATTCTGATAATCACATTGGAAATCCTACTTCCATATCCATGGAATTCCAAAGCGAATGACAAAATGGATAACAAATTTAGACATTGAAATGTCTTTGTATACTAGAAGACGGCTGTAGGCAATTTGCCATTCATTAAAAGCCTATCGAATAGGTTCTGGAAAAATTTCTAACTGGAGCCCGAACTTATCCCACCAAACGAGAAACCATTTAGGAAGATTGTTTTTGAGGACGTCGGGAACAATGCGGAGAAACTAGGAATGGCTTCGAGGGGGATTTTGGTAATAAAATGCATAAGTAAATGCATCAATAGAATCCCAATAACTGCAACGGGATTTCTTGTTACGGATATCCAAAAAAGCCTCCAAACCCTCTTCCCAAACCATGCCAAAGCCAACTTCACTTTCGAAACAAAAATGCATGCTTATGTGACTTTTTTAAGGAAAAACACAGCTTATATATATATATGATTACTAACAAATTTTAAATTTACACCAATTTTAACCTTCATCAATTTGTCAAAAAAAATTAAATGTAAAATTTTAAAAACACTTAAGTCAAAAAATCATTTAAAATTTATAGTGCTATGTTCTTGTTAAATAATATTTACGGGATTATTTGAAAATGCATTAAATAAGTAATTCTTATTTGAGTCATATGATTTTTTTATTATTTTTATATAACTTTTTTATAAAAAATAAAGACGTACATTAAATAAACAAATTCCAAACAACCCCAAGTATTATTACAATCAAGGTTAAATGGGTTTCATGTTAACAATAAGTTAAGGGAAAATGGGTCTCATAACTCTTTGTTAACACTCATTGTTTGGTTCTTACCTCTTTATTTGGTTCTTAGTTCTTTGTTAAGAATCTGAAACAAAATGGATCCGGTATCCTAAAACATGGATGCAGCCAACAAGATGCTAAGTAATTCCCTTTTGAAATAATTCCCTAAGATTTTAAATACTTATCCTTTCCTCTTCTCTAATCTCATCCTCTCATGGAAGAAGTTCTTTTGTTTTTTTTGTTTTTGTTTTTGTTTTTCTGTGTTTGTTTGTGGTTGCAGTTGTTTTTTGTTTTGATTTTTTTGTTGTTTGCTTTTTGTTTTTGTTTTATATTCTCTGTATTGGTTGGAGGTGTGTGAGAGAATAGTCAACATGGATGAAGCTCTTGTTTTGTTTTTGTTTGTAGTTAAAGGTCCTAGTTTCATCAAGTCTCTACCATATTTGATTATTATAAACCACTTTCACAAATTTAGCAATATGGTCTATCTAGCAAAGAAACTATTTCGTGTGTATGTGTTTTGTAGTTGTTATTCTTGATGGTAATGAAACAGATTATAATTTATTTATTTTTTTGGACAAGTAAGAGAGATAGAAGATGAAGAGGAGAATCTATCCATTTTGGTGAATGAATAGATAAAAAATAAAAATTTAAATAGATGTGTGTGTGTGTGTGTATGTGTGTGTGTGTATGTGTGTGTGTACTAGATATATTTGAGTGACAGTGGTAGAAAATTTCAACAGATAGGGAAAAAGAACAAACGAGAAGGGAGAGACTATATATATATATATATCACAATTTGAACAGATAAAAAAATAAACGGACAAGAAAAAAATAGGCTTGTGAAATTCAACAGATAGGGAAAAATAATTGAACGGATAATAAACTTAAAGTAAATTTTCAATTGATATAAAAAAAATTTGAACAAATACATAGAATTTAGGGGAAAATATTGAACAAAAATATAGAAAATTGAACAAATAAATAGAATTTTAAGGAAAAAAATTGAATAGATAGATAAAATTTAGAAGAAAAATTGAACAAATAGTCAAAAAATTTGAACAGATAAATATAAATTTAAACTGATAGACAAAAAATTTGAACAGATAGTCAACAAAAAGTCAAACAGATAAAAAAAGTTAAGGAATAAAATTAGAAACAAAATCTTTCACGACTTCTTACCAAACTATTTCACAAAGTGTGAATTTCTCATCAACAAAAAATATTCATTGAATCTAATGCCTTACACCTCTCTTAGATTGGATTTATCACTAATTTTTTTTTTAAAATGGTAAATAATAAATTTAACATATCCAATAAAAAATTGATATTATCACCATTTTTTTTTAAATAATAAATTTAACATACACACACCAAAAAAAAAAAAAAAAAATTCTATATCAAATTGACATACATCAATTTGCCACCAATTTAAAAACATTTCCCACGCCAAATTTGGAAGGTTTGGTGGAAATGCTCTTGGACAAGTCATTTTGCATAGTAACAATGATTCATCCCCTTTTTAGGACCCCTTTGGACCTCCTCTTTCTCTCTCATTGACCACTTTTTTTTTTTCTTTTTCTTTTTTCTCCTGTCCTCCAATCACCTCTTGTCATGTGACAAGGGGGTAAATGGTGACCCCAAAGGGTCCCAACCTTTATTCTTTTGCATGGTGTCATTTTCCAGCACTGAAAGGACCCAAGAGCGAACTCGCATAAAACGAAAACCTCTGTGCGTAGGGTTTAGCTTCGATAATCTCTAGATATCGAAGAAAATTCCATTGAGGTCTCGCAAAATCTGCGATAGAACTACGTGCGTTCTAGAATTTCGAATCTCTCAGTCATCATGGCTCGTGTTCCAAACAATGCGGTGATAGTCCCGAAGAAGAAGAATGAGATGAAGGACGAAGATCTTGTAAGTTCAATGCAATGTTTGGTTGCTGATAGGAAACAATGTTGTTTAGTTTTTCAAAATTTTAATCTCATTTGGCTCTGTGAATGTGCAGTCAGAGGAGGATTTGGCTTTGAAGAAGCAATTGGAGTTGTATGTGGAGAGGATTCAGGACTCCGATGCGGATTTACAGGAGGCTGCCCTTCAGAGTATGAGGTAGAGTCACAGTATTTGTGAATTTAATGTGTTTTTCAAAAATAATGCAATGTTGCCTTATTTGTCATACTATATGCTATTAACTGTGTGGCTATTAGCATCTCCATCAAAATAGTCAAATTTTTAGTTAAATTTGAACTGAAAGTCTATTTTCTATTTTAATATTTTCTAATACATTCTCCAACAAACTCTCTATTTATTTCATTTGTGTAGTCCTATTTCTCTACCTATATGCAGCTAGTGGTTTGATATTAAACTAAACTGGTTAGTCAATAATTGAGTTTGATGGAGTGTGTTTCTATGGTTGTCTGCTATAAAATAGCCAAGAGAAGACTCTAATGAGCTTGATAACGATGCTCATGCTTGAAACACTATTTGGTTCAATTTTGTAGTTTAGAGAGATTGACAAATTGAAAACTTAGCGAGGGAACTTTGGTATTAATTTGTTGGGTAAATTACAAATAACCCCTGAGGTTTACTTAAAATTTGATTTATAGTTTTCAAAAACAATTTTCTGAATTGTATTTTTATATTTTTAAGTTTTTTGAAAATATTTTAATGAATTTTTTAAAAATTTCAATCTTAATATACTTAAAAAAATAAAAAAATTGTACCAAAATCTTTAAAAAATTTACTGAATATAACAAAATACAAAATATGCATTGAATTTTCGTAATTTTTTTTTTTGTATTTTTTGTATTTGGTGAATTTTTTGAAAATAATTTTCACAAATATTTTACTTTTTAAGCATATTTCAGCGTTTTTCGATTAGGTGAATCCAAAAATAAAAAATTTGCATAAAATATTAAAAAAATTCACTAAAAATAAAAAAACACGAAAAACAAAAAATTCAATTTTCTGAAAAGTAGAGTCAATTTGTTGGAACCAAACATAGTTAATTGTTCTTGTGATTCTAGAAATTACATTCTGCCCTTAAAATTTCTGATCACATAATAAATAACTCCTTTCACTAATTAACTGTTAAGTCAATTAACAATTTTTAATAATGTCCGCAATATATATTTCAATTAACAATTTTGGTACTTTCATTGTTGTATTATAAGGATAATTACGAATTTCATTTTTTGAGTCAACTTTGTTAATTGACAAATTCTAACAAAGGGTATTTGTAATTTCCAGAACCAAAAGGGACAATTTGTATTTTAAGCAAACCTCAGGACATGTATTTGTAATTTACCCTAGTTTGTTCTGCAAAGCTGAATACCTTTTGCTGTAAGAATAGTCATGATCTGTGGTACTGAGTATTGGAACTTATTATATCTTCTCACTCAACAAATTGAGCCATTGGAATTCAGGACTACCATTTGTGAGGTTTCCCTAATTCAATTTGTGGGGTAGCAAAGCTAGCTTTTATTAGATAACAATTTGTGAGGTTTCCCTTAATTGTTAAAGTATTTTTCCATTTTGTCTGCCTATATCTTAGGTTCATTATGGTTTTGTTCAGCAAATCACAATATTGGAATCACTAAAGATCACCATGGAATAGTTAAAAGTATTTGTTGTAATGAGATAGAATTTATTGTTTATTTGCTTTCAGCTTACGCAGTGCACTTTGTGAGTAACAACAGTTATGATCGGGAACTCACTGAAAAATGAGGTCAATGCTAATTGAATTTTAGGATATTTACAAATGATCAAATAGGGTTAGCATATAAAATGCATGTAGAATCATGAGTGGACCATAATCTTTAATTCAATGGTAGCACAACCATTTTTGGGGCCTTAGGTGAGATCTCAAATTAAGGTCTTTTGATAATGAAATATTAATTTAAATGACTATTTCTTAATTTTCAAATTGTAAATTTTTTTCATGTAAGTTTCACTTTTCTAACTTTTTGAGAAGCAAAATTTATTAATTAAATTTTTGTAATAATTATTTTCTAACATTTTTCAGTCGATATAATATCACTAAAAAACTACACTTAGTTTAGTCCCTAATTGATGATATCAATAATCCATTTAATATTTTTCGTGACACAATCAGGATCTTAAATAGGATTTTAACAATTTCAGTTTTGAATTTTTTTTCTGTGTAAAAGAAACTGTTACAGGTATTGTCAATAACATTCTATAGGCAATGCATGTATTTATAAAAGAATATAATCTTTTAATGTAATTCAGTAACATTCTATATGTCAATTTCAGTGTTTTTTTATTTTTTTTTATTTTCCCCAACATTTGTCATTTGCACTGGAACTGTGTCTAGATGATTGTTGCATTGCTCAGTAAATCGATTGGAGTGGTACACCTACTTGCAAATAACTTATGCCAAAATTGTCTGCATGTTTAAGTCTAATATTTAGCTGTTTTTTAACTTTCAGCATGTCTGATAGATGTTTTACTTCATGACTGTCTGCAGCTAACTAATGTGTGAATGGAGTTTCTCGCATGGCTGTGTTTTCCGGAAAATGAAAATAGAAAGCAAAAAAAAGGCCAAACAGACCTGTAATCATTCATACAAATACAATTTGGTTTGATAGTGCAACTAAACCTTTGCCTTTCAGGCAGGAGATACTGACCTCAACCAGCTCTATGACTTCAGTTCCAAAGCCATTAAAGTTTTTGCGTCCTCATTACGGAACTCTAAAAGCATACTATGATACAATGGCAGATTCGGATCTGAAGGTATCAAACTGTTGGGATGGCCCCTTCCGTTATTCATTTTTGTGTACTGTGACCTGTCTGATTCACATTTTCCTTTTAACGCAGTATTTACTAGCAGATGTACTTTCAGTTTTGGCCATGACCATGTCTGCGGAAGGAGAACGGGTATGCTGAATTATTTTACGTTTTACATTTCATTATGCATTCTTAATATCACTCTGTTGTGACATTAGCTTACTTGGTTCTGTGAGGCAACTTTTTGGCCATGCAATTATCCTCTATTCTCCCATATGCGGTAATCAATATATGGTTTTGACATTTTATATTTATGATACTTGGACAACTTGCGTATTATGGTAATAACAAATTTACTTGATATAGAATGTTGGATGTTTGCGCTGAAGTGTGTCTAAATATTGTTGAGTTCTAGGTTTTGTGTTGTGCTGAAGTATATATGATATTTCCATTATTATGTCAATTCTTTTAGGAGAGCTTAAAGTACAGGTTGTTGGGCTCTGAAGGTGATACAGTTTCATGGGGCCATGAATATGTGAGGTGAGCATCATCAAACTACATATTAAAAGGTTATCAGTTAATATTCGTTGCTTGTTTTGTTGATTTGTTAGATATTTTATTTTGTCTCAAATTTTACGGTGGCCTACTTTGTGGTGTGGAGTATAATGAAACTAATTTTTTTGTTTTAGGGCATGATGTTGATTGGCTTGGTACTTACATTAATGTGGTCTAGGACACATTAAATATAATTTGTTTATTTTTCACTAATTAATTTTAATTTATGTTCTAATTTGTAAGGCCCTCTAAAAACCACAACTTCCTTTCACCCCAGATGGGTATTAGCATATCAAACTATTTAATTTTGTTTATTTATTTCAAAGGCTTTTATCTCCGCGGCCTTACACATTGTGACTTGTCTTGAACAAAAGTATTTTGACTTCTAATCTTAGGGGTGACCTAGTTTGGATTATTTGTTTTGTAGTGTTAGTCGCATTCAAGAAGCAACGTTTTTAGTCTTCTTAAACTTTTTTCCCTATATTATTCTGATTATTATACATGGTTGTGATAAACAGGATGTTATGTTTATTTTTTGTATAATATTGGTAATGTTGCGGCACATGTACATTGTATTATTTTAATGTCATGGTCATATTACAAGGAATTATTATTATTATTATTTTTTATTTATGAGTCCTACCACCTTCATTATTTTACTTTGTTGTTGTTGAATTTTCATTTCTATTAACCCTCATCAGTGCGTAACTTGTTTGTGATAGGAACTTAGCTGGAGAAATAGTAGAAGAGTATATGAAGCGACAGGTTATGATTCCTATCTTTTGAATCGTTATAAGAGTTCTACTTATTAAAAAAAATATTATAAGAGGTTTTCTCGTTGGCTTACTTACTACTAAGTATATATATATCTTTTATTTGCTTTTACTGTGTAATCATGCAAGGTCTTGTATGTTTAAATATATTATCATGTTTTCTGTTATACTGTTAATATTCATGCTTTTGACATTTATGGGGGCACTGTCTTGAAAATATCAAATAATAACTCATTCAGTTACACAAGTACGAAATTTGGCCTTTTTGTCCTTTTTACGGTGGCACATGTATTACATTAATGGGGTAATTATGTTGTATTCCTTTTGTTTTATTGAGTATATTTCCTCATTTGCGTAAATCATTTCAGAGTGAAGAGTTGTCTGTTGATGATCTAATGGAGCTTGTAGAACAAATTGTTGCTTTTCTCATGGAGGTAATGACTCAATTAACAATTTTTGAGTGGTTCTCCTCTTTGTTACTAGGAGACAGGGTTGACATCTATGAAGCATTGACACTCCAAAAATGTTGTTGTACAAGTACAAGGTGCATACTTGGTATGGGTATGCATACTGGTAAGGTTGCACGTGTACTGGGTACCTGAAATACTTAATCTAATACTTTTTGAATGTTGGGTATAGCTAGGGTAAAGGATGGGTATGGCTCAGGTGTGGGATGAATACAACTTGGGCCAAGTTTGGGAACCACCTCAAATAGCCAAAAAGTGAAAAAAGTCACTACCAAAAAGTTAACTATTTTCTCTATTTTTCTGTACGTCTTTTTGTAAAAAGTCAAAAACCAACTAAAATAGGTAGTTTCCAAAACAACCCTCAGTTATGAAATAGATACATTTTGGGAATTTTTGTGGATATGTTGAGATATAAATGTAATATTTAAAAAATATAGGGGTATTGGAACAATTATATTGTTTTTTGTTTTTTTAAAATTAAAAATAGTGTATTTTTGCAATTATCAAATATTTGGAAAAAAAACTCGCATTCTTTTTTGGCTTTCTCTTCTCTCCGACTCTCCCTCTCTCCATCTTCTTCCCTGTTTTTTTTCAACAACCCTCTCTCTTGGAGTACCCATCTTCATCTCAGTTTTTTCTTCTATCTTTGTCTGTTGTTTTATATTTTCTAATTGTGACTTCAATTATTTTTTGTATTTAATTTTCTAATATCATGCACTATTACAAATTATACTTTTTTATGTCCCGTATCCTATTTTTTAAAGTTTTTTTTTTTTTTTTGTCTACCCATAACATACCAGTACATGCTTCCCAGGTTGACATATTATGTGAATTTGTTTCAATGTATTTAGTCAAAATAGAGGCCTTTTTTTTTTTTTGTTTGAACGGCAAATCAAAATATAGCTTGGGACAACATTTCATGGGGATTTATTTCTAGCCTTTTTTGTATCTTCCTTACAGCACAATGCCGAATTTGAGGCTGTAGATCTTCTGATGCAGGTATTATCCGTTGTCATTTTTCTCACTTTCCTTAAAAATATTGCATGTAAAAGATATCTTGAATTATTCCAGGTTGAAGACATTTATTTGGTACTGGAGCACGTGGACAGTACAAACTATAAAAGGACATGCCTGTACCTCATCAGTGCAGCTAGGTTAGTGAATCCTGAGAATCTTAATTTAACTTTTGAGTTTGCAGGACTGAACGTTTATTTGTCTTTTGTATGCCTTTTGTTTTGGTATCTAAATTATGTATTGAGTTGCTATAAGGATTTTTTCTTTTTAGATTAGAATTCGAAATTTGAATCCTATCAAAATCGTAGACCATTGTGATGCACAAAATCAATTTTAAGGGTTATTTACACGGATAACCCTCAAACGATTAAAAAGTATTACTTTGACATCCTGAATTTTAAAAGCATACAAATAGACCCTCTAAACTATAGAGAAGTATCACTTTGTCCCCTAAACTATAAAAGCGTACAAATGCACCCCTTAAACTATTGGTGTATTTGATTTTGACCCCTTCCGTTAGGGAGTCCAATTTATACGCTTTTATAGTTTAGGGGTCCATATGTACGCTTTTATAGTTTAGGGGGCAAAGTGATATTTCTCAATAGTTTAAGGCGTCTGTTGTACGTTTTTATAGTTTAAGGGGTCAAAGTGATACTTCTCTCAATAGTTTGGGGGGTCTTCGCATAAATAACCCTAAATTTAATTGGCAGTCTATTTCCTGATAGCTGTGTGGTTTGAGCAATGAGCAGTTGATTAACATTTTGTTTTAACTGATTCTCAAAGTTTTGCATTGTAGTTTGCTTCATGTTCAAGAAGGTTTAGATTATCTAAATAACTTAAATTTCTGATTCTAAATTAATTTTATTATTTAATAAATGATTTTACTGCAAATGTAGGCGATGAATTTAAGTGAGTTTGAGTATCTTATAATCATACATGCTCATGTACATATATTACAGTGACAGATAAAGCAACATACTTGTATTTTCTCTTTTGGAGCAACAATTTAAGCATTGTCTTAGGAGTTTTTGAGTTGTTTGGGGAAAGATTGAAAGCTGGGGGACGAGGTGGGATGGAAAACTTATGTTTGGGTCCCATATTTGGAAAAGTTAATGTATCACTTGGGGAGTGGCAGGTTGATGTAGTTGCATCTCTATTGATGGCTAATAAGAGGGAGCCCTGCCAAACACATAACTATATTGACTTTGTCTACTCTCTCTCTCTGTGCAGATTATTGGAAAAGGTGCTTCATATATGTGTGTGTATTTGATGCATGCTACTCTTACATGTAACATGACATTTTTTATTTTTCTACGTGATGAAATTTAGAGAACAGAAATGTAGCCTTCAGTTTTCTGTTCTTTGATTGGAAGATGACATTCAAATAACGGAAATTCTTTAGGGGGCCAAATTGCTATTCATTTATGTGCCTCATGGTATTGTGGTTTTGCTAAGCACCGTAGCCTTGCAGCTTTCTGTCGCACGACAAAAACACATGTATTCTGGCATTTAGCATTTCAACATCTTGCAGATACATTCCTGATCCAGATGATTTGCCAGTTCTACTTGTTGTGTTTGCGATTTATCTAAAATTTGAAGAGTACCCAAGTGCACTTCAGATTGCTCTATTCCTTGACAACATGCAGGTTTGCACTTAATTAGGCACATCAAATATTTTATTCTCCCTCTATGACACTGATACAAATTTTATATTTGAGATTTTAAGTTTTGTTGATAATGACTGGATAACTATTATACCTTCACATTTCAGGCAAATGAGATAGAATGGTCAGATGGTCTTCTTGCTGCCCACTTTTCTGTTGTTTATTTAACACTGTTTATTTATTGGCAGTATGTGTATCAGATTTTTACAGCTTGTGATGATCTGCTATTAAAGAAGCAATTTTGTTACATTCTTGGTCAACATGTAAGTCTTGTTTTTCTAACTTGTGCTATTCCCTCTCTCTCTCTCTCTCTTTCTCTCTCTTTCTTTGGAATCTTGTTATCCATTTTAATCTTTCTTTTGTTGTTTCATTTCCCAATATTATAATAGTGGTGGGTTCAAGATTTGTAGAACTCATATATTTCCTTAATGAATCGTGTATCCATTTTGATTTCTTCTTGGCTGTAACTCTCAAGATTGCCTCTCCCAGGAAAATACTATAAGCTACTAGTTTATTCATGGACATGGTGTCTTTCCCTGTTCTTAAATTTCAGCTTGATTGTTGCAGTATGAGGTGTTGTAGACTCTAGTCATGTAATAATGGGCTTCATGACCTCTCCGTTAGACATGATATTTCAATATAGAGTCTTGTCCCTTGCTTTGAAATAATCTGGCATGCCATCTTTTTTTTTATTCTTTTTGGGTGGGATATTAATCGTAAAGTTATTGTATAGATAGGGTGTGTAATACATGCCTATAAAAAAAAAAAAAAAAAGACAGGTTGCATGATACACGCAAAATCTGTAAAGTTAGGTGCTTGGTTAGGAGCTAATTGTAAGAATTCCAAATAACTCTGTATATTCAATTGTGTCAATTTACAAAGAGTTCATCAGTTTATATAGCCTTGAATTTATGACTGAAAAAGGAAATACTAACTAATTCCTATTTACATAATCATGCCATATATACACAACATGCCATATATACAATATATTTTCACACCCCCGCTCAAACTCAAGGTGTTATAGCACAAAATACTGAGAGTTTGCTAAGAAGAAACTGAAACCGAGCGGTAGTGTGAGTCTTGGTGAAGAAGTCCGCAAGTTGCAAAGTCAAGGAGACGAAAGGAAGAGAGATAGAGTTAGACTGCAAATGCTGTCGGACAAAGTGACAATCAATCTCAATGTGTTTCGTCCGTTCATGGAAGATAGCATTGTGGGCAATCTAAATAGCACTGCGGTTGTCACAATAGAGAGAGGTCGGAGAAGACTGAGGTACACCCACCTCAGTCAAGAGACAACGAAGCCAAACAATCTCAGTAGTGGCATGAGCCATAGCACGGTATTCAGCCTCGACAGTGGAATGCGCAATAACAGTCTGTTTATTTGCCTTCCAAGAGATCAAAGAATCACTAAGAAACATGCAGAAGCTAGAAGTGGACTTGCGATCAGTGACATCACTAGCTCAATCCGAATCAATATAAGCTACCAACTCCAAAGAGGAAGTAGAAGACAACTGTAAACCCTGAAATATAGTGCCTCGGAGATAGCGAAGAATCCGAACCAAAGCAGCACATTGGGTAAAGCGAGGAGCGGAGACAAACTGGCTAACCACATGAACAGTATAGGCAAGATCAGGACGAGTAACCGTCAGATAGATGAAGCAACCCACGAGCTCTCGATATAACGTGGGATCATCCAGAGGGACATTATCAGTAGAGTTGAGCTTCACATTAAGCTCAATAGGTGTATCAGAAACCTTAGTATCAGTAAGACTGGCACAGTGAATAACCTCATTAGCATACTTGGCCTGAGACAGAAAATAGTCCTTTGGAGAAGAGGCAACCTCAATATCAAGAAAATACCGCAATTGACCTAGATCCTTCATTTCGAATGTGCGGAAGAGATGTTGCTTGACCTCAGAGATAGCAGAATAGTCAGAGCCAGTGATGATCATATCATCCACATAGAGTAGGAGAGCAAAAAAAACCAGTCAAGGTATATCTCAGAAACAAAGCAGAGTCGGAAGTAGAAGGATGAAACCCAAGCTCGGTAACGGCAGTTTGAAAGCAATCATACCAAGCACGAGGAGACTGCTTCAAACCATACAGAGCACGTTGAAGATGACAAACCTGCCCAGAAGAGTAGAGAAGACCAGGGGGAGGACGCATGTAGACCTCCTCAGTGAGATGATCGTTAAGAAAAGCATTCTTAACGTCCATCTGATAGAGAGGCCAACGTCGAACAGTAGCAACAAAAATCAAGGTACGGACAGTAGTCATCTTGGCAACAGGGGCAAATATCTCCTCATAATCAATACCATACTCCTGTGAGAAACCCTTGGCAACCAAGCGAGCTTTGTAGGGCTCGAGAGAACCATCAGAATGAGTCTTGACTTGATAGACCCATTTGCAACCAACCAGATTCTTGCCAGCAAGCAAAGGAACCAACTCCCAAGTGTTAATCTTCTGTAAGGCAAACAACTCATCCTCCATAGCTTGAACCCAATTAGGATCCTGACAGGCCTCTGTGTAAGACTGTGGTTCTGAAAAAGAGTGATAACAGACTAAAAGGTACGATAGGAAGTAGAAAAATATGTATTAGACTAACCCAACCTGTTTGGAGGACGACGCTCATGAGTAGGATATCAGTGTGCAGTAGGATCAGAGTCGTCAGAAGTAGAAAAAGAAGAAACAGGAGTAGAGACAACTGGTGGTGGAGGAGCATGGTGACAAGAAGAGACCAACAATGGAGGGGAAGAAGAAGTCGAAAGAAGAAAAGGAGCCATAGGTGATGCAAATGGAGAAGTAGGAATGGGCTCAAGAGGAACAGTAGAGATGTATTCATCAGACGGGACCTCAGAAGGAAAGGGGTCAATGTGAACCAAATCCTCTTTAGAAACTGGAGCAGTGAGGAGGAAGCTGAAGTAAGATAGACGTTCGAGAAAGGCAACATGACGGGAGACATAAAGGCAATGAGAGATAGGATCATAACAGCAGTAGCCTTTCTGAGTAAGACTATAACCTAAAAAGACACAGAGGACAGACCGAGTACTAAGTTTGGTCCTATCTTTGCGGGGAAGAAGGACAAAACAGGTAGACCCAAACACACGAAGAAGGGAGTAGTTAGGAATTTGGGAGAACAAAGTCTCATAAGGAGACCGACCAAAAAGAAGGGGGGTAGGCATGCGGTTGAGAAGAAAAGCAGCAGCAAGAACTGCCTCCCTCCATAATAGAGCCGGAATTGAGGCAGAGAGAAGAAGAGACCTAGCTGTCTCAAGGAGATGACGGTGTTTATGCTCGACTCGACCATTTTGGGCAGGTGTATCTGTACAGGAAGTTTGGTGATTGGTACCCAACTTGCTAAATACTTACAGAACTCATTTTTAAAATATTCCTCACCCAAGTCAGACCGTAACACTTTAATGGTAGACCTAAACTGAGTAGTAATCATAGACTAAAAGGTACGGTATATCTTATAGAAATCGGACTTATGAGTTATAAGATAAACCCAAGTGTAACGGGTACAATCATCAACAAATGACACATAGTATGTAGAACCCCTTTGGTGAGAACAGGAGAAGGGCTTCAAGTTTACACTCTCGATACTCGGCAAGTTGACTAGGAGAAACTTTACCCAATATACCTGACTGAGCTAAAGACCGTAAGTGGTCAGCAAACAAATGCCCTAATCTAGAATGCCACAAATAGAAAGGACTGGACAGAGAATCTAACTAAAAAGAAGAAAAGGCAGTCAGAGAGTTAGTCATAGGCAGATGCAAGCTTTTTACCACATAGAGGTCTCTAATTCTACAGCCAATCCCAATCTGCTGCTTAGACATCTGATCCTGCACAGAACAAATAGAAGAAGAAAAGATAATATCAAAACCAGAGGCATCAAGCTGACTGATAGATAATAAACTGACAGATAACTGAAGAATATAAAAGACAGATGGAATAGAGACAGCAGACATAGCAGATGGTAGGACAGACCCAACAGATATAACAGACATACCAGACCCATTAGCAGCATTGACAGTAATAGGAAAGGAAGGAGTACAATTTTGAAGTAAGGGGAGATGGGGAGTCATATGATGAGAGGCACCAGAGTCAAAAATCCAGACAGGCGAAGAAATACCTGAAGAAGACCCAAGCAAACCTGAATGAAGAAAGGAAACAATGGAGGCAAACGGTATATGCTGAAGCTGACCAATCTGAGCACTCAAGGAAGCCAAATCAAGTTCAATAGCAGGAGCAGATGTAGTATAAGAGGCAGTAGAAGCATGGAACTGATTCTGAGACTGTTGAAAATACGGGGCAGACAAACGTCCTTTCTTGGGACAATGGTACTTCCAATGACCTCTTTGATGGCAGAAGGCACAATCATCAAGACCACAGAGATGAAGCAGATGACCAGACAAAGCAAACGAACCAGATCCAATCTCAGATGGATCACAAATCGAAGATAACGAGCTGCAATTCGAAGCAGATAGGTCACGACTGAGAGAGAAATCCTGGGAGGCGTGGAACGACTAAAATAGAGATGGGTTCACGATCTCGACACTGGGTAGATCGCGATTCTGACGAGACCAGATGCTAATTGCGAGCCTGGTACAATCGTGACTCCAGAGAACCACGAACGAGAAGTCTACAAATTGAGAAGAAAGAGCTTTGAACCAGAAAGAACTTCGAAACTTCGAACCAGAGAAGAATTCGAACGTTTAGAGGCAGAGCTAGGGTTTCACACACAGCTCTGATACCATGTAAGAATTCCAAATAACTCTGTATATTCAATTGTGTCAATTTACAAAGAGTTTATCAGTTTATATAGCCCTAAATCCATGACTGAAAAAGGAAATACTAACTAATTCCTATTTACACAATCATGCCATATATACAATATATTCTCACACTAACATCTCACCTAAATCACAGTTAAAGCCATTACGGCAAGTAGAAAGGCATATGTAAAGATAACAGATGTCTTATTAGAAGTTGGGCATTGCACTATTTACCCTTTTTGCAAGACATCTAGTTAATTTCCTTTTTGATTGAATGTAAATGGTTGTTTGCTCATTGAATTTCTTTCATACAGCGTGTAACTTTTGTTCTCGATGAAGAGATGTCTGGAGATGATGAATGCAGGGAGATATTGCAAGGAATTACCAACAATGGCAAGTTAAGTGAAGGTTATCTTATGCTTGCTCGTGATATAGAGGTCATGGAGCCCAAATCTCCTGAGGATATTTATAAGGTTGAGATTTCTAAGATATCCATACTAGCTCTTGATATCACCTTTGATATTGATAGTTGAAGTAATTGTTGCATCTTTAAAAGGAATTTCTAAGCACATGTTATTCCTAAGTTGTTTTCTTCATTAAGCCTGATATTATTTAACCAGGCACATTTGTTCCATGGCCGGGCTAGTGCTGGTGCAAGTGTTAATTCAGCCAGCCAGAACTTGGCAGCTACATTTGTTAATGCATTCGTGAATGCTGGCTTTGGTCAGGTAAAAGTGTGGTTCATTTACATGGAAAATTTTAGAGGCAAATATTTGGGGGCAGGTTCATGTATCGTTTACTGGTTTTATTGTCACAGGACAAGTTGATGACAGTTCCATCTGAAGCTTCAAGTGGTGGTTCTTCAGGAAACTGGGTCTTTAAGAATAAAGCACATGGAAAAGCCAGTGCTGCAGCAAGTCTGGTATTGTGTTCTCTACTACCAGTCGATTTGTTGTTGCAAATTCTTTTATTGCAGGATTATCGTTTTCACACATTGTAGGGTATGATTCTGCTCTGGGATGTTGATTCTGGACTTGCCCAAATTGATAAGTATTTCCACAGTGATGACAAGAATGTCATTGCTGGTGCATTGTTAGGAGTTGGTATCTTGACTTGCGGTGTCGAGCATGAATGTGATCCTGTGAGTTCCACGTCACGTTTTTTGCAAAAAAGACCTATGATTGTTATATGTAATTTGAAATCTCAGTTTTCTTTTTTTAGGCATTGCGAATTCTTGCTGATTATGTAGATAAAGAAGATTCTTCTATCAAAATTGGTGCAATAATGGGTCTGGGCCTTGCTTATGCTGGTGCCCAATGTCCGCAAGTGAGGTTCCTTGCTTATTTTTTTCTATTTATTTATTTTTTTCTTTCGTTCTTTTTGGAGCTATTTGGAAGCCCATGAAAATAATAGTATGTGTGGTAGACATGAGCCACCTTTTCCCACCATTTATGATTCACGAGGCACATCAACAGAATTATTCTATTTATTTTTCCATAAATGGATGATCTTAGGTTATGGAAGTTTGAAACTATATATAACTCTCTGTGTGTGTGTGTGTGTGTGTGTGTGTGTGTGTGTGTGAGAGAGAGAGAGAGAGAGAGAGAGAGAGAGAAATTTGATGAGCATCTATTCATTTCCTTTTCTTTGTATGTTAAATTTGGTTAAAGTTGTTTAATCTATTGTTTCTCAGATCCATAGTAAATGGTCTCCTATCCTTCGAATACAAAAACACTTCTTTACTTGTTTGTCCACTTTCTTTGTATGATATGTTTATTTTCAATTGAAGCTGACTAATTATACATTATTTGTCAGATCCGTAGTAAATTGTCTCGTGTCCTTGAAGATAAGAAAATGCCTCTGGATGTGATTGTATTTACTGCAATTTCATTGGGTTTGGTGTATGTTGGTTCCTGTGATGAAGATGTTTCTCAGACAATTATATCTGCATTAAAACACCGAAGTGTGTCTGAATTGGGGCAGCCCCTCACTCGTCTTTTGCCTCTTGGACTCGGCCTTCTATATCTTGGGAAGCAGGTAACTTAAAATCACAAGCTATGAAAGTTTTTAATTAATTTTCTATAATTTTATTTGTACTGTATCATAGTTTGTTCATTTTTAAATCAATCGAGTGCAAGCTAGAAACACGCACACACAACTGTCACTTGCACTTCATTGATTTGCAATTAGTTTCCCCATTTCCCATTTATATGATATTTTCCCTTTTTATTTTGGTGTTGCCTCTGAAATGTTATTATTTAGTGACAACAGATTGCGCCTTATAGATTTGGGACTTAATTGTTATTTCTATCGTTCTTTTTTCTCTCTTTTTTTTCTAATTTTTTTTTTTTTTTTTTTTTTTTTTTTTTTTGGGGTTTTGAAATCCCATTCTGTTTTTTAACAGGGAAGTGTTGACGCAACTGCAGAGATTTCAAAAACATTAAATACAAAAATTAGGAAACATTGTTACATGACCCTATTTTCCTGTGCTTATGCTGGGACTGGGGATGTGCTCATGGTGTTTACTCTAAGCCTTTCAATTTGAATTGGAGTTCGCTCTGTTATGTTGATGAAAAGAGCTGACCGTCCTTTTTTCACACAGGTCCAATACCTTCTGGGTCAGTGTGCCCAACATCTTAAGAGGGGAGAAACCCACCAGGGACCGGCTGTACTTGGAATTGCTATGGTAGCAATGGCTGAAGAATTGGGTCTTGAAATGGCTATTCGCTCTTTAGAGCATCTTTTACAGTATGGAGAGCAGAATATCCGAAAGGCTGTTCCCTTGGCTCTTGGTCTCCTCTGTATATCAAACCCTAAGGTAATCAATCCTTAGATATGTTTACGATAACAAAAAATTCCTTAGATATCTTTTGCCAAGCTGAGCACCTTGACAATGTTTGAATTGCAGTTGAGCAAGATTATATACTTTCTTTCCATGGGTAATATTGCCAAGTAATTTATGTTTGGATGTTCTAACCCAGGTAAATGTTATGGACACATTAAGCAGAATTAGTCACGATACAGATATAGAAGTAGCAATGGTATTTTCACTTTTATATAATATGATGATTATTCTTATTGTTATCAAATTCTAGTTAGTTACAGCCTAAAGTTCGTCATGTTTGTCTGGATTCTACAGGCTGCCGTCATCTCCTTAGGTTTGATTGGTTCCGGGACCAACAACGCTAGAATAGCTGGCATGCTTCACAATCTTTCGAGTTATTACTATAAAGAACCTAGGCTTCTCTTCTGTGTAAGCTTCTCTTGGAGTTACTTACATATAGTGCATCTCAGCTTTCCTTCCCTTTTTAAAGTGTTCTATTAGAGATTTAATGATATGTGTTGTCTATTGTGCAGGTACGAATTGCTCAAGGTCTTGTGCATTTGGGGAAAGGCTTGTTGACTCTTGCTCCATATCATTTTGAGCACTTCTTGCTATCCTCGTAAGTGTTTCTTCTTGTGAGAGATGACAGGTGAGCTGGTTGAGGATTTCCCTCTGGGAAGATGACAGGCACGGGTATGGCTGGTGACAACTAGAGGTGTGAGAGGAGAGGCAGGGACAACCTTAAGAGCGAGAGGGTGGCAGTGGAGAGCTGGAGTACCAGAGAGCAATGTAGAGGACATATGGCCTGCTTGGAGGTCCCCTTTGTATAGGGTGGCATGCCAGCTCATCTGAGCACACGTTGCGTGACCCCCTTGGCTAGGAAAAATGGAGGGATTCAAGGTCAAACTTTGCAACCTCTGATGCCGGCCTTGAGGCATGCATCATATGTGGACAAAGGGTAGGTATGATGCATCCATTTCTGGGTGTATTAGGGCAGCTCAAAGGTAGGTATGATGCAGCCATTGAGGTGTCAGGCGTTGGTCAAAGCCCCTCTCTCTTTGACTGGATGATCTTTGAGTTCTCTAATCCTCAAGTCCTCCAATGGTCCCGAGCGTGGCACCTGGGTCATGCTCCCAACCTATGTAGTTGGAGTCAATGTTTTGAAAACCGCACCAGATTGAACTGTTGACCGGTCCATTTTTTGGTCTAGTCAACCTGCCAAAAACATTTACTAAGAAACCCTCCATTAAACTGCCAAACCGCCCAACTGCTTGAATCAATGCCAGTTCCTTAGAAACAGATGACCCGCAAGGCATGCTTTAAGGCTAAACAAAATGTAATGGGAAGGAGTTTCGAACTCTTGACCACCTTCTTGGACTAAATGCTGCCAAACATTTGACTACCACTACTAGTTTTTGCAAAGGTTTATATATAATAGATTTATTCACATATTTCAAGAAATTAGTGCCAAAAAAGACTTTTTACATAATTACATTTATATATATACCAAAAATTATACATATTTGTATACAATAATATATTAATACATACATTAAGAACTTAGGTTTTATGTAATTTTTTGGTTATTTTAATACCTTTATTTTTGTAAAATTTTTAATATATTTATAAGGTAACTAGGGCGGTGTAAAACGCTACCCAATCCACCAAAATCGCACCAATCCACATTGATATATCCACTAACTATGGATTAAATTTTAAAATTTATAATCCGCTTTTGAAACTGGTATGCTCCGCTATAGTTAATATATATATATTTTTAGGGTAAATTACAAACACACCCCTGAGGTTTATTTAAATTACAAATTACCCATTGTGGTTCTAGAAATTACATTATGCTCCCTAAGGTTTCTAATTTTATAACAAATGGGTCCTTTTATTAATAAATCATCAAATTAATTAACGGTATTTAACAATGTTAAAATTTTATTTCAATTAATAATTCTGATAATTTTATTATTGTATTGATGAACAGTTAGAAATTTCACGTTTTCAATTAATTCTGTTAAATAAAAAATTCTGACTGGGAGGTATTTGTAATTTTCCAAACCACAGGGGGCAATTCGTATTTTAAGCAAACCTCAGAGTATGTACTTGTAATTTATCCTATTTTTTAATCTCTAATGAAATATCAAAGTAAAAATGAGTATGAGAAATTTAAGATGTGAAATTTGTTACAAATTAGTAGTTATATATATAAAAAAATATTATGTAAAATTGGTTTGTGTTATATATATGACAAATATTATGTAAATTAGTGTTATATAATCAACTAGCAAATTGAAACGTCGCAAACAGCCGAAACCGCGGTTTGGTTATTTGCCAATCCGCCATTCACGGTTTGGTTTATAATTTTACTCTCAAACCACCCGAACTGTACCACGCACACCCCTAAAAGTAATTATGACATTACGATTTGATTCCGGTTGACCCGACAGTTAAACTAGTGACTCTTGACCCGGTGATTTTTTCGAAACGGTCTGGGTTTGAGAACATTAGCTGAGGCATTTGTCTTCCAAAACGGAGACCTCACTCAGGTGGGGGGGTGATTGGTCCTCGTGTCCATTGGCTGGAGATGACACACGGTGTGCAAGGCTAGCGAGGTACCCATGAGGACTGATCCCATATAACTACACTTTTATTAAGAGTACTTCAGGGCCCATAAGAACTTTTTAATCTTAGGTATAGAACTGGTTTGCAAACAAATCAGCAGGAGATGACCAGTTATTGGGGGTGTTTGTTAAAAGGTTCTTCCAAAAGGGGTAGCTTTCACGTCAGGAGTGAGTGACCCGTTATTTATTTATTTTGGATAATGTTTTTGTGAAGCTTTAATTACATGATTGACATCTAAACTACTCCATTTTGTATTTCAACCTAGCATTCCACATAGTTTATTCACTTTTAAGTTATATTAATGGAATTCTAGAAATGGATCAATATCATTCATAAGGTATTTCCAATGACTAGCAAGGTCTTGGGTTTCGGGAGTGTGCTCTCTCTGAAGTTTAAGAATTGAAACCTCTTAGGTGTCAACAATTTCTTGGGACCATTGGACTAGGGGAAAACCCTTGAATTAACTATGGTGCGCTTGCGGAAAACTCTTTGTCGAGGGAATGTGCACCTCTGGGGATTAGTTGAGTTTTGATCCGGACACCTCAGTGCCAATCAATAAATAAATAAAATAATAATAATAAAATTGTACACTTACGTTTGTGATACGTAAAAGAAATGCAGTTATTGGTCTAGAAATCTATTTTGTTATAATGGTGCCAAATGAAGCATTGTTTATGTAAGAGAAGGATTCAATTAGCTGATCCAAACGAGTTGGATTCAAGGTTTTGTTTGATTAAGAATGGGTGCCAGATTGCTTTGCTGATTCACTTCTTTGATGGAGTAGACCATTCAGCGCAAGGGAATTTAAGTTCTGCACTGCCTACGCAGTTCGTTTACTGCTGTGAAAAGATTCCAGGGCATGGCCCTATTGATAAATATAGTTACTTTGTCCGAAGTTATTCAGTGGTTGTCATGGGGAATAAAACATTTTCACTTTCAAGTAAAAGTCTGGGATAATTTTTTTTTTTACTTACAAATAAAAATGTGGAATAAAACATTTGTTGGGGAGAGAATGTGAAGTGTTTAGCCTTTTAAATTTATTATACCTGTCAATTTTTTTTAATCAGCGCAATTTTTGCATGTATTTCTTCTTTTCCCCCAGGACGGCACTGGCTGGAATATTAACTATGCTTCACGCATGTCTTGATATGAAAGCCATCATAATGGGGAGATATCCTTTTATTCTTTATTTCCTTGCTTTGGCAATGCAGGTTAGGTCTCAGTTTGTAATACTTTTTTCTCTCTCTCTCTCTCTCTCTTGATGGTTGGGCAGTTTACATGTTGATTTCATTTTATATTTTCTACAATGCAACAGCCAAGAATGCTGATGACAGTGGACGAAAACCTGGAACCGCTGGCAGTACCTGTTCGGGTGGGCAAAGCTGTTGATGTTGTGGGGCAGGCAGGTCGACCGAAGACTATCACTGGTTTCCAGACCCACTTAACACCAGTTCTTCTGGCTGCCAGCGATAGAGCAGAGCTTGCTACTGAGAAGTACTACAATCATTCCCCTGAACTTGGAAAGTGTACTATTTTAACTGTTTACCTGTTGATTTGCTTACTAATATAATTAAATGTCTGTGCAGGTATATTCCTCTCTCTCCCATTCTTGAAGGCTTTGTCATTTTAAAAGAAAATCCAGAGTACTGTGAAGATCATTAGCCGTGTATTAATTAGGATACAAGTGGAGCTGTTTCGATTAAAAAATTCAACTGAGTTCAGATGTATAGACATGGGGTTTTGTTAGGTCCAATCTTATTTTGGGATGATTGGATTTGGACTAGGCTCAAGTCCAACACTAATGGAATTTCACCCAATGATGGCCTGTTGGTTGGGCTTATACATGCTATGTACCCAGAATTTTATGCATGAAATCATGTAAATAGGTTTATATTTTTCATATACTTTTAAATTTTGAAGGTAATCAAAATTTTGTTATGGTCACTCGTGAGATTCAACCAGTTCAATGGGAAGCAATTACATTCTTTGTTGGTTTTGATTGGGTTTAATTATTTTATGCTGTGTTTGGTTGAAGGATTTGAAAAGAGATTGAAACGGGATTGAAGGATTTGAAAAAGGATTGAAAAGGAAAAAAGAAAAAATGTGTGAAATTAGATGAAATGTAAATATATTTTATCTATTTTTTTTTTTTTTCCTTTCTAAATCTTTTTTTAAATTCTCTAATCAAATACAAGGTTTTGGGATTGAGAGATATAAGCTCATAGGACCTGTCCGAGCATGATTTTTAGGCTCTATACATATTTTTGTGCCTTGGCATATAATTTGGGGCTCGGCCTGAGATTCATTACACATATATGTTTAGATGTATGTCATTTCAGTTACATGTTAGCTACTTGTGTTCATTATGTTTGGGTAATTACAAATATATCTTTTGAGATTTATTTAAAATACAGATTGTCATATATGGTTTGAAAAATTATAAGTATCCTCTTATTAGAATGTTAGAATTTTTTATTTTACAGAATTAATTGAAAAAATAAATTTTTTAATTGCTCTCTTATATAATAATAAAATTATTTGAATTATTAATTGAAATAAATTTATAATATCATCAAAAAAAAATATTAATTGATTTGATAATTTATTAATAGAAGAGATTATTTATTATAAAATTAAAAATTTCAAAGGCAAGATATAATTTTTAAAATTATAAAAATAATTTATATTTTAAATAAATTTTAAAAGAATATATTTATAATTTACCCTAATGATCTTTGTGCTCATCATTTTAGTTACAGTAGTGAATAGGGGTTGCCATTGCTTAAAATTCCGACCGCCCTGTCCCACATGTCGACTCCGAATAGGGAAAACTGCAGGATCTGGAATTTGACATAGGGACACTTTTTAATTGAATTCTTAAATTTTTGAAAAAATTATAAATTAGCATGAAAGATCAAAAATAATTATAAAAATATGGGGTGTAACTTTTTCTGTTAAAAAAAAAAAAAAAAACAACAAGAAGAGTTGTACCCCCACATTTAGAAAATAATTTTCTTACTTCCAGCCTTGTAATTTTTTCTACATTTTCCGCCCTCATAATCAGCAACAGCTTAGATGTTAATATTTATTACAAATAAATATTAATATATTTTACTTTTGATTAATATATGTTCAAAATTTTTGTTTATTACAAAATAGATTAAAAGAAAAGACAAATTTTATTTTCTTTCTTGTGGTTTAAGACCAGGGCACGGTTCAATTGTAACCAGAAAACCTCTATATGGTTTTGTACTAAAGTGTAACATTAACAACGTTAACTATAGATGTAAAATGACTATAATACTCTCAGACCTATATTTTTTTGTTATTTTCTTTCTTTCTCTGCTCTCATACACATAATTTATAATGTCTAACACTAATTCAATTAAATCACAATTAATTCTAAATTATAAATTATTTATTGTAATTCTTAACTTTTTATTCTAATTTTAATTTAATTGTATTTTAGATCACAATTAATTCTAAATTATAAATTATTTATTGTAATTCTTAACTTTTTATTCTAATTTTAATTTAATTATATTTTAGATCACAATTAATCCTAAAATTCTTAATTATTTATTATAATTCCTAACTTTTTATTCTAATTAATTTAATTATACTTGAGTTCAACTCTTAATTATTATTTATTTTATATTTTTATTTAATTATATTTTAAATCAATTCTTAATTATATTTTATATTTTACATGAATTCTTAATTGCATTTTAATTTTAATTTTTTTTTATTTTAATTAACATATTAATCTAATTTTAGATTTAGAGAAAAATGGGATAAATTGTCTTTTTTGTATCAATTTTATTTTAATTTTTAAAAATTCAAACCCACTCTAAAAAATGGTGTGTATAATACACTTTCTATTAGTTTGGATGAAAAAAAAAAAATTAATGGTAACACTTTAGAACAAAACCACATGGAGGCTTTATGACTATATTTGAACCATAGAGGGGGGGGATAAAGTGCTCCAACCCCAAACCGTAAGGTGGTAAAATAAATTGAACCCTAAAAGAAACATACTAAATAAAAAAAAAAAAAAAAACAATACTTGAAAAAAAAAGTAGAGAAAATTTTAAAGAATATAAAGTATGAAGGGAGAATGGTGAGAAATACAAAGAGAGTGCCAATGTATTCGAGATAGAGTTTTACTAGTGATTTGTAAATATAAAATTCATCAGAATGATGTGTAAATGATATTTGTGAAATTACAAAGATAATAGTAAATGTTTTGATTAAAAATGAATGGGAATTGGAATGGTTGCTATATGGGGGGTATAACAACATTACTATGCTGCATGATTTGGGACCCATTTTGATGATTAGAACAGTTCGTTTTTTAGGATACATTAAGTAGAACATATCTACAAAAAATCAAATTGATCGAATATCAATAGGACTTTCATCGAATTGCGTTTGTATCTAAAAGAAATAATGATAAATGTGATTTGAATTACAAAACTAAATACAAATGCACTTTGATGAAAGGGTTATCGATATTCAATTAACTTATTTTTTTATAAGTATGTTCTATTCAGTATACCTTAAAACATGAACGATTTTGATCATCGAAATGAGTCCTGACATAAGTTCCACGAGCCGTACAACAATGGCTGTTGAGCAGCTACCCTTAGACCAAATGAAGGAATCACTAGATGCCACCTTATTTTGTATTGAATTTTTGTACAAACATTTTGTTTATATATCATTACTATTTTTTTTAAAACGTCACATAGGAGTTCTTATTGAAAAATTTAAAATATTAGGTACCTTAATATTACAAGGGATATGATCATAGTAACTGATTTGATTCTTAAAATTTAATGTTCCAGTGTGGATGGCCTTCCTTTGATCTGACTGAGAAGGAAATCAATCAAGGTGCGCGTAAACTGGTCTGGACACCCTTTACCATTGAACCCCAAAAAATATTTAGGTGGGAAGATGTTGATGCAAATAGAAGTATGATCCAATCTTTAATAGGCAAAATCATATATGGCCACTATTTCTGATTTGAACTTTAACCAACATCTATTCTTTAGAAGGTCGCAACTTAAAATTCAGTAGTATTATAAATTTAAATTTAATTATTTAAAAAGTATTTGAAATTATTATTTTATGGTTCAAATTTATTTTACATATAGACTCTATTACATAAATTCAATCTTAACCACATATTCTCATTTGGAATAAATTAGGAATAGAAAAAGTGGAGTTCCTAGACTTATTCATTAAAATTAGGCCAAAATTCCATATTGTTTCTGTTTAAGGTCTTGAAAATAATTTATGGGTACAATTAGGGGTCAATGTAGTAAGTAGCTTTTAATAAAATTCTTAACTCTTATTCAGAAATACCACCCAAAAAAAAAATGCTAATTAATAACAAAATATGTATTACTCATTGAGCACATAATTGAGTGTTAATTATGAAATTATTCGATTTTCGTATCTTGTCTAATTTTACTATTTGTGGGTGTTGATTTTTGATCTCACAACTAAATAGATCTCCTTGTCGAGATTTAGGCAACTCAGCTGGAGAGCACACGGCAGAATAAATTCAGCCAAACACCTGTACATAAAAAAATAAGAAATACCACAGTGACTCGTCTACCCAGGGGCACTTCGACGATCAAGTTAGTAACTTATCTCACAAGATATCAACACAATTAAACAACTCACAAGTAAAACCACGGGAGTGCCTTACTTTTATAGTCAACGTTGCTCTCATCTCTTAGAAGTATCACTTCATAGAACTCAAGCATAACACTTATCTCGAACTCTCAGCCAGATAAGAATGATCCCACTTAAGAGCCTCATTTTTATCCAAACAGAAAACCTCAACTTACCTAAAACTCTTGTCCTCTATCAAAAAATCTCGAATTTTGATATTACCATACCATATCTCGGTAATACCATAACAACTTTGATAACATGGCTCATCTACGTAGCATCTCAAATAATCACCTCAGCCACATAGGTAGCCTAAAAATATGTCCCCACAACTGCCCCCCTAGGTTTTATTACCTTGGCAAACTGAGGTGATGGAACCTACATCATTTGTCTTTTCAACATGTCAGCTAAACAACATGTAAGAGATACTTCTCCATCCGAGATTATGACTTGTTGGCGTCAGGAAATAAGGACTCAAGGGTCCACTCATCAAGAACCAAGAACTAAAATGTTCTTTCTCATCCAAGATCATCATCTCAACCGAGATTGCACTACTAGCCGAGATCGTGATTCGTTAGTTCAAGAACATCAAGAGTCTAAGATCTATAAGCTGTCATGTCATAACTACCTCAACCATTTCTTCCACGTGTCGTCACCATACTGGTCCATACTTATCACGTGACAGGCGCATCATTTCACTTGTGAACCTGACGCCAATCAGGAATGTCACCCAAGGATTCCAAATAATGCCCTTTTAGTTTTGATCAAGACTCTTTCCCTCTCTCTCTGTCTTTTCACTTCTCCATTCATAACTCTTTCTCTTCTCTCAGCCTCTCTCTCTCTCTACAATTTTCCCTAAACCGCTATTACCAAACGACCAAGCTTTCTGGAACTGCTCCAGTTCACCATCTACGGCAGCCAAACCACCGTTCTACTCTGATCAATAAAAGCGTCTCACTTTGGCAAGTACAATCTCAGTTTTCTTTCCCTCAATCTCAATCTATAAGTTCTCTAATCCTTCAATTTCAACTTTAGTTCTTCAAAATCTCCTCATGACCTTGAATATATATACTCCATGCGTTTTTGGTTTCCTTCAATGGCCTGAACACCACACACACTGCACTCGCACTCGCACTCGAATCTACATCATTTTTTTTTATTCAATTTGTCCTTATTTGTACTTTTCATATTTGACTGTGCATTTTCATCACTACTTTTGATGATACTCCAAACATGTTCTTGCATTCCTATGTTCTTGATTATACTCTGAATCTGTCCTTTTGTCATTCATTGTCTCCATATTGCTTTATCCAATTCTTGCACATTTCCATTGTTCTTGCACAACCTAGATTTAGGATTGGGATTTGCTAGAGAATTAGGAGAATTGAAATCTAGACCTTCCTTAGGATCTCCCAAACCCCAACCCAAAATATTTGAACCAAACAATACTTAGTAGTGCCACATCGGACCCTGGGTTCATAAAACCCTAACATAGAACATTCTTTGAAGAAAACAGTGCCAAAACCACCTAGTCGAGATCATGGGTATGCACAAATAGAGGGTAAACTCCCCTAGCAAACTAGAATATTTCTGCCAGGAGTTTGACATCCTGGTCGATGTCCAGATTAGACTAGCCGATGAGAATGATTCCATCATACCTTAGGAAAATTACATGCCCTTCCTCGTAGCATCAATCATTAAGGGTGGAATTAGATACCCCTTTAACATTCTTTTTATAGAAATGATGCACTACTATCGCCTTAACCCCATAGCAATTAACACCTTTAGGATTATCGACGACATAGCCGAGTTGTGTCACCGACATAATGCTAGGCTCACCCTATCCGATATCCAGTACTGCTACACAATGTGTAGCCTCAAATCTTCTAACGGTATCCCCTACTACCTCAAACTCCGGTCAACTGCCTAGAAGTTGATAGTCGATCTTCCAAACTCCAACAAGGGTACTAGGAAAGACTATCTCATTGTCTCAGGCAACTGGAAGTTTGCATTAGATAATAAACTATGCCTCTTTCCCTTACGTAGAGGGATCTTTAGGGAAGATGAGGGTAAGCACTTAGTTTTCCTGGATCACACACGTTCATAAACAACCTCTTATACATAGTTGAATTCTCACATTTACTCTCTTGTTTTTGTAAAGTTACCCCAGTTAAGCAAGTCTTTCTGCAAGTCATACGTCAAGTGGAATGACCTTGTCCGACTTCTGGACCTGTCAATCAAAGATTGTAAGGACCTTATTCTGATCAACTACATGTTGACGTACAGATCTCCTCTGCTCGACATTCCATCTAGAAGCAGAACTCCACCATCTGCAATAACAGCACCAACAACATCTTCCCCACGCATAGATCAAGCCTCTACTTTTGATCCAGTAAATCAGTTATCCACCTCGCTCCGTTGCAACACATCTCTCCAGCTCAATGTCGACGTCGTCGCCGACCTACCAACGCTCTTGCAAGAGGACCTGTAGCATAAAGTACCAAGGTAGTGACTTGCCAGCTTACGACCCCGCCAACCTACCAATCGCTCTTTCTGCCTTCAAACTTGGCACCGGAGTTACCGTCATCTCCTCCTCTATAGCAATCCCCAGTTTTACCCCGACCTTTATTGTGTTCCAGACTCGGTTCCGTGATTGTGTGTTGATTTCTATGTCTCATTTTTTTTCTTTAATTCTATGAATTTGAGTTTTGGGACTTGTTGGGCAAATTTGGAATAGGTTGGTTGTCAGTTGATACAAATGGTTGCCCAGATTTTGGTCTCTTCACTCAAGTGAGGCTTCTTGCGCTCGAGCGAGCCTTGTGTGCTTGCTTCTTCGCTCAAGTGAGGTTTCTTGTGCTCAAGCGAGAATTGAGGGTTTTCAGGTTTTTTTCCCAGACATAGCTTTTCTGGGAAGGTGAAAGTGTGTTGCTTGAGCGAGGCTTCTTGCGCTCGAGCGAGCCTTGTGAAATTATTTCTTCGCTCGAGCCAGACTTCTTGCGCTCGAGCGTGCATCTGCGTCTATGACAGACCTGAAGCTTTGCATTCTACGCTCGAGCGACACTTCTTGCGCTTGAGCGAGATCACTGTTGTATCTGGTCGCTCGAGCGACGACTCCTGCGCTCGAGCGAGGACTGCGTATATTAGTTCACAGCAAAGCTTTTCTGCATCACTTTTGTTATCTCTTTCACCCAAAACCCTAGCCCAGCTCTTTCTCTCTCTAAAATACTCTCTATAAGTACACCTTGATTTGGGGGTCTCTCAACCTTAGTCCCTTTAATTAAAAAGATAGGGCAACTTGTGGGCTTCCATTTGATCCAAGAAAGTTTGAGTTTTGGCCATCTTCAAGTTCCTCCTTCTTCCTCTTTAAGCTTCTCCACTTGAGGTAAGGATATTATACTCTTTAATATGAGTTTTAACCTAGGTGTTTGTCATTGTGCATAAATGGTGGGATTTGGGAAGGTTTGGTTGAACTTAGGGTTTGGTTTCTATGTATAATACAGGGGTTTTCATATGGGTTTACACAATAACTATGGGGCTTGTGCATAAAGTTCTCTAGTGTTGAAATGGTGAAATTCTAGACTTACGTTGACATTTTTGAATTTGGAAAAATTTGCCCTAGGTTGGGTTGAATAAATTAAGTTGTGTAAATAATGAAATTAATGTGAAAAATATGCAATTGGAAGACTATGTGAATGGATGGTGTAGTTAGATTTGTTAAATCACTCACCCATGAAAATTTGATAAATTATCTGTTTGATAGATTTATTTATCTGTTTAGAAGTATCTATTTTGGGATTGTTGTAAGAGTAACATTCCTCTTTTTTGAGAATTGTTGGGATTGCTTTGGCAGGACTTACAGAAATTTCAGGGATAAAATTTTATTTAGAAGGGTAGGTTGTGACAGTTGTTTTTGGTAGACCGCTCGAGCAGTCATTTGGTTGCTCGAGTGAAAATCCGTAGCTCTCAGTAGTTTGCCATTTTTTAGACGAGACCGCTCGAGCAATGAAGTTGTCCTTCAATCATAGATTTCATGCTCCAAGTATTTTCACTTGCGTTTACCGCTCAAACGGTGGAAGTATCGCTCGAGCGAAGAAAAGTTCATTCGAGCGGTCTGTCCAGGCAACTGACTTAAAAAGTCGATCCTTACTCATTTTGTTTCCACTTGTACATATCCTCTCTCTCTCTCTCTCTCTCTCTCTCTCTCTCTCTCTCTCAAACCCTATTTTTCAAAAACCCTAGCCTAGAAACACTAAATCTCTTTATCTTCTAGCCAAAATCCACCCTAAATCTTTCAAGAAAATGAAGGAGCAGGTCTAGATCAAGACTTTCATTGATTGTTTCGCGATTTTTTGAAGTTTCACGTGGATTCTCATTTCTAGCTTCTACCCTTGAGGTAGGGGTGTCTTTAACTTATTATAGCATTAATTTGAAACTCATATGTGGTAATTTCATTAGATACTTATCATATACATCTATTTATATATATATATATATATATCTAGGTGAATATATATATGGAGAGATTATTTTGTGTTAGTGAAGCAATTGGACAAAAGTGAGTAATGTTTCATGATTATGGAAGGATTGTGTTTATTATTGATGATTATTGTTGTTTGTAATGACCATTAGCTTCAATTTCTTGAAAGTGAGGAAATCCCTAAATTTTATATAAAACCCTAGTTTTGGAAATTGTTCAATAAAAAAGGGTTTTGCTTAATTGGTTTCAAAAACATGAAATTGAAGGTATTTGCTTAACTTTGAGGTTGAAATGTTTTTCGATATACACCTTGTGTTGGTGATGATGGTTGAATGAGTAATCCTTATTATTGAAGAGTGAAATAGGGAATTGTTGTGAATTGGAATCATTCTAGGGGAAACAAGAACTTACAAATTCATGCATCATATGCATCATTTAAGTTCTTTATGGTACAATCATGGTGCGAACAGTGGAAAGTTGAAGAGGGGTAAATGGTCTATGAGTCCGAGTATGAGTCGGGTTGATTTGAGTTGTATATTGTATTTGGTACCCGCGTGGGGAGTCAATGTGCCCAATTGCCCTGTATGCACATATCACAGGACGAATGTGAGAAAATGTTTTTGGGTGTCCACGAGCCCACCATTTTTGGAGGCAGCAAATGTGGAAAAACATGGTTTTGGGTGTCCACGTCCCCGCCATTTCTAGAGTCAACAAATGTGGAAAGGAAAATGGTTTTTGGGTGCTCATCGCCCCGCCGTTTCTAGAGTCGACAAATGTGGGACTATTTTCAGTATACAAAATCTATATCTATGTATATATTTTGAATTTCGACTCTTACTTGGAAAGTCATAGTATATTTACCGCCCCGTCTAAAATCAAGAAATGTAAATTAACCTTAACATTACTCATTTCATACTCATGCATAAAGGCATCTATATGTATACATAATGAAATTTACCAAGCGGTTGCATTGCATGATCGTGTGTTTTTCAATTGATGTTATAACCTGTTAAGTGCATTACCTGCTGAGCTTTTGTTCACCCAAGCTAACCAAATTTCAAGAAAAGAAAACGAAGACCCTCCTAAATGACTGTTTTGAAAAGAATAAAACATTGGAATGTGAAAGCTTTTGTTGAAGTCATGTTATGTGTATGCCTAAGGCAAGTTTGGTGACTATCTATTGACTTGTATGTTGGTGTAACAAAGGACAAATTTCGAGGGAGAACTAACTTGTAACTAATTTTGTTGTATCGTTCCTTACTTGTTGAACTATTATATTTTGTTTATGAATGTAATGAGACTATGTTGTAAAGCTTGGAAATAGTTCAAAAAGGAAAGAATGTTATTGATATTACTTCATTACTATTTATCTCGTTCTCGTTGTTGATTGTATATTGGAAATTCCCGGATGAATGGGATCAAGGAGGTTCATTGTCAGGGCGTTACAAGTGGCTCTTTCAGATCCACAACAAACTCATCTGGATTCGACCAAAAGAATTCCCTCTTTAGAAAAGACTGACATGTCTCAGTAGCGTGGGCCTGGACTTGATTCTCAATTCTAAGAATGTCCATAGATTCCCGCAACGCTCCTGTCCTTTCTAAAGCCAAAGCTCCCATGGCTTGTTGGCCCGCAGGCTCGGCCACATTTGCCTGGCCAACTCCTTCCTCTTGTGCCAGAATTTCATCATGAATTGGCACTTCCTGACGTCTAGGCCTACTACGCATACCACCACCACGTCTACATCCTAACATTCTAATAAAGGTAAAGCAAAAATTTAGCACATTCACAAATGTGCCATAACTAATTCACACATGTTCTAATACAATGGACAACATGATAATTTCACTCCACGTAAGCACCCAATCACGTATTCACAAATGAATCTCCTTTCTAGATAACAAACATCCCTCAACATTGCCAAAGTTCCTATTAAAATTAGCAGTGATCGAGTGCTCTTCTAACAAAACTTCTTAAAATTCGTAGGCACAATCAATATCTTAGAAACTATATCCCATAGTCATTTAATCATATAAGCATGTTATTACATAGCATACCAAGTATACAACTATTACTGCCCAACGAAACAAACCCATTGTGGTAATAACCATGTCCCATTAATCCAAAGTATTCAAACTCGTTGCGCTTTGATATCAAGTTGTAACGCCACGAAATTTATACAACGGATACCCTCATAATACCTAACAGATATACGAAAGCTAATAAGATTCAATCAATCAATATAAGACACATTGTCAGAACTGCCATCCATTCATTAATTCCTTTGATGTGTTACAAAAGAAAATGTCACATGCATTGGTACATTTATAAACCCTAAGCCATGAATCTATAGCATGTAACAGATATACGTAAAATCATAAAGAAATAAAGACAACTCAATGTCCTAATGGCTACATTTTTCCAAGACGACATTTAGTTACAACAAAAGTATGTTGATGCCTAATACAGATAAAACCCTAGGCTTATACAAAAATATTTATAAAATAAAGAAGATGAGCCTTTAGCTTCGCAATCCTCCCAAGCTAACTCCTTAGCGTAGACATATCATCAATTCTTGTAAGTTGGTTTCCACATAGGGTGAGCTAACGCCCAGTAGAAATTAATTTAATATTCTGTATAATGTTCAACAATGCCATACGGTGAATGCACATGAATGTCATTTACCAAACGATGCATTTTCTCTTTCAAACAATGCAATGCCATGTTTATAATTTAATTCATAAACCATTACTTTCAAAACAGAAAATAGTGCAGTGAATACACACACTTGGAATCTCTAGCTACGTGTCTGCCAATAGGCTATACAAGTATTACCAAAGCCATTTTACCGTTACTAACCGGAAGGATCGGCACCTAATCACGCGGGTTTCTAGACTTGCGCCAAAGACACACAAGCCAACATAAAAATAAGCAAAACCACACCCCCTAACTAGATTCTCCAAGATATTCACCAATTTTTCTAAAAAATGATACATTTCAATGTATGAGTATGAAACAGTATTCAAATGAGAGATGCATGAGTTAGTGGTTTTAATTGACCTAGTTTTTTTGTAATTTTTACAACAATCAAAGTTAACCTCCACCGATAGTCCAAAACAGATATTTCTATTCAAAAGATAAATTTCAAGCAATAGATATAAATTCATAATTTCGAATTTGTAGTAACAATACATGTTTAACTCCACTATCTAATTCAACAAGGGTTCAAATATTACTCCACCATTCTCATCCTTATTCAAAAACAATAATTTCCCTGGTTTTCCAACAAAATAACTATTTCTTTCAAAATCCATTTAAATAAAAGATCTTCAAGATTTCAATTCTACTCATCAATACAACAATTTTCAATGAATCCATTTGAAAACCCCTCTTTTATAACCCCCAAAATCAACCCAAAATACTACTCTATTCAAGAACATATAACGAAGCTAAAAATCATATAGAGATATTAAAGAAATCCCTGCCTGAAAATAGAAGAAGAAAAGGGATAAACCCCAAGATTTGATGGAGACCAAAGCTTGAACTTTTCAGATTACAATGATCACCATGACAAACTCTACCATTATCCCAAAGCACTGAGGCGTAGCAGATGGTGTATGGGAAAGTTTATATAAGATTTTAGAGACAGAGAGAGACAGAGAGAGACAGAGAGAGAGATTTCATTCAGAAAATATGGGCATAGGAAGAGAAAAGCAGAAAAGTATAAAAAAAAGATCTTTTTCCACAGCTTTATACTAACAGACCGCTCAAGCGACCAAAACACTGCTCGAGTGTCAGACATAACACACTGCTCAAGCGACGAAAACATGGCTCCAGCGGAGAAAGAAAACTCCCTGAAAATTTTTCCCAACAGAATAGATCACTCGAGCGAGCTAATCACCACTTGAGTTAAGAATAACCCCTTCTCAGAAGTTCATACCTGCAAAAGATCGCTCAAGCGAATAAAAGACCACTCGAGTGAAAAACACCCTACTTCCAAAAGTTCAGATTGCAAATACCTATTTTGGGAGAAACAAAAGACTGCTCGAGCAAAAAAAAGACCACTCGCGCAATGTCACGACCCAAACCCGGCCCTATGGGTTTAGTACCGTAACCGGCCAGTAATCCGAGATTACCGAAGGCCTGCTGAACAGTAATACAGTTGAAACAGAGTACAAGGCCTGGCGGAAGCCAATACAGTAAACAACTAGTGTCCATTGAGCTGTGAAAATCTGTATGCCAAAAACATTTTTATGCATTCATACAGTTCCAAACAGTACAGTCTATACAATCATATACAGTCATACAGTACAGGGATTAAACCCCTCTCTCAACAGTACAGTAAAACAGGTAAACAGTAAACAGTCTGAACAAAACAGTAGGAGACAAGTGGGGAAGACAAAACACCCCAAGCCATGGCATGGCGTCTCGGAACCTCACAGTGAGGCACATTGGCTGGCTTGACAAAACTGGGGACTAACCCACGCTCCTAGCGCCGGTCTGGCTGCTGAGAACCTACATATATATATAAACAGTGAGCTAAAGCCTAGTGAATAACATAAAGCGTAAAGAGGTTATGAATGAATGTCCTTACAGTACAGTAATGAAAACAGTTCATTAAACAGTAGTTCAGTCTTTCAGTATTTCAGTCAAACAGTCATATATGGTACATCCAATAGCCTATAACAGTAGGTCCAAAAGGACCGGGCCTTGACAGACCCAACAGTAGTGATGGCCATCAATCAGTAAACAGTACGGTTCCACAAGGGAACCTACAGAGCTCTGTAACAGTATCAGTAAACAGTCTGCTAAGGATGCCACAGTACAGTTCACAATTCAGGACATACATTCATTCAGTAAATAATATCAGTTCGGTAAACAGTTCAGTAAACAGTTTAGTTCAGTATTCAAAAGATAACCATTTTGAACATATCTTTACACATCTGTTACTCACAGAGATTGGGCTAATAGCAGCTAGAGCGCGTCCCCGAGAGCCAGCCCTAAACAGTTAACAAATGAACACACTCTAAGTTTAACAGTTGGGGAAGTACAATAATCAACTTCCTATTATGACTCAGTGTGTTCTACATCTATATCCTCATTAAGATGCCTTAAACTAGGCCTAGGAATGCCTAGGATAGGATGAGGATGCAAAGATGTGCACAGAAAACAGTTTTAGAACTTTTTCAGAAAACAGAGTCCCGCTCGAGCGCACACTTCCCCGCTCGAGCGGACAAGCAAAAACGTTACCCGCTCGAGCGTGATTTCCTCCGCTCGAGCGGTCTGCAAAATATACTGGATGCATGAAAAACCCGCTCGAGCGTGAATATATCCGCTCGAGCGCACTGTACAAAGTATGCAACAAATACTGGGAGTTTGATTTCTCCGCTCGAGCGCATATACCTCCGCTCGAGCGGACAACAGAAATCTGGAAAATCCAGAATTGTGTTCTAAATTCAAAACCAAGGTTTCAACTACCAAAATCGATCCTCTTGGGCCCATTTTCTGGAAAACTCTTTTAAACACATAGGATAACAAGTTTTTAAACCTCAATTTAAGAAATCAAAGCCCAAGGGTGTTTAATCAAACTCCAAAATCAAACCAATTTCATGAACCATGCTCAATCATGACATGCATGAGTTTCAAACCAATTTCAAGCTTCAAATCTTGCTCTCAAGAGCTCAATAGTTGGAAAACAAAGTGAAAACATGGACTAAAGCTTAGACATGAACATGCATGTACAATCAACCATGAATTCAACTCCAAAACACACCAAAATGGCCATGCATGCAACAATTCTAGCATGAATCAACCTATTTACACTAAATCATGGTTTAATCCTACTATGGAGCATGAACCATGCAAAATGCAGCTCAAAGACAACAAGAAGAAGATGGATTCCTTACCTAGAGTGTCAATTTCAAGGTCCAAGAGTCCAATTTAGCAATCTATGGCTCAAATCTTCAAGTTCTTCTAGCAATTCCCTAAATGACAAGATGAAATCCTTCCTTCCTCACTCTCTCTATGTTTTGGTCGGTTGGAGTGCAACATAAGGGCTGATCAAGAATGTTTATCTAAGTGTTTAAGGCTCTAGAATAATAATAAACTAATGTCCACTATAGGTGGCAATTTGGTAATTAAACTAAACTTGACAATTAACTCGTTTAAATCTAATTTAATCATTCCTAATCAATTTTCAGATAAATTTAATCATTCCTAATCAATTTTCAGATAAATATATCATTAAATCACAAATATTCTACTGATTCCAAAACATCAAACGGTTTCTAATTCGGCCGCCGATAAGGCCTTCAATTAGCAGTTTAAACCTATAACTCAAACAGATAGTCAATAAATCAAACAGATAGGAATGCTATACAATAGGTTAACTCATTCAATTTCAGTTTCAGTTTCATTCAGTCTGTTCAGTAGTTCATCCAGTTCACTTATCAGTCATTATCAGTTCAGTTTAGCAGTAATCAGTAGATAATTCAGTGGTTATTCGGTAATCAGTACGAGGGTTGTTACACGCAAACCCAAGAATAAATTGATAGAATTTTCCTTGAAATACTAAATCCTAACCTGTTTAAAACATAACCAAACAACCACTCTCATTCAATAACAAGACTAGATGAGGTATAAATAACAACAATGGATACCAGATTCCAAATCAAATAGTATAAAAAAGAGTCAGGTCTTAAACCAGGCCGCTATAAAATTTGCAGAAATATGGGAAACATGAAGAAGGTTATGAAACTTAAAAAAATGAGAAGGAGTAGGGAGAAGATACATTACCATTGTGCTGAATAGGAACATCAGCTCCATCATCAACCATTACCTGATCATGACCATCATAGGGCTGATAAAGATGTAAGTTCTGAAGACCATATGTAATGTGACTAGTAGTCGCAGAATCCAAAAACCAATTCTTAGATGAATCTGGTGGCAACATAGGCTTTATTTGAACCATCTGATGAAGTATGAACAGATTTAGGTAAAGAAGATGGCTGATATGATGAATCTATACAATACCAACAGTTTAGGGATATATGATTTCCCTTGCTACGAATCTGGCATATGACAGAAGAATTAGATCTTCCACCTCTACATCCACGTTGAAAGTAAGATCATCCACCTCTATGATCATTGCAATCTTTTCTATGATTAAAGCTACCATGATAAGCATTACGACATCCAAAATTTTGAGACTGTGAAGAAGAGTAAGCCATGTGTGGATCAAAAGAGACCTTAGAAGTATTCTCAATATGAATAGGTTCAGAGCAAAGAAGTGAAGACAGAACATCCATGGAAATTGGATCAGTTTTAGCCCTAATCGTAGTTTTGAAAGCATTATACTTTGTTGGAAGGCCTATGAGAGTCAGGAGGAGTAGATCTTCATCATCGGCTATGGATCTCGCCAAAGCCAACTGATCAACAATATCTATGATTTGTTCAAGAAATTCCTCCATAGATGAAGAGGTTTTGGTAATATTATGAAGCTTATTCTTGAGTTGATGTACATGTGATCTAGAGAGAGAAGTGAATCTTTTCTCAAGACTATTCCAAACCTCAAAACCAATTTTGCAATGGAATACGATAGTAAAGATCGAAGAAGAAAGAGTTGCAGTGATGCAACTCAATAGATGAGCATCTATAACTTGCCAATGAGTGAATTCAGGATTGAAAACACTCAAACTTGCTTTATCTATGATCAATTTAGGTGGACAAAACAATTGATCCATCGACACATCCAAGTAATCTGGTAGCACAAAGAATGTTGTACAGTTGTTTCTGCCACACGATCAAGTTCCTAGCAATAAGCTTCACAATAACGAAAGCACTAAGATTTGAGATTAAAAGTTTTAGATTTGAAGGAAGTTGAAAAGAGGAATCCATGGAAGCAATGAAAGGACCCTCGAGCTCGGTAGAGCATTCTGGCTCTGATACCATCAAGAAGTTTTTTATTCAATTCAACTTATCATTCATTTCTCAACTATTACACTTTATAGAGAAGTTTGTTACAACTGTTAACTTTTCTTGAGTTAACAGTAGCTAAACTAACTAAGGGGGGTTACATCCTTTAACTGTAAAACTATTACAAGTCAGTTATAACTAAGGGCTAGTTTGGCATGTACTAAATAAGCCAAAAAGTCAAAAAGTCACTATCTTATTTAAGTCACATCATCTTATTTAAATCACATCACCTCTCTAACACATCACATCAAACCCAACCCAAACCCAACCCAAACCCACCAATAAGTCAAAAAGTGCACTTTTTTAGGACATCCCAAACCAACCCTAAGTCTTGAGTTGATGCACCGTACAACTGTCTTGAACTTCCTGAGCTACACTCGTGTGGACTGCAGTATTGGCTGCACCTTGTGTGAGTTGCACTTGTACTCTTATCACTATTCAATATCTCTTACTCGGAACGGACAACAGGACACCCTGGTGATCTCCTCATGGGGCGCTGCCTTGGACCTGCGGGAGGGTGGGCGGATTTCCTGTAACAAAAAAAAAAAAAAAAAAAAAATATCATTTTCTCTCTCATTTTTTTTTTTTTTTTGGTTACTATAACAACAGATAATCCTATTCCATCCCTACTGACATTAATTTAGACCCCCTCTCTCTTTCCGGAGAAGTTATTCAGAGCCCAGAGACACGGCCATGAAGACATGGTGTCACAAATCGATTATAATTAGTATATATATATTAATTTATGTTGATGATTACATAATGATGAGGACATGATAATTGATTATAGAGATAATCACATAATTATCCAAGAGCATGATTACTTTTTTTAATTGTGATTCTTTTCATTATATATTTGTAAATCAAACTATAAGTATAATGATCTTTATTTAATTTAAAATAATTATAAATTTAAATTTTTATTTCATTTCTCTTAGATATAAAATAAAATTCTTCCCCTACAAAGGGAGAGGATCAAAGTGTTAAAGTTTGATTTAAAACTCAAATCATGATTTGGATCAAAACTTTTTAAAACTCTTTTCAAAATTCATAAACAAATATACAACTCAAAACTCAATTTAAAAATTATTTTCAAAACTCATAATCAAACTCTTTTCAAAACTCTATTTTTAAAATAAAAAAATTCAAAAAATTATATTTTTTATTTTATTACTTACAATTATTTTGTATTTTTATAAAAAAATATTTTTTTGAAAAAATATTATTTTTTATTTTTATTTTTGAAGAAAAATATTTTTTATTTTTTATATTTTGTTATTTTTTTAAGTATTGGCCAAATAATTTATTCTAATTTAGATATATATGGGTGATCCAAAAAAATTTTAAATTTTAAAAAAGAGTAAAAAAATTAAATTAAATATTTTAAAAAATCAATATCAAAATTTTTTTTATAAAATATTTAAAATATTTACAAAATTAAAATATTTTAAAAAATAAAATAAAATATTTCAAATAAAAATTATATATATAAAATAAAAAAATAAAAACTTTTTAAAATATTTAAATATTTAAAAAAATACAGCTCATAAATGTAGTAAATATAACACACTCAAATTAATAAATAAATATTTAAAATAAAAAATATTTACCCTTAAAAAAATTAAGAAAATTTTTAAATATTAAAAAAAATAAACCAAAAATTTTTTAATTACAACTCACAACTCAAAATTCAAAATATAACTCAAAGTTTTTTTCAAAACTCATAATCAAACAAATTTTTTATTTTCAAAACTTATATCTAAAATTCAAAACTCAAAATACAACTCAGAAACTAAATCAGATGGAGTCTTAGTTTTTCCCTCACCATTCTTCCTTCTCCCTCCTCCTCCATGGAGAAATTTAAAATAGGGTAAATTTTTTTTTTTTTTATCAACAAAATAAAACTTTATTGATGAAAGGATCAAGATACTTATTAAAATAGGATAAATTACACTCACATCGTTTGAGATTTCTATTTAATACAGATCCCTCCTCACATTTGAAAAATTACTCTTACCCCCAAGTCATATTAAAATGACATATTTGCTCATTAATCTTTATACATATAAAAAAATAAAATAATGTTGATATTTTGTTCATGTTATTTCAAGAAAAATAACAATCATCTTCTTTGGTTTAACTCACACAAAAAATTAAATTTTTTTACCTTTCGTGTTTTTTTTTTTTTATTGATTTTTTAAAATATTTTAAGTAATTTTTTTTTTATTGTTTAGATACACCTAATGTAAATATACTTAAGTATAATATTTTGTATTTTTTTAAATTCACCATATACAAAAAAAATACAAAAATACAAAAATTCAGTAATACTTTAATAAATGTGAATGATGGTATTTGGTAATACTGTAATAAATGTGGATGAACAGACGAGAAAGAAAAATGATGGTGGAAATGAAAATGAAAAATTTTATTTATATATAAAAATTTATACAAAAAATATCATAAAAATATTATAATAGTGATATTATTGTAAATATAAATCATGTTTATGAATATTTTGTTTTAAAATGAAATGTCACCATTAAGTTATATCATTGTGTTTAAAAATTTTATATAAAATTTATGTTTGTATATCATTATTCAATAAGAATATGTTCTGATAGAATTTAATGATAAAAACTTATAGAATGTAGTCATGATGATAGAAAGAATAAATGATTAAAAAAAAATGATCATTTAAAATATTTTAAAGTATAATATCAACAATTCAAGAAATAATTTATAATAAAATTAAAACCTCAAAAAAAGTGTAGAAGTTTTTTAAACGTGAAAAGATCTGTATTAAACAAAACTATCAGGTGTCAAGTGCAATTTACACTTTAAAATAAGTCACTCACGAGCACTTTCATATTTTTTTTTCGGGGTGTAATTTTGGCCCGTGGCCTGCGGGCGGCCCGAAGCCCGCCCACGGCCCGAGGTGGGCCCGGCCCGTTAAGGCCCATTTAGGCCCGAGCCCAAGCCTAGCCCGAGGCTTTGGGCCAGAGCCTGGGCCTGAACTATCGTTTTGAAGCCCGTCCCGCTTGGCCCGGCCCATTGTCCCACTCAAGGGCCCGACCCACCCGAGACCTAGTGTTATTTTTAATAAAAAATAATAAAATTTTGGTGAAAAAAATTTTAAAAATTGTTTAGGCCCGGCCAAACCCATCCAAAACCCGAGCCAAGGCCCAGAGACCAAACCGATTTTTGAAGGAAGCCTACAAGGCCCGACATGGGCTCGGCTCAACCCAAGCCCGAATGAGCCCGGCCGGGCTAAAATTACGCTCCTACTTTTTTGAAACTTAAAAAAAAAAAAAATGTCATCCACAGACTAAAAGTATATTTTGACTATTATACTATTATTATATAACGAGACCAAACAAAAACAAAATTACAAAATGTGAGAGACCTTGTGGTGGAGAGCCAGCCTCTCCGCGCTCCACCTGACATTACACTGCAAAAGAATCAACAAACTAAACCAACCCATAAACACTTATACTCTCTCTCTCTCTCTCTCTCTCTCTCTCTACTCCACCGATTCACTGGAAAAAGTTCTTCGCAAAATCCATTTCTTCTTCACTTAAGGCATAAATTTGCATGCAATAACAATAGCAACACCACGTAGTTGCACTTGCAACATATAGTGAGCAGGCAGGTTTGAATTGAATTATTATAAGTCCAGTTTAGCACTGCGGAATGCTTGCTTTGTCACCTTTAAGGACCATCAGCAAAGATGAAATTAGGGAGGGAGAGATGGAGAGCTTTTCGGACTTTTCAGGTGAGAATTTGCTGGACAGTATTGATTTTGATGACCTTTTCATTGGCATCAACGATGGAGATGTGTTGCCTGACTTGGAGATGGATCCTGAAATCCTTGCCGAGTTTCAAACCATTACTGGCTGTGAGGAATCGGAGAAAGTAGAGGTTGATAATTCAAGAATGGAGGAGAAGGAAGAAGAAAACAAATCTCATGTTACTCTTCATTCTTGAATCAAGGAGAAGAAATTGTGAGCAAGAGAGATGAATCTGTTGCTGATGTCAATTCATCGCCAAAGGAAGCTCATAGAGGACGAAAATCATCTAAGAATCATCAAGGGAAAAGAAAAGTGAAGGTAATTAGTATTGGATTCAAGCTAAATAGATTAATTATTTGCAACTCTCTCTCTCTCTCTCTCTCTCGCATATTTATGAATTTTCACATACTTCTTGAGCTGCAAAGAGGAGCTCACGAGAATTCTGGTTTGGAATAGTCTGCCTATGTCCAGGAGATGTCAGAATTCGATCTGAGAGAGAGAGGGAGAGAGAGAGGGAGACTAATGTCTACTCATATTGTCTTTCTTCTATATTAACATTTGTTGATTTTGTTGTGGAGTTAAAAGCGAGAGTTTATTGTATTGGAATGTGTGGTGTGGGGTGGTAGGTGGATTGGACGCCAGAGTTGCACAGGAGATTTGTGGAAGCAGTGGAGCAGCTGGGTGTGGATAAGGCAGTCCCTTCAAGGATTTTAGAGCTTATGGGAATTCATTGCCTCACTCGCCATAACATTGCTAGTCATCTTCAAGTACTCACTCCTACTTCCTTCCCATCTCTCTCTCTCTCTCTCTCTCTCTCTCTCTAATTTGTTTCATTCTACTTTTATTTTCTTTCAAGTATGCAAACTTCTACAGAAACTATGATAAAATTCTCTCTCTCCCTAAAGCATTTTAAGATAATGTTACTAATTTTTATGGAAAATACTAAATTATGATTTTTTTTTTATTTATTTATAAAAAACTTGCTTCCATATTATTTGTAAGTTCTAATCATGACGATTACAGTGTTTATATATTTTTAAAAGAAAAAATCACGAAAAGTCATATCTTTCTATATAATAGTTCTATATCGTTTTTCTGTTCTATATCACAACTACTCATTTTCACAGACCTGTTTACCATTATTAGGGTTATAGATTTGTTAGTTTTCTTAGAATAAGTCTCATTATTCACTTTTGTTATGCAAATAAATTTGTTGGAATTTCATATCTTGTCTGAGATTGCACTTTACTGCACTTGAATGTTGGTTACTGTAATAAGACCTTGTTCACTGCCTTTTAATCTGTTGTTTAAAAAGCTAAAGTGTGAATTTCAAACCTAATGAAAGTAGATATACACTAATTAAGTTTCCTTTACGCTGTTTTTGGTTGGGAATTTGAGAAGAGATTTGGAAAGAAAAAGGAAAAAAGTGTGTAAAATTAGGTGAAATATAGGTATATTTTATTCACATTTCACCAACATTTTTCATTTCCCTTTTCAAAATTCCTCCTCAAATCTTCTAACCAAACAAAGCATTACTAATTTTTCATGGATTTGCAACTTTAATCTGAAAGACACTAATTTGAAGAAGAATTGTGGGCTGTGCAGAAATACCGATCGCATAGGAAACATTTGCTAGCTCGTGAAGCGGAAGCTGCAAGCTGGAGCCAGAGACGGCAAACATATGGTGGTGGAGGAGGAGGAGGTGGTGGTGGCGGCGGTGGAAGCAAGAATATTATGAGCCCTTGGGTGGCTGCGTGGCCTACCATGGGCTTCCCTCCCATGAGACCGTTGCAACATTTCAGACCTTTACATGTTTGGGGTCATCCCTCCATGGATCCATCCTTAATCCACATCTCGCCCAAACATCTACTCCCTTCCCCATCTCCACCACCACCGGCAGCTCCATGGACCCACCCAACCACACATCCTTCTCCACCAAGACCACTGCTAGACTCATCATTTTGGCACTAACACTACCAAAGGCATAAGGTAATCTCTCCCTCCCTCCCTACTTGTTACCTCTCTCTCTAAAATGGCATCTCTTCTTTATTCAGGTTCCAAATTCTCTTACACCGGGAACACCTTGCTTTCCGCCATCACTGCCAACTACGGTAACTATTTGTTTCGGAGCAGTGCTACTAAGTACTAACGCAACAATGAGCAAGGATTTCTTGTGCCTAAATATTATTATCCCCTTATTCTAAATCACTCACAACTATTAGATCATAGAATTTCAAGGCATATTGAATGGTTGTGAGTAATTTGAGACAATGGAATAGGAATATTTGAAAACAGAGATCCTTGGACCAAATACAAATAGGTTTACAAACGCTTGCATAGTTCTGTGATTAATTTATGTATTCTAATGCTTTATTGCAGCAAAAAATCTAATAATAATTAAAAAAATTGAGTAATAATTAAAAAATAGAAAACAAAAGCATTCTTTGTTTATCTTCTCAATAAATCTAATAATAATTATAAAAAAAAAATCTAGTATGGTAGCAAAAAATGTAGTAATAATTAAAAAATAGAAAACAAAAGCATTCTTTGTTTATCTTCTCAATAATCAACCTTTTCTAGTTTATTTAAAATAAATTTGGATAATAAACTCTAAAAAAAAAACTTACATTAAGCGCACTTACACTAAGTTTTAAAATTAAAAAAAAATAAAATATAAAAATAATAATAATAATAATAATAATAATAATAATCTGTAAACAATTGTAAGTAAACTGCACCAAAAGAAGTTAAAAGGACTTGCCTGGAGCTTGGCTCCATCTACAAGGAATTCAATGACACATTATAATTGCAGAGATTTGGCACTCCAACGGTCCCCGGGATTCCACCCAATGATGCCATGTACAGGCTCAACCCTGGCATTGGTGTCCCTTCCAGACTAACAGGTCCCCACCCTCCATTCGATTTTCACCCGGTGAGAGACTACTAGTACTGCTCCCTTCACTTTCTCTCTATCATATTATTTTCCTCTTTTTTGCCTTCTTTCTCCTCCTTGTTTTTACTTACAAAACATATAGTAAAGTGTTTTACATGATGACATTTGCATAATAAAAAAAAATCAATATTGTTAAGGACCAAGTTATGTTTTGTCTCAGGTGTCACCGTTATATTAGTTTAAAAGGATCCGACTCCTCTCCAATTACAGAAAAGTAGAGTTTAGCATTGGTGGGCCTTAATCCGGGCCTATGTCGATAATCCAAACTATTTGATGTGTAGAACCTGTTGACTACATTATTCATGCAAAAAATTATATTGATTGAATATTGATAATCATTTGATCAGACAATACTTAGACTCAATTTACTTTGAAATTTATTTTGAAAATGTGATCTGATCAAATAGTTATCGATATCTAATCAAAGTGATTTTTTACAAGGATAATATACTCGACGAGTTCTACACATTAACGATTTAAATTATTAACATCGACTTGAATTACGACCCACCAATACTGAACTCTCCTCTCTAGTAACTGGAGAGGAGCCATGTCCATTTAAAAAGTCTTACTATTAATTTGTATTATTGATACTGGCATATTACTTACAAGAAGGATGACATAAAATCTATTTTTTAAATATAGTGACATATCAAGAAAATGATTTGTTGATAACTAAATAATATTTAATTATCAACAAATTATTTTTTTTGACACATCACTAAATTTAGAAGCTAGATTTAAAGTCTAAATAATGATGAAAAAATTAAACATAGTTGCTGAGCCGGCCCAAAGGGCAACCTGGCTTTGGGCCCGATATTTGGGCTAGAAAATATTGCACGGCTGACCTATCTTCAACCATTGTGTTGGAATGGTGCTGCAAATGATTGGGCATATCCTGTTGTACCAATTTAGGCGGAATCATTGGGCTTTGTTTTGAATCTTATAGCACCACCTATTGGTCTTTGTTTTTTTCTTTATTGATTTATGATGTAAGGTTATCCTTAATTCTTACCAATAAACTTTATTTCGTTGATATAAAATAAATAAATAAATAAAGCCCAAAAAAAAAAAAACTATTTTTATTAGTGGATGAGCGCTAATTATTTTGATTTTAACTTGCCAAAACGCAAATACTACATGGCTTATTAGTACCAAACTCAAAAACAAAACTATTTTTATTAGTGGAAGCTTAACTTATTTGATTTTTACTCTACCAAACTTTGCCCCAACCCAATTTAAGGGCTGGTTTGACATCATGTATAAAATTCAAAAAGTCAAAAATTTACTAAAAAAACAAAAAAAAGTTCATACTATTTACCTTTATTTTGGTGGGAAATCTGTCACATGAAAAAAAAAACAAAAATAAAAACAACAAATAGTGCTGTCACAAAACTGTGCAGCCACAACTTCCCAAGTTAAAAAGAAAACGTGGCACACTTGAAGCCACACATTCCCATTAAAATAAATAAATAAATAAACTAAAATAAAATAAAATGAAATAAAAATTGAAAAGAGATAGAAAGTCAGCGCAGTAATGTTGACTGTGTCAGGGAGGGTAATTTCGTAATTTTACTATTTTATACAATATTTTAATACACATTTTTTTGTAAAAAGTCACAAAGTTATCCCAAACAACCATCTTTTTTTCCTCCAATTTTTAGTCCAAAAAGTACATTTATTTAGGACATTCCAAACAACTCCTAAGCCTTGATAATCTCTTTATATGTTGTCAAATTTTGTATCATTCTGATTCTACTTTAGTGTTTGATATTTGACTTGAAAATTAAAATCTCTACAATTTGAGTTGATTGTTACTTGTTATATTGTGAATTAAATTGTTTATTTATCATATTTCTTGTTAAGTATTTATCTATATATACATAAAAATAAGAAGAAAAGTAAAATAATTAAGGGCGAAAGCACTTAATACCCTTTGGTTTTGGGCTAAGGCAAATGGCCCCTGATGTCTGGAAATATGTAAACATCTCTTCTGTAGTTTTAAACTTATCTGCAATCGTCACGCCGTTAACATCTATGTCAAAAAAACTAATATACCCTTGCTAACATAGACACACTCACCCATCACACACGTCACACACATGGACCTTCCTGCTCTCTTCTCTCTCTCTCTTTCTCTCTCTTTACACAGCACATATCACATCATATCACTCAATTCACTTTTTAATTAAAAAATAGAACAAATTTTACCCAATTTTATTTTAATAAAATACATATAATTTTTAATATATAAATCAAATTTTTATAAAATTAATTTTATTCAAAAAATATCAACAAAATCTTTAAAATAAGACTAATATTAACATATTTAATAAAAATTTAAATTAATAATTCAAAACTATATAAAAACTTAAATAATTAAAATGATTTGTATGATTTGAAATTAATGTAAATAAAAATTATTTAGAATTATTTTTGAACAAAAAAATATTATTTTTATTTATTAAAAAAAAGTTAAGACTAATAAAAAATATTAACTCAAATTGTACAAAATTAGTAATAATAAGGGTAAATTATGTAAATGGTCCATGTAGCTTACACGATGTGTCAATTTGGTTGCTAGTGTTTTAATTTGCTCGATTTTACCCTTTAATTTAACGAATTGTGTCGTATTGGTCCAATAAATAACGGTCGTTAGGTTTGGTGGATAGAAACTCAAACGATGTATCAATTTAGTCCCTATAGTTTACACGATGTGTCAATTTGATCCCTGTCAAAATCGAGCAAATTAAAATAATAAGGACTAAATTGACATATTGTGTAGTTTCCAAATTGACACATCGTTTGAGCACGTGATGATTTTCCGTCCACTAAACCTAACAACCGTTATTTATTGGACCAATATGACACAATTCGTTAAATTAAGAAGCAAAATTGAACAATCAAAACAACATTGACCAAATTGACACATCATGTAAATTATAGAGACTATTTGCATAATTTACCCTACTAATAATAATAATATTCAAACTACTCAAATGTTAACTTAAATTGTATAAATAAAAAAATAATAATAAACCATAAAGATGGTAATATTTAAACCATACAAATATTATTTTGTGTTTTTATTAACTCAAATCATACAATAAAAATAATACAAATTAATACAAAAAAAAAATTCACTAAAAATAACCAAAAAAATAGTCACATATATTTTAGCATTAAAAATAGTTTCAAAAAATTATGTCATGAGAAATCCAATTCGTTATCTTTGATTGAATTTTGTCTTCTATTTTTCTTTAAAAAAAATTAAAATTAATTTGTTAAAGAAAAAGATCAATTTCTTATGATTCTATAAACAAATTGTATAATAAAGTTTAATAAAACATGATCAAGTGTTTCCCTTCCAATATTGTTTACAAAAGACATTTCAATATTCTTAACAAATTGTATAATAAAGTTAAAAATAATGAACAATAAAATAAAATAAAAAAAGACACTATAGAGTGGAAGACAAATTAAACAAATAAATATTTGATTAAATAAAAATAATAAATAAGTAAAATAAATAAGAGATATAAATATAATAGAAAAAAATTTGTATAACACAGTTTAGTAAAATATAATCAAGTGTTTCCTACTCCAATACTGCTTGCAAAAGACATTTCAATGTTCCTCACAAATTGTATAATAAAGCTTAAAAAAAATAAACAACAAAATAAAAAAATAAAAAAGACAATAAAGAGTGAAAGACAAATTAAACAAAAAAATATTTGATTAAAAAAATATATAATAAAATAAATAAGAGATAAAAATATAATAAAAAGAACAAATTAAAATAAAAAGGAGAGGGAGTACTAATTGTTCCAAGATGGTTTCACTTTTCGCTACAATTTGGGTGGAGTATAACATCCATTTCAAATCATGTGAAGGGTAGGGTCATTTTGGTCTTTTGATCAAATCATTTTTAGAGAAAAATTGTCAAAGGGAACAATAATTGCACATCTATTTTTTTAGATGGAAAATGTGACAATTACAAATAAGTCCAAAATCATATGGAAAATGTCTACATATTTTCAAACGTCATTGGAGTTATCTGTAACAACCCAAAATCATAGGAGAATAAGTGCTTTTTGCCCTAACATATATTCAAAAAATTTTATAAAAAATAAATAAATAAAAATAAGTAACATGACTAGATTTTGTCTTTTTAATTTTTTAATTTGTTTTTGTAATAATTTCCTTTTTAAGCTGATTGTCTTTTCAAGTGGTATTCACTTAGAGCCTCTAAAAGTTTAGAATCGACCCTTTTATAAAGTTGTTTAAATTCTGAATTTCCACTAAATGACTCTTTCATTTCCAATTTGATTTAGTTGTTTAAGTTGCTAATTGCTCCATAAAATTTATTAATATGGTGAGAGATGTGTCTTCCATAAATTAGAAACAATAATTGATTTCTTGTCTTGACTATTTGTCAATGTTGTTTTGCAGTCGAAAGAGAGCATTGATACAGCTATTGGAGATGCTTTATCAAAGCCATGGCTGCCACTTCCTCTTGGACTAAAACCTCCATCTCTTGATAGTGTATTGGGGGAACTACAACTTCATGGAATTCCCAAGATACCACTCAGTTGCGCTTGAAATCCTAAAAACAATTTGGCGATTTCAAATCAAAAAATAATCCTAAATTTGACGACATTTCCTACACCTCGTTTGGAAATAGGCTAATTTAGTAACTTTTTGGCTATTTGGCTAAAAAGGTAGGTAAAAAAAACTTGTATGTTTGGAATAACTTTTTGGCTAATTACAAAAAGATGTGCAAAAAGTAGAGAGAAAAGAGAATCTTTGACTTTTTGATATGAGTTGTTAGCTTTTTGGCTAATTTAGTAACTTTTTGGCTAATTGACTAAAAAAGTAAGTCCCCAAACGGATCCATCTAAGTTTGCAAAATTTTCACCTTTTCAAAAAATAAATAAATAAATAAACCGGCTTTTCCTTCTTTATGTTTTCCTTCCTTTTTTTTTTTTTCTTTTTTTTTTTTCCTTTTTTTTTTTAAGTCAATCAGATTACCTCTATTTTCTTTTCCAAGACTAAGCAAGAAGAGCTTGATGTATGAAGCTAATAATTTTTGTAATAGTTGTTATCAATATAAGACAGTAATAATCATGAGGACTTCTCTCTCTCTCTCTCTCTCTCTCTCTCTCTCTCTCTCTGCTTCATTGAAGTCCTGTTTGATAACTTAGTAATTTTTCCTTTTTCCTTTGAATAATAATGTTAAATTGTTAACTATCAATCCTCAGAAAACTCTTTCATAAGCAGGCTAAACATGTGTCCCTAGCTACCAATTTATTTAAAAGCTTTTGCTATTATAGAAAAATGGATAACTCCATTATTTATATCTTCAAACAGGTAATAATTAAAAAAACAAACCACTAAATTGTGGAGACATAATTTTTGAATGATAACACGTGGCCGAAGTGTCACCGAAGTACCAACCGAGGTGTCACGTGTCTTGGTCATAATGCCGAGATGAACTCAGCTAGGCCGAGGTTATTTGCGAAGATAGTGGAATCCAGGATAAGCGGATAAGGGACAAGAGTCCTAGAATGAGAGAACTTCAGTTTCGGTAAAGATAAGACTCTTAGAGAGTTTATCCCAATCCTACTAGGAGTCCAAGATTAGCAGTAATCCTAAATCCATTGAAGCTAGGCTTCTATTGGGATTAGGTTTGTGTTGGCTATAAAAGAGAGGCACCCTTATGGGTCTAAGGTATGTTTTTTATGCTCTGAATAGTGAGTTAAACACTTTTGCTATCTTTGAGAGATAACTTACTTGATCGTCGAAGTACCCCTGGGTGGACGAACCACCGCCGGAATCTCTTCTTTTTTGTGACAGGTCGTTCGGGTTTAATCTACTCTACCAATGTTCTCCAGCTAAGTGCTTGATTAGCAGTGTGGTTGGAAATTGACACACAAAAAAATTTCAACAAGTTGAAGTTAAACTAAGGTCATATTTAACACTTGTTGAAATTTTTAAGAAAAATTTACAAGTTGAAGTTAAACTGAGGTCATGTTTAACACTTATTAAAATTTAAGAAAAATTTACAAGTTGAAGTTAAACTAAGGTCATGTTTAACACTTATTGAAATTTAAGAAAAATTTACAAGTTGAAGTTAAACCGATGTCATGTTTAACACTTGCTGAAATTTTAAGAAAAATTTACAAGCTGAAGTTAAACCGGGGTCATGATTAAAGGAATGAATGATATAGGTTTCATCACCTCAGGATGCCGAGGTAATAGAACCTAGGGGGCAGTTGTGGGGACATAATTTTTGAATGACAACATGTGGCCGAGGTGTCACCGAAGTGCCAACCGAGGTGCCACGTGTCCTGGTCATGACGCCGAGATGATCTCGGTTAGGCCGAGGTTATCTGCGAAGATACCAGAATCCGGGATAAGCGGATAAGGGATAAGAGTCCTAGAATGAGAGAGGATTTCAGTTTGGGTAAAAATAAGACTCTCAGAGAGTTTATCACAATCCTACTAGGAGTCCAAGATTAGCAGTAATCCTAAGTCCATTGAAGCTAGGCTTCTATTGGGATTAGGTAAGTGTTGGGTATAAAAGAGAGACACCCCAATGGGTCTAAGGTGTGCTTTTTATGCTCTGAATAGTGAGTTAAGCACTTTTGCTATCTTTGAGAGATAACTGACTTGATCGTCGGAGTGCCCCTGGGTGAACGAACCACCGCCGGAATCTCTTCTTTTTGTGACAGGTTGTTCGGGCTTAATCTATTCTGTCAGTGTTCTCCAGCTGAGTGCTTGATTGGCAGTGTGGTCGGAAATTGACACATATAATTTTTGAATGATAACACGTGGCCGAGGTGTCACCGAAGTACCAGCCGAGGTGCCACATGTCCTGGTCATGACACCGAGATAATCTCGGCTAGCTGAGGTTATCTGCGAAGATACCGGAATCCCGGATAAACGGATAAGGGACAAGAGTCCTAGAATGAGAGAGGACTTCAGTTTGGGTAAAGATAAGACTCTTAGAGAGTTTATCCCAATCCTACTGGGAGTCCAAAATTAGCAGTAATCCTAAGTCCATTGAAGCTAGGCTTCTATTGGGACTAGGTTTGTGTTGACTATAAAAGAGAGGCACCCTCATGAGTCTAAGGTATGCTTTTTATTCTGAATAGTAAGTTAAGCACTTTTGCTATCTTTGAGAGATAACTGACTTGATCGTCGGAGTGCCCCCGGGTGGACGAACCACCGCCGGAATCTCTTCTTTTTGTAATAGGTCGTTCGGGCTTAATCTATTCTGCCGGTGTTCTCCAGCTGAGTACTTAGTTGGTAGTGTGGTTGGAAATTGACACACACAATTTGGCGCCTTCTGTGGGAATCGAACCCACGACCACGTGGGTTCAACCACTAAACCATAAAATTTTGGAAGAACTATATGGAATTGGAGAAAAAAATTACAATTACATGGGGGGTGCAAGTATGTCAGTGGTGGCACTATAGGAATTCGCACTTTTGCCGATTAAAAATTTAGTCGGCAAAAATCCATGTTTAGTCGGCAAAAGTTATCCGTGGCTAATTTTTTTGGTCGCCACTTTGGTCACCAATTGAGGGTCGCAAAAAGTAATTAGCGACTAAAAAGTTTTTTAGTCAGGAAAAAAATTCTATTTGCCGACTAAATTTTGTCGCTAAATATATAATTACTGTGACTAATCCATTTAATAGCTAACACACTTTAGTCACGCAAAGTCATATTTTCTCGACCAATCATGTTAGTCGCCAATTATCATATTCCACAACCAAACATGTTAGTCGCCAAAAGTAACACTCCTTAACCAAACCTATTAGTCGCCAAAAGTAATGTTTACCCGATTAAAACGTTAGTCGGCAATAGATCTACTCGCGACCAAACTCTTTGGTTACCAAAATTAATAATTTTACCTACTAATTATTTAGTCGCCAAATGTACCCTTTTGCCTATCAATATTTTGGTCGCCAAATGTGAGTGGTGATACACCGACCAATAACTTTAGTTGGCAAAAGTATTACTTATCTTTCCTGACTAATCACTTGGTCACCAAAAGAGGAAAAAAAAAAAAACAATTTTTGGTCGCCAATTCAATTCTTTTTGTTTATCAAAATATAATAACCCATCAAATCCATTCAATATAACCTGTAATTAGCAAGAATCATTGAAACCAACAAAATCAACTGAATTATGAACATCCAACAAAATACATAAATCATCCAATCCTTAATCTGTTTAATTAAAATCATCAACTATTATAAGTTTCCATCCACAAGTAATTTCATACTACATAATCGTCCAATTAAAAATATAATGTAATCTATATAATCATTCAATTCACATCCATCTAGCATATAAATTTAAAACATAACAAGTACTTGTTATTATGTATTAAATTTTTATCCATGCACATCTATCAAAACATATAACTAGTAGTCTACCCAAATATTTTCCATACACATCTATTCAAAAATATATTTAGCTTCGTGTACGAGTTCATCCATCTATACAAAAGAAAAAGGAAAATAATGTCAAGGAATTTTTTTTTTAATCAAAGTTATAAGCACATCAAATGATTGTAAAATTGCACAAAAAATGAAAAATATCCATAAAAAATAAAGGTATACCATTTTGTAAATAAAACAACAACATTCATACATATATATCCAATCAACATTACAATTTTATCAATATCAATGCACCACACTTAAAAAAATTCCAATAGTAATAAATGTATGACCAACAGATTAAATGGAATAAAAAAAAAATAAATAAATAAAATGAAATAACCTCCACATTGATCCAGTATTCACAAGCTTCCAAAAAGCTTTATCTATACACTTGCTACAACCAACAAAAGATTCTCCATATTTAAAAGAAAACTTCCCATAGTGGATATAATAATTCTAACAATTCAAACATCATTTCCATCACAAAGCTTATCTACTAAATATATACAATTTAAAATTTTCATCTAATTACCCAAAGGTTTACAAGGTAGAGACTTTATAATCATCGTTTGTGTGAAACACCAATCTTGGTACACCTCTTTCAATCGCTGCATTTTTGTTAACATAAAAGGCTATACAACTCCAAGGAGAATAACTGGGCAGAATAAGTTTTTTTCTATAAAAGAGTATTTGTTTCTATTTTACAAAGTTCTAAATACTCTTCTTTCATTTGCCTGGGATGAGACCTAGTAGGAATTGGGCGCTCATCAAATCCTGGTTCATATGGAAGAGAAATTATATGTTTCTTTCGTTCCTAGAAAGCATTAGAAACATTACTACAGATTTATGTATAAAATTCTTTTTCAATTAGTTTGATTTTAATCTGTAAAGAAGACTGTTGTAATCTTTGTTTTGTAGTAAGGAAATGAATTTCTATTTGAAGGAAATTAATTTGTTTTTCCTTAAAATTAACTAGATCTTTGATTTGATCTAATTCTTTTGTATAAGGTTCTGTAATAAACTAAAAAATAATCGGTTTATTACTAATGGTTGTATGGATGCCAATGGAATCCACTTTGGTTATAGGCATTAATAAACACAAGAATGGTGTCCCCAAAATAATAGTTTGAGACATATTTCTGATAAGAACAAATGAAGTTGGAAGACAAACGCCCTGATTACAAATAAGAACTTCTGGAAGTTTGTAACGAATATACATGGAATTGCCACTAGCACTAGTTAGTGATTGGGTAGTTTTCTAGAGATATTGAGTAGGAATTAATCCTTCTTGAATGCAATTCATATCCGCACCGCTATCCACAAGAGCGACAACATCTTTGATTATAAAATTTGGTTTTATAATAAATGTTATTCTGATATACCATTTTTGGAAAGTAACCTAATTCATCAGCATTAAATACTGATTATCAAAAAGGTCAGTCTTACTCCTGCTAGATTTGGTTTCAGTAATATCTTTATTTTGATTGAGTCTTTCTGTTGGTTAAGCTAAGTATTAATTTTCTTAATATCAGCAGTGATTGCTAAGTTGGCAGTTTGTAGATGTTTAATTTCAGTTTTTTAAACATTAACTTCCATCTTGAGGTCCTGGATTGTTGTAGGTTTTTCCTGTGGAGAAGGTGTTCGTAAACAATGATAAACTTCTCTCATACTATAATGATTAGGAGGAAGGCCAATTTCCTCTTTTTTATGTTGTTGATAACATATTTCTAAAAAATTTAATTTCATTTCTGGATTGGTGATCTGGTCAACAATGTTT